>JAVGWX010000007.1:49170186-49630186 GCA_036924085.1 Ariolimax columbianus | reverse complement strand
GGGTTTTATTATTTGACCCATTACGAATAGAGGCATTTAATTATTTAGCAGATACGAATACGGAAAAGTGAGTGGGCAGAACAAGGTGTGTTCAATATGTCCACCGATATTTCTATAATTATTAAACGTTAGAACGATACGATTGCTCAGGGTGGGAAGTAAGCTAAGGGTCAACTGTCGGAAGTGGGTGAATGATACAAATTCTTCTGGAGCGGGCGAGCCAGTTATGAACGTCGCGATACTGGAGTCGGTTTCGCCATCAAATCTGCCTTGTGCACTACCTCGTAAGGCTTCCAATGGGAATAAATGATAGAATAATGACTCTACTGATCCCACTGAGAGAAATCAAAATACCACCCTGATCAATGTCTACGCACAGACGATGACCAATCTAGATGACAGCAAAGACAAATTATACGAAGAATCTGCTCTCTCGTTGGTCCCAAAATCTGAGAAGCTAGTCCCCCTTGGTGACGTCAATACCAAAGTGGGACCGACCATCGGATCTGGGATGGATTACTCGGTGCACGGTACAGGCAAGTGCAATAGTAATGGTCCCCTATTACTTAGGCTATGTGAAGCCTACGTCCTAACAGTCACGAACGTGATATAACAGTGACCAAAGCTGCATGGGGCGCAGAATGCTGGGCCGACAACAGGTGCATTGTGTTGAAACTGAACTTCCACATTAAGCACAGAACGCGGCATTAGGATGGAAGGGACAAGAAAAAGAAGCAGATAGCAAAAAAAATGCAAAGTACGTATATCACTGAAGGACTTGCAATGGACCTAGATAAGAAAGAATTTGCACCTGGGCCGCCATTAAAGACTGTATACTCTTCCGCCTCTAAGCACATTGGATACACGACACGTAAACATCAAGATTGGTTTGATGAGAAGGACGCAGAAATCATGTCCCTTGCGGAAACTAATGAGCTATTTAGAAATTATCAAAGGGACACATCGTCTGCAGTCAAAAAGATGGCATTCACAAACACACGAAGAGTGGACCAATGAAAGTTCAGGAAAATAAAGGATGCAAGGTCGGGAAGCTAGGCAGATGAAATTCAACTGTGTGCTGACAGAAACTACTCAAATCTAGCATATGTCCGTTTAAAGAGTGTTTATGGCCCTCAACCCTCGTATTCAACTCCAATTCTAAATGCAGGTGGTTCAAAACTGAAGACAGATAAACTGAGAATAATGGAAGGCTGGGCAGAACACTTCCGCAAGGTCCTCAACCAATCGTCCTCCATATGTGACAAGACCATAGAACACCTGCCTCAGATACCCTTGAACAATAAACTGGACGTTCCTCCCAGAGAAACGATCAACCAACTATCAAAAGAAACTGATACCGGCTGCGACCTACAAAGTAAGTAGCTGTGTCTTAACACAGAGACTAACTGAGTTGTACAGCACAATATGGACCACTGAGACTGTCCCACAACACAAAATGGACCACTGAGACTGGCCCACACCACAATATGGACCACTGAGACTGGCCCACAAGAACTGAAGGATGGTACCATCGTCCACTTATTCAAGCGAAATGGAAATCATCAATCTTGCGACAACCACAGAGTAATCTCCCTCCTATCAACTGCTGGCAAGATACTGGCACGAGTTCTCCTCAACCGATTGATCGTTCATCTAGACATGAACTTCTTCTAGAGAGCCAATGGAGCTTCCGATGGGGTCCCAGAACTGTGGATATGATACTCGATGATCGGCAACTTCAGGAGAAATGACAAGAGCAGCAACGTGGGCTATACATGAGTTTCGTGGACCTGATCAAGGCTCTTGATACCATCAACACAAATAAACTTTGGAAGGTCATCAAGAAATTCGGCTGTCCGAACAGATTCACCAAGATCATCAAATAATTCTACTCATGTGTTGAGTGATGGGGAAACGCCCAATGCCTATCTTGTGTCAAATAGCATCAAGCAGGGCTGTGTACTAGCCCCAAGATTCTTCAGCAAAATGGTTGATGCCATGCTGAGTGTTAACACTAAAAGTTGTATCCAAAACTGACGGAAACCTCTTCAATCACAGAAGCTCACACCAAAATAGAGGTCTTGTAACAGATCGTAGCTGTAGGGACAATACATAAAAGGAGCTTAGAAATGTTTCAACACTTAACAGAGTTGGGAGGAAGAAAGAGCTTAGACAATCATTTTTCTTTCTCTTTCTTAGGATTTAACTTGGGACGAGTGAGTGCAGCTAAACTCAGTCAGCCAGAATTTAATTAACCAAAACGAACCACGTACGCTTTGTCTCGAACCACGCAGGTGGGAGTTTAGCTAATAATATGTAACTTTCAGGTAACAACAGCCATATGTCCACACCTAGACCGATAGTTGTGATAGACGGGTAGACTTGTTGTCGCCGACAAGCTCGCGTCGTCTGGAAACTACGCGAACAGCGAACAGTATGGGGGTTAATGGCAAGCAGACGGACAAAAACGCAGGCCCTTTTGGAAATCACGCGATCTGGGGATGCAGATCGAATATAAATTCCGGTTGAGAGACATGAGGCATATTTTTATTTAGACGTTACTTTGGAAAGAGACGCTCAGTTGAGAACAGACGACGGAGATATGCAGTTGAGGTAGATTTGAGTTGAGAACCACAGAGGCAGAACACTTCCCTTCAGAGGCAGACAAGAGGAGACACATGGAGACGGGTCGTGAGATTTGAACACAGTTTTGAGTTGAGAACCTCAGATAAGGAAACAGTTCACTTTAGAGACAGAGGTAGAATGGAAAGAGACGTTCAGTAGAGAGCAGGCGACGGAGAGAGACTGTTGTAATAGACACACGGCAAGCACGGTAACTATCCCCATATTATGTAGTGGTCATAATTACAAGTCGTCAACAGCTAGAGGCAGTCTTCCAGTGATCCCATGGTTCATTTTTGACGCAGTTTATTCTGATCACGTAGAGACCACTTTGATCTACCGCCGTCATAGAGAAACAGGACCACGGACGTCGTACCTGGGTTTAGAACCTACGAACTTTACCATCAGCGGTAATCCGCAACACTTTTCGATCGCAGCAGGCCAGATTAGGAGGACAAGGAACCGGGCAATAGCAGTGTCGATAAGGTTAGGTTTAGGGGTAGGAGTATTTTAGATAAGCGTGTGAGAGAAAGAATTTAAGTTGTTAGAAGTTTATAGTTGGTCGTGTTACTTGAATAAAGAATATGTTGTATTGTGTTTATATTTAGTGTTACTTGAATTTTTTTAGAGTATGTGTAGAGTGCAATAGAATGGAGCAGACTCCCTTATAGTCTGCGACAGAGCTCTATCAAATCGATTGGCTCTGGTACAGTCTCAAACACTCCAAACTTACTTTTTGCTGATGACTGTGTCCTCGCTGCCGGCACTGAGAGAGGCATGCAGACATAAGTGGACACGTTCTCGACAGCATGTGACATATTCGGTTTTACAATTATTTAAAAGAAAAACCGAAATCATGTTTCAGCCTGTCACGAGTGACGCATATCGCGACCCAGATATCAAGTCAAGAACGAGCGCCTCCAATCAGTAGACATCTTCACTTACCTTGGCAGCACTCTTTCCAGTGAAACGATTATTGCCTCTGAGATGAGTATCATTATCTCCAAGGCCTTTACTGCGGTTGGCAGCAACAGCATATGGGATCGGGGGGATCTTACCCTTGATACGAAACTCAGTCTACCGATGCGTAGTGCTCATCACCCCTCGCGTGTGCCAGTGACACGTGGACTGTGTACAGCAGGTGTGCTAGGAAAACAAACCACTTCCATACAAAATACCACCGTAGATTGTTCAATATCCAGTGGCAGGATAGGGTACGAGACACCGAGTTCTTCATGAAGTCAAAAATGCCGAGCATCCACAAACTGTTGCAAAAGACCTAGACTATGTGAGTCGGCCACGCCGTGCGCATGTCAGACAACCGCATCCTCAAACAATTAATAAATGGTGAGCTGAAAGAGGGTCTATATCTGGTCGGTGACCAAAAGACGTGCTTCAAAGACTCCATAAAAGTATCTCTGACACGCTTCAACATATGATGCAAACTCATGGGAATGTCGCGTACAGGACAGCAAGGCATAGCTTAGAACCACTATCAGATGCGATCCTGTTGCTTTGGAACGAGTCTCCTAGGCACAGAGATAACGCATTTTGGGGGGGAAAAAAAACAACTGACACTTACATGTCTAATTCTGACCTTAAATGCTACATATGTGGAAGAGGTTTCCATGCCAAAATTGGACTATACAGCCACCTTCAGACTCACCGGTGAGGTGCAACACAACATGTCTGACTGCTGTTGTCATCGTCACCGGTGAGGTGCAACACAACATATCTGACTGCTGTTGTCATCGTCACCGGTGAGGTGCAACACAACATGTCTGACTGCTGTTGTTATCGTCACCGGTGAGGTGCAACACAACATATCTGACTGCTGTTGTCATCGTCGCTTGCGATGGACAGCTATTATTATTATTATTATTATTATTATTATTATGTTATGGTGTGGCCTTTTTCGTTTTAACAGACGGTCAGTAAGATAGTCTGTTGTAGAGATGGCGGTGGCAGCATCTGTCTTGGGGGGACATTGATTTTTGTGGCTGATTGTGTCGATTCTCGATTGACAGGGACGACAGCAGTGTAAACAGAAAAAGTTTGATTGGTGTGGTGTAGGCTTCTTTCTTTTCCGTCGCTTGTCTTCCATCTTTGTCATCAGATCTAGCTCTAGTGCCGTGATACCCGTTCTCAAAGTCGCTATCCATGTGACTATGTCCTCTGCAATCTCCTCCCAGGTATTTGGATTGATCGGAAAATCGTTCAAGGATCTTTTGCAAATGTTCTTGTATCTTAATTCAGACCTTCTGGTACCCGATATGAGTTCACCCAGGAGTAACTGCTTCGGAATGCGGGTATTTGACATTCGTTTCACGTGACCCAACCATCTCAGTCTCTTTTTCCTCAGTCGAGTATATGGAAGGTATCTTGGCGCGTTTCAGTATTTCCGAGCTGGTCACCTTGTCCTGCCACTTTATGTTCATTATACTGCGAAGACATCGCATATGAAAACTGTTTAACCTCTTCTCGTGTCTTGAATGTGTTGTCCATGTTTCCGCTCTGTATAACAGTGTACCCAGCACGCATGCTTGATATATCATGATCTTGGTATTTAATGTCGGCTTTCTGTTGTTCCATGCCTTTTTTTCAGCCTGCCGAAAGTTGTTGCTGCTTGCCCTATTGATCTTCTCATCGAGTGATGGTGTTGCTGTTACTGTGGAGCCCACATATTTGAACACTTGAACTTCATTGAACGAATCGTCATTTAGCGTTTATTATTTTTCTTACTATTATTATTATTAAGTAATCAATCTTTGCCGATTTCTAAAGCAAAAATTGTTTACGAGGATTCGTTCGTTTTGCAAAATCATATGAGTGAACAAAGCACAGCATATGGAAAACATAATTTAAATTTCTTCACATACAAAATAGAAACAACTCATATGAAGATTGGCAAGTTCAACAGGTATGCAACTGTAAACAATATCAAAATTAAACAGGCCCAAAATTTCAAATATTCAAAAAATACTAAATTGAAAACTAAATATAAAAATTTATTGGAAAATAAATTGAAAGCTAAATTTCCGAAACTGCATGAGTTCTGTTACAGACTGTTCACGACCGGGTAGTGACCCCTGAACCGTTTTGGAACTTCCTACGCCACTCATCAACTTGCTGGAGTGAAAGACACGCATAACCGTACTGAACTTTCATTCACTGATGAATTTCTAAATGCCTCACCCCTTCGCTGCTTTAAAAAACGGATAACAGAACTCTGCTCCTCTTTGGCGCATGTCAGAAGTAGAGCCGGCAATCTTTTAACTGCAATCATGACGTCATTGTGTTCGTCTGCACCGTAATGTCACAACAAAGATGGCGCCGCAACTGGTTGTAGGTCTTCATTGATCCGCTGTGTTAGTTCATCATGGATGCCGCCAGCTCATGGATTTGTCTAGAATTCACACTAGTCGACGACTTACACTTGTGTTCACGGAAACGTGGTTTTGTTTTTCATTTGGACTAGTTAATTCGTTCGTTTTGTGTGATTTCTTCCATCCGATTATCCTGGTCTGGACATCGACTATATGAATAGCACTACGCTTAAACCTGTGTCGTATTTCGCGGTCTAGTTCACGCAGTTGAACTTCGCCCTAGCTGCAAACAAAGTCAATTTTGGTGTGTGAAATGTAGACACATCTATAATGGACTGAACACAGGCGGGGGAGAGATGCAAAACTGACTCACACGCTAAGTTATGACCTCTTCCGATTATGGGAAAGGCACGACACGCAATGCGAGATGTCATCCCCCTCCGCTGTCTTGCGGGATACTTGTTTATGGGAAAGGCTTTGGGAGCAAACTCTGAGGAAAAATCTGCATCCTGTGCTATCTCCAGTCGTCTGGATAAATATTTTGCCATTGGCCAAGGGTAGCTCAAGACCAGAGAGTGAGGTTGACAAAATGCGCAGTTCTTCCCTCACTGTAATCCAAATCACCGATCAAGTCACCCATTTCAGAGGACACAGCCAGAGAAAAGACTGTCCACACAGCTCAAAAAATAGAGTGGTCTTCATCACTTGTGATGGACGAACATCATCATCATCAATGCCACGTGCAGGAAACACTTGACATCCTTAGCAACCATATTAACAAGTTACAATACAAAGGCATAATGTCCCTCATTTCTATCCCACTTAAGGTTTTCATTTGAACATCCCAAGCCCCCATCCCCCCCCCCCTTCCCCCACCAATATCCCGGAATTTCTTCCTTCGTATATTATACAGTTTGCCTGACGGGCAGATATTCTACAACGGTCTGCCAGTCAATGCAAATTTGCATAAATTTGACACTCAAGTCTAATTGATATCAAACGAAATTACTCCCGCTAGCTTTTGTAGTGTCTGAAAGCGAGCAAAGTATATCGGTGAGAGAAAATGTGCATACGCTATACGTGTGTGTATGTGTGTGTGTGTGTGTGTGTGTGTGTGTGTGTGTGTGTGCGTGCGTGCGTGCATGCGTGCGTGTATGTGTGTGGAAATAGGCATGTGGGGTGGAGTGTTAATGTTTACGTATAAGTGAGAAAGAAATTATGTGTGGGAGAGAGACAATGTGTGTGTGAGAGGTTGATTGGTTGGTTAGTGATCCAGCGGCCTATGGGCTCCTGCCCTTTGGACCAATGCCATATAGTGTGTGACAGAAAGGCGACATGTGTAGGATATAGAGAATATATGTGTGTGTGAGAGAGAGAGAGAGAGAGAGAGAGAGAGAGAGAAACCATTTGAATGTGGAAGAGTAACAAACATGTGCAAGGAGAAAGAGACAATACGTGTGGGAGAGGGAGACGATGTGTGTGGGAGAGGGAGACGATGTGTGTGTGGGAGAGATGCAATATGTGTGGGAGAGGGAGACGATGTGTGTGTGTGAGAGAAACAATATCTGTGTGTGGGAGAGATGCAATATGTGTGGGAGAGGGAGACGATGTGTGTGGGAGAGGGAGACGATGTGTGTGTGGGAGAGATGCAATATTTGTGGGAGAGGGAGACGATGTGTGTGTGTGAGAGAAACAATATCTGTGTGTGGGAGAGATGCAATATGTGTGGGAGAGGGAGACGATGTGTGTGTGTGAGAGAAACAATATCTGTGTGTGGGAGAGATGCAATATGTGTGGGAGAGGGAGACGATGTGTGTGTGTGAGAGAAACAATATCTGTGTGTGGGAGAGATGCAATATGTGTGGGAGAGATATGCAATATGTGTGGGTGAGAGATACAGTATGTGTGGAATGATGCAATATGTCTGTGGAAGAGATGCAATGTGTGTGTGGAGACATGCAATATGTGTGTGGGACAGATACAATGTGTCTGGGAGAGATGCAATGTGTGTGTGGAATAGATGCAATATATGTGCGGGAGAGATGCAATGTGTGTGTGAGAGAGATACAATATGTGTATGGGAGAGATGCAATGTGTGTGTGAGAGATACAATATGTGAGTGAGAGAGATGGAATATGTATGGGAGAGATGCAGTATGTGTGGGAGAGATGCAATGTGTGTGGAAGAGATGGATTATGTGTGGGAGAGATGCAATATGTGTGTGAGAGAGATACAATATGTGTGTGGGAGAGATGGAATATGTGTGTGGAGAGATGCAATATGTGTGAAGAGAAAGACGATGTGTGTATTGGAGAAAGAGATAGAGTGAGAGAGAAACAATATGTGTCTGAGTGAGATGAGCAAGACAGTGCGACAGGGAGAGGAAATGAGAAAGAGATAATATGTGAAAGACGTATGTGTGTTAGCGCAAGCTTATGAGTGTGATAATGCAACAAAAACGCTGACAAATAACATTTGTATTTCTGCAAATAGTCAACAAATGGAAATATAGTTGGACACGTAGTTATAGACCGCCTCCCTCTCCCTCTTACCTTTATTCCCATAGCGACTTGCCCTTTTCCTTGTCTGGAAGAAGCTCTTAGCGCAGAGGGATTTCCATTTTCTCTCTAACATGGTTTCAAAACTATTTCTCGCTTTCTCCACTTTGATCTTTGGAGAAAACTAAATAACTCAACACCAGTGCAACGAAAAGATTCGATAAGAAGACATAAGAATGTGTAGCTGAGAATGTTCTATAGTGCCAGATTAAAACAATCCACATGAACATCCAGACCTATTATAATAGTGATGAATAATAAATGTCAGCTCTGTCGTGTTATATCGATAGCTTGGAGATGCCAAGATGACCTCTTGCTTTTGTCAAGTGAATCTTTCTCAGAAGCTGATATGTTCAAGAAAATATTTTGCTTCGGAAAAGAAAATAACAGAAACAACATTTGTTTTCTTCACCGTCGTTTGTTCTCGAATATACGAATATACCACTAAAGAAAGATGTCGATTTACATATGTATTAAAATACGTAGACTTGGACTACGTATTAAATTTTATTTTTAGTCGCTCCATTCAGTCATGACTGACTAAACGATGATGCGACTTTGGAGTGGTAACTTTCTACTTAGTTGTTGGTTTCCTGTCTCTTTATGACGTTTCCGTTTCACCATTTCGTGTTGCAATAGTCTCTTTTCACCTGGCAGGGTGTGGCTCTTTATGGAACATCTCCACTTGGATCGGTTTGGCTTGGCTTGGCTTCGTTCGTTCTCATTCTCCCGCTACCAAACCCTAAAAGGGCTTAAGTAGCAGAATGTAGTCTAGAGAATGGAATGCGTTGTGTCGTAGATTACAGCTTGACTGCAATATTTGCACCTTTCGGTCCAACACATCCGACTTCAGCAAACATTTTTTTATACCGGATTAGCATTCCCTCTTCGATCCCTTCTCCTTAGCCAGTCTGCTTTGTTGCAGACTGTTATCCAAGATCACCGCGTGGAGGTATAGAAGGGTCGTGGCAACTCTGGTTCGCTGGCAGTGATGCTAGCAGTCAGCTGTGGGTCGCTGACCACTGCAGCTCATGCGCTGCTCAGCATCTTGATCCCAGGGATGAGTTTGATGCCTCGATTTTTCAGGAAGACAGACTCAATCTACGCTTACAAACATCTTTGAACCTCAGTTGTGGTTGGTCGACTGTTCTTTTGCAATCCGCCAACTATCAATAAAGGATATAATTGGGGACACAACAATCTTCTATACGACGAACATGACCAGACTATGATAGTCTTCGCTGTCTAAGGAGAGTATTCATGCTATAGAGAACGGCACGAGAGTTTCTCTGCGTGTGTTACTATCCCTCCATGTCATTCCAAAAATGGTTTGCAGGCAAAGTACATGGAAAGTGTTGAGACAGGCTCTTGTTTGTCAAACGTTGCTCAAATTTTCGCTACCATATAAGAGCCTGCTGATGACCCATGCATTGTAAACTATGCCCTTGGTTTTAATTTTCAGTATTTCGTTTTCCCAAATACGCGTTTGTGAGACGAGCAAATGTAGCACGAGCGTTGCCATGCAACTGTCTATTTCTGGGTTTAGAGAAAGCTTGTCGATAATGGATCGCCAGTATGTGAAATGGTGAACAGCTGTCAATTCATAATTGTCGATGTTAGGAAGTGGCGTAGCATCTACTTCTTGTCTCAGCACATTTGTTTTGTTGAGACACATTGTAAAACCCAAATCTTTGCATGTCTGTAAGACGCGATCTTTCCAACTCTGTAGTTCCTGCTGACTGAGGATGACACTTGCATCATCATCAGAGAAACGTAAGATCCTGGTGGGAACCTCCTTGACCTTCGTTTTTGCCTTGGGCATTGCAAGTTTAAACAGCCGACCATCCGACGTAGTGTGAAGGCAGATTTCTTCATTTGCGTTACCAAATGCATGGTTTAGTTGTTGTTTGCGAATGCCCACAATGAGTATGTTTACTCTTGTATGCGCCTCGAAAAGGACGTTAAGTGGCGGGTTGCAGTAGCTTTCCTCACATTACGAGCGTGCTAATGAAGGTGGACCGGGGTCCTCCAGGCGGTTGTGATATGCTTGGCTTAATCAGCGTGTTCCTCACTAGTACGGGGATCACGTTAATACCTCACCTCGTTAGCCAGGCTGTCATGAAAACATCCCACTAGGAAGCCGAGGTGAGGGTCTTTGCCAGTATATTTTGCCTGACCACGACTAACATGTCTGATGAGTATATTTTGCCTAACCAGACTTTTGTCTTCCTCCCCCCTTGCTTCAGAAACAGAAATACAAAAATTATGTCTTGCCCTATCGAAGTTCTTCTTTTATCTCATCCATTCCTCGCCCTATCTGACGCCATTTTACGATGTATTTTGCTCAGATTTCTCTATAGTTTGAAGGAAACTTTAACTTGATTTCAGTCGCCCCTCTAGTGGATTAAATCCAAAAAGAGGAAGTCTCTGATCACAGGACTGCTTATTCCTTTCAACTTCTAATGCAGCACATATTGGTGGTGCGATGCCAGCAGCTGCATACACTGTTCCCATTGGTCTTGGCTTAAGACACCCTGTTACAATGCGGCATGCCTCATTTAATGCCTCATCGAAGTGTCTCTAGTGTGCTGACTCCTTCCATACTGGCGTAGCGTAATCTGCTGCGAAACTGCACAATGCAAGGGATGATGTTCACAACACCGTTGGTAGTGCTCCCTATGCTGTGTTTGTTATCTTATGCAGTATGTTATTTCTTGTCCTAAATTTTTGTTTCAACGGTCAACAGTGTTCCTTGTACGACAATGTGCGATCCATTGTAATGGAAGGGAAGCTGCCACAAAAGATTTGTAAAAGACACTGGCCTTGCAGGGTCACATCCAACGTTAAGAGGCTTAAAGTCTTGAAAGACAGAACGCACGGAAAGAGAGGAAAGGACAGAACAAGAAATATCTTTGTGACACACGTATGCAAAGACATGACGGTGAAGACTTTTGCTGAGATAAAGACGGCCGCACAGAGCAGGCAGAAATGGAACGACAGAATCCTGAGCTTGCAAACCAGTCCTAGCACTGAATTATTTGGTGATCATGATAGGGTTGGGGCCCCCAAACCAGTCCTAGCACTGAATTATTTGGTGATCACGATAGGGTTGGGGCCCCCAAACCAGTCCTAGCACTGAATTATTTGGTGATCATGATAGGGTTGGGGCCCCCAAACCAGTCCGAGCACTGAATTATTTGGTGATCATGATAGGGTCCTGGCCCCCAAACCAGTCCTAGCACTGAATTATTTGGTGATCATGAAAGGGTTGGGGTCCCCAAACCAGTCCTAGCACTGACTGACTTTAAAATGATGTGGTCGGAGACCCCAAACCAGAGCCAGGACTGAATGACTTGAGAATGCAGGGGTCGAGGTCCCCAAATCAAAAACCATGACTGAATGCGTACTCGGGTCAGACTTAACATTATGATCAAGATCGTACATTATGTCCTCGCTTGTGTTCCAAGAAATATACCGTCACAGCAGTTTTTTTCAATGTTGCGGGGATCGACCCTGTAATCCCCATAGTGGTGAACTTGCTTAGGAGACTCGAATTGCACTAGAGATACGTCCACCTTGTCAAGGTGGGTAATAAGAACCCCTGTAATGAACCGTCGTCAATAGTTAACAACTCAGCATGTGCCATTTCGAACAATAATAACATCTAGGTGGCGTGGCAGTAGAGCGCTGGCTTCTCATGGCACAGATTTATTTTTCGACGCCCGTTTTCAACACATACGAACCAGCTGTATTATGTATCTGGGTTACTGTTAGGAAAGGAAAGACAGTGATGAAGTCATCTGACCATCCCACCTCATAAAATAAGCAGATACCTGGCACAATGAAGTTTTTCTAACACTGCATCCTCGACAGCAACCTCTGCTATGAAATTACCTTACCTACGACAGCCAGCTCAGAAATGATACTGTAGCAGGTTATCCCCCTTAGACTAAATAGCTGCCCCTGAATATCTTCTCCCAGAAAAATATATTCAGCACAAAAAGGTATTTATTCAGAATATAACAACAGAACGACGATTTCTAGTGTTTGCTAATTTGTTTCTTCTCAAGACACAGGATAGCGATTGCTAGTGTTCTGCCTACACTGGTCTGACCTGAGCCAACCTTGACCTCCGAAAAACCTCTAGACACAGTCTGTCGAACAGATTTTCACTAGAATCAGATGATGAGAATTGGCTGAAGCCAATTGTGTGCAGTCTTTGGCCTCACCAATGTTCTGACATCTTCGCAATTGTTCCGCAAATACCAACTCAAGAGTGTTTTCAATAAGATTACCTAACTTTCGTGTAATAGCTTCTACGTAAAAAATGTTGTTTTTGTTCAGGCAGATGGGGATCGAAAGCCTAGGAAGGCAACACATCTAGGAGAAGGAAACCACTGATTTCAAACCATCTGAAGCCTTGTAGATAACATACTGGCTTATCTGGTCAGGTTTTCTGATAACTCTGAAAGTTGGCTAGCGTCTACCAAACCTGACAACTGACGATGGAGCACACGCAAAAGGATACAATTTCTTGTCCTAGAGCAAGGAAAGGCAACCTCAGCTGAGTGTTATTGCAGGGCAGACCAGGCCCTTAACCTCGCTTTGTAGCTGGTCTAGGAGTGAAACCCAACAGGCAAACAGATAGAGCATTGCACTGCTGATCCGGCAGCTTCTGCAGCTTACTTTGTTCCAGATGTATTGGTATCACTTTCCCTTGAAGCAAACAAGGTAAGCCGAAAGAGGGATCATACTGCAGCACAATTGCTATTGTCTGACAAGACAAAAAAAGTCAATTATGTCTTACCGGACCCTGACTAACATCGTCTGATTAGTATGTTTTACCTAAGCCTGACAAACATCGTCTGATAAGTATGTTTTATCTAAGCCTGACAAACATCGTCTGATAAGTATGTTTTCCCTAAGCCTGACAAACATCGTCTGATCAGTATATTTTACCAGACCCTGACTAACATCATCTGACAAATTTGTTTTACCTAAGCCTGACAAACATCGTCTGATCAGTTTGTTTTACCTGACCCTGACTAACATCGTCTGATCAGTATGGTTCACCTGACTAAATGATAGTCTCTTCTTCGTATGTCTATAAAAACCAGTAACAAGCTATCACCAAAAGACGTGGTTGCTTTCTATTAATAACAATCTACTTGTTTTGTCAACGCTGACGTCGACGAAGTTCCATACAAACATTTTTCCAGTCCACCATATTTTGACTTTGTGCCATCTACCCCGTTTTCTAACAGTTACAGTTATCTACCAGATCTATTTCCGGTACCTAGTCAGTACTGGCACCAAAATTGAAGACCTGGAAGAAAGAATATGCCAACTGTAACCTTCCATAAAAATGTAAATCATACACTACCGTCGGTGAAAACAATTTTGAGGACTTTCATATTAGGTTTGAGATTTTTCCGACATGGGCCACAGGAAACAGTTTCCCTTCCTTGTTGCTTTTTCTGTCATAACTGTAAAGGTTGCCCTCATTTATAGCTAGGTTGAATGGAGCGTTTCCAGATAAGGGATTGAGCCTTTCACTTTTGGTACGACAAAAAGTTCTCTAACCACTCTTTCACTCCTGCATTAACATGAAGAATAAAGTAGTACATAAGCTACCATAGTAAGAACACAAGCAAGTGATTTGATACAGACTTTCTGAAAGTAGGCCAGCTGCAACTATCACTTCACCCATCGTATTGAGCAAAAAGAAGATAAGATAAAGAATTATCAGAGTATGGACGTCCCTGATTTGATTCATTGTTAAAAGAAACAGTCATATCATAGGTATGGTCAGATACCACGATCAGACGAGAGCAGAAACTGAACATACATTACGACCAAGCCGCCTTTATCAGGAACCACGAACAACAATATCAGCTAGCGACTCATAGGGAAAGGGATGAATACATACAAAAAGATAAGCTTTGAACACATATATGGCTACTGGGGACGCATTGGTTAGCAAAGTTTAACACATGTATTGCGTGCGAACACATCTTCCAACGACAGTCTATTTTGGTCATATCAGTGTGTTTCCTCATTAAAACTTTACTACTGCTTATGGAGCCCAGGTCCAATTTTACTGAAACGAAACTCACGAGTGTAGAAAAGAGTATAAATTGTATTAATATAAAATTGCACATGTCATTCAATAAATCGGGAGATCTCACGAAGGATAACAGCGGACTGGCTCAGCTTCAACTGTATTAAACGCATAGTGCAACAGATGCGAAACGTTAACGCTTCATATATGTCTCACTGTTACTAAAATCAGATGGGCTGGCCATGTGGTGTACATGCCGGATAACAGATGGACACGTAGAATGACGTCGTGATGGCCATACAACTTTAGATGCCCTAACAGGCGACCGAGGTTGAGATGTAGAGATGGCCTGAAGGAGGCTCTGGGCCCAACATGCTACACCAAGACAAAAGAGCGAAATGAGTTTACTTAAGATTTGACTTCATGGCATCAAACACAAGTGCCTGATTGAATGCCAGGAATGAGAAATTTAGATATTTAAAAATAGATATGAAATTGAATATAAACTATGAACAACCAATTCATTTATTTACACAACAGCAGTACAAAATAAGTGAGATCGCTTGAATCTTATAAAATGTCTAACATCAACACTCAAATATTAGATTCATATGTCACTTGTCACTCACTTTGTGTTGCGTCATTCACCTGAAAAAAATAAGCGAACAAAATATTGCTTCCAGAAAATATTATGTGCAAAAAAAATTCAATTATGAAATTGGGAGATCAATCACGTTTCAATTAATGTTTCTCAAAATAAACTAAACAAATTGAAAATGTTTTTTACCATAAAATTGTGTTAGGAAAATATTATTGCAGCTCACCGGATACTAACCATCGACCTAACTTTACATTATGGTAATCTGTAGGTCATACAAATGTTTATGGGTTTACTGTACTACTGTTCAGGGTGTACAATAATTATTATGAGTTATTAGTTTTAATATAATTGAATGCTGTGTATCACGTAGTACTGTGGGTGACAGACAAACAAACGGTGAAGATTATGTTATTGCATCATTATGATTTTCTTTCAGAAGCTCCGTTTCTTGCTATCCATATTTCAGTAAAATTCAGATATTTACATCTTTTGATGGCATACATTTTATAGGACTGAAGATGGTGATGTTGTTGACATTTTGGCTAGCGTTACGTATTATGTCATCTACTTGGGAGGGGCTGGGGCATGTTATCGTAAAAAGGTCAAGAATCCATGCTCTAAAAGGTAAAGCCCAGTGCCACGGCAACAATTGCCGTGGGCGATGAAGATAAATCTTCATATGCTAAGCCGCAGCCTATGTGAGGTGGAGTGGCCACTTCCCTTCCTTTCTGTTAATACCTTCCCCAACTCATACGTCAGGTACCCGTGTTCTAGAGCTTTTTAAAGTCTAGGCAACTGTGAATGACGGGCTGTGAATGACGCAATGTACATTACCAGGAGTTGGAGGGTCTTCTATTCTAAAGGTATTAGGCTGCTCTGTGATTCGCCTTTTACAACATACGCTCAGTGGTCCTACTCTCATCTCTAACATACATTTGGTTTCCTAGTAATTACCCAGACAATACACTATGAATGTAAGGGGCGGGGAATGACAGGGGGTAGGGTGTATCTACGCCTCTGAATCTTATACAGATCTGACGTATATTTCCACTGTGACACTCCAGATTGAACTAATGCCTTGCCCCCAAAGAAAATTTTCTGTGAATCTCTAGGAACAGTCTCCCGCCGATGTATGTTGTAGGCCCTTAATCCCTAATCACGAACTGACACTTGTAAGCCATTGCCATTTCAAGAAGACAGAAGCTAGTTTCGTGCTGGTTGTCCCTACATCCGGCAAGGTTTGCCGCGATATGGAATGCCGGTTAAAGTGGAAGACGACGTATATTTCGTATTGAAACAACGAGCGGCTTCTTTTCCATTTTCTCATCTCGAACCTCGCCCTTTAAATGTGGACTTGATCTGTGCGCGTTTGCACTTTTTAAAATATGAATTTTGGCCAGAAACTGCTAACGAACTACTTTGTTCTTTACTTTATATAACTCAGATACCAGATGCCTTGTCTTCATTATAATGTCCTCCGCTATAATGCCCAGTCCCTACATTATGGTTTTCAGCAAAGTGTTTTTTCTAATTCTTCTTGCTTCTTTCTCTCTTAACTTTCATATCTCTCTCACTCTAAAACTCTGTGACTTCCGTCCTCCCTCCTCTCCCTTTCTCTGCCTCACGCTCCCTCCTTCTCCCTCTCTCCCTCTCTATTTCTCGTTCTCATTCTTTCCCCTCAATCCCTCTCTCTTCCTCCCCTTCCTCAATCTCCCTCCCTCTCTTTTCCTTCCTCTTTCTATTTACCCTTCCTCTTTCTTCCTCTCTCAATCTCTCTTTCACTTTCCTCTTTCTACTTCCTGCTTCTCTTTACCTGCCTCTTCCTTCTCCTCCTTTGTTCCCTCATTATCCTCTCTCCTTTTCTTCCTGTCTCCTAGTGCCTCTGTATCTCTATATCTCTCTCCTTTTCCTTCTTCTATTCTCTGTTCCTTCCTATCTCTCTTATCTCCCTCTCTGTACCCATGTCCTTCTCTTTCCACCTCCCTCTCTCTCATTTCCACTTTTCTCTCCCTCTCTATTTTTCCTTCCCCTTTTCTCCCTTCATCTCCCTCCCTCTATATCCACATGTCTTCTCTCTCTGCCCCTCTCTCTCCTTCTCCCTTCATCCTTCTCTTTCTTTCTCTCTAAGTCCGTTTTTTTCACATGACCCTCATTGGAAAATCATTTCTCTCTTTCTCTGTCTTTCTCTCCCTCTCTCAGACCCTCTCTCTCCCTCTCTCTCTCTAACACATTTTCTTATAGCCATAAGACTGATTGAAACTGCTCTGTCATTCCTAGCCAACGTGTTATTTTTCTGTTCATGAATATTCCATATTAAGTCTCTCTCATTTCGTTAATTAATTATCTTTTTTATCCCTACTTCTCAAAGACCAACGTATTTCCCTCTTTTCTTTCTTCCACTGGATACTTCTCATCCTTCTATGAAATCACATTTTAAATTTCAATTTCTCTCCTCAAACTGTTTGTTCATTCTCAAATGCTTCCTGGTTCTAAATATATACATTTTTGCCAACGAATTGTGTCAATATTGGAAAGTTGACAGTTATTGCTCTAAGCTACTTGTACTGAGTACAGATAGCTATTGACGTTCGTTAGATAGCTGTTTCAGTGGCTTTTCTTAGGTCCCGAGGCGTAGTTTAGAAGGTGGACCAGAGTCGGCCTGACTGTAATGCAATGCTAGATATCTCGGTAAGCTCACCACTGATCAGGAAGACTATAGCAAAATAGGAGACCCTTTACTTCTTAGTTCCTTGGCCAGTGACCGACAACGCCGTTGGTTACCACCACTCGTGTTGCAGTCTTTAAGAGCATCAACTTCCTTTTTGATTAATTGATGCTACGCTTCTAGCTTGTTGGTTCACGAAGGAGAATGTACGTTTCAGATCTTCTTAGGTCCTCCACAGTTTTCTGAGTATAGTCGCTACCCCTAGCCAGACAACCCCTCTTTGTTCTGTAAAAGTAGGGCAGACATGTTGGATATGCTCTGGTGCTTGCTTGGGAGCTGCACAATCGCATGTGGCGGTTTCTCTAAGACCCGTTCGGAATAGGTGGGTTTTGAGTCTCCAATGTGCCGTTCTGAGTCTGAAGATCTTTGTCTGCCGATCTCTACCAAATGGTGTCATTTTCTGGCTTGCATTCTTCATGCTGGTCTCTCCAGTCCGTTCTCATGGATCGTTAGATGAGTATCTTTGCGTCTTTATAGCAAGTCTGCATGCCGCCAATACTTCCGGCTTTTGTAAGCATATCTGCTTTCTCGTTCCCAATGATCCTACAGTAGACCGGAATCCTCTGTACGACTGTCTGTTTTCTGAGACAACAATCTGCTGTTGTATTTTATTTATATGTGAGAATCTATCTTGTTTGAGGATTGAGATGGCATAAATTACACTCCCGGAGTCTGTTAGATTGACCGTTTATCTTGTAGTTATGTCTTGACTGATAATAACTCTCGTTGCTGCAAGAACAGCTGTTACTTGAGCTCTGAAATTGGTACAGGTCTCTGCTGCTGGTATGGGTTGATTTTATTTGACGGTGTTGTAGTGTGTCATTTATATTCAACAGTCTTCTGTTTCTTCGCTCATCGAAACCGATCCATATCTGTATACAAAGCCTAGCAACATACCCCTTCCACTTCACTCGTTCTGCAGCCATTCTTTGTGAAGATAAAAGTCAGTCCCATGGCAACACATGTCGTCCGGGATGAAGATAACTCTTCATGTCATGAACCGCAGTTTATGTGAAGTGGGGTGGCCAGTTCCCTTCCCTGCTGTTTATACCTTCCGCAACGCATACGTCAGGTACCCTTTTACAGCTGGGTCGACTGGAGGAGTGGTGGAACCAGCAACGAACAACACAAATATGTGTTTGTCCGTCCGTGATTTCGAACCCTGGCTCACTGAAATCCAAGTCTTAGCAAGCCAGCTCGCTGTCGACTAGAGTAAATGCTCCACCTTGTACTGTGTACTCACACTTTGAACTGTGTACTCACACTTTGTACTGTGTACTCCCACCTTGTACTGTGTACTCCCACCTTGTACTGTGTACTCACACTTTGTACTGTGTACTCCCACCTTGTACTGTGTACTCACACTTTGTACTGTGTACTCACACTTTGTACTGTGTACTCACACTTTGTACACTGCCTCAACTCTGATTCGTGATTTTCATTTTGATCTTTACTGTTCTTGGCCAAGTTCTCTTAGACTGATCACTCCTTTATCTTCTCTGTGGGGCCCATACCAAGGCAGTTCTGGTGATTGCCTTGTTCTTTTCTTTAGACATGGCCGATCGAAATCTAGCGTGGCCCGATTTTGATAGTGTTCATGTCATATAGACTTCTCCGGGCAATCACCTCTCGGTGGGTTATAGTATTGGCCAAAAACATGTATGAATCTTTCTTAGGCAGGTACATTAAACTAAGGAAGAGGCCCAACAACCAGTTTAGGCAGCTGGACAAAGACGTAACGCGTCAGACTCGAGCCAATAAAAGAAAATTCCTGAATGACCTTGCCAGGTGATCAAAAGTGCAAACATTTCTTTGTGAGTTTTTGTATTTTATGTTCTATTATTTTTTACAAGCTTTTATTTAATTTGACTTGACCGCTGTCCGCTTGCGTGGACTTCTATTTCTCCTATTTTAACCAACTTCCCAATGATCTAGGGAGCTAAGGTTGTGTACAATGTTTTTGCTAGTACGACCTGTTTATCTATCAAATTTTGACGGATCCTGAACAGGTCATTTAAAAGTTCGTACCGAAAATCGTAGTTTAAACAATTGTTTACTTTCATGAACATCAAGAAAAGTAACTTAAAGTTGTTTTCAAACAGACACACGTGTCCATTGAGTTTGACAATCACGGAACACCCTAAGAAAACATAGAAGATGACGCTGGTGAAGATATCGACGTAAAAGAGAATTATTTTCAAAGAATGAAATAAGATAATTACCAACACTAATAAATTTTTAAAAACCAAAAATCGCCCAACTCCGTTTCAACAAAGATGGACAAACATTTTTTAAAGTACACTTCCATAGAAACAAAAAAATGATTTAGTATAAATAACAGTAGTTTTTTTTAAGATAAATTGTTTTGTTTTCTTCAGCTAAGTTTACTTGTTCCTGCTATGTTCTTTTCGTTTTGTATTGGTATAAACGATCGTCCTAGTTTTTACATAAAATTGTATTTTCTTTTTGCCTGGTGTGTTTTTCATTAACTGTTAATGTGGTAATTATTATGTATGGGGAGCAGAGATACCGCGTATGGTAAACACCAGTGTAGCTTAGTCGACAGTGAACTGGCTTACTAGTCTGGGATTACAGCGTGTCAGAGGTTCGAGTTAACGGACGGACAGAGTAAAAATCAGGGCCGTGTTTCGTACCTAGCATGAGCACTCCTCTAGTCGATCCAGCTATACATGGGTATCTGACACATGTGTTGGGAAAGTTAAAACAGCAAGGAAGGGAATTGACCCCCACACCTGACATAGGCAGTGGCTTAGTCCATGAAGGGGTATCTTCATACCAGACGGCGATTGTTGTCATGGTACTGGCCTTTATTTTTTAGCCACCAGTAACGTCCCATGACAAACTCAAATCGACATATCAATAACCTCTGGCTGACCACTATATTCTTTAGAGTTATGAAAGTTGACGTATGAAAACCAAAGAAGGAAAAAGGAGAAGAAAAAGAAAAAGAGGAAAAAGAACAATGAAAAGAAAACGAGCAAACTCAAGAAAAAGAACAAACAAGAACAAAGAAATTAAGGAACAAGAATAATATTTAAGAAAGAAAAGAGAGAAATAAACAATAAAAATCGCCGAATAGAAAAAAAAGAGAAAAGGGTGAGCGGGGGAGAGCAGGGGGTGGTAGGAGGGGGTGGGGGTTGTGACAAATAAAAAGATATAAAAATAGGAGGAAGAAGTAATAGGAGAGAGGAAAGAAGAAACTACTAAAAGAACTAAGCCAATTAAAGGAAGAACTAAGAAGAAGGCGAAGGGGAAGAAGAAGAAGAAGAAGAAGAAGAAGACGACGAAAAAGAAGATGAAGACTAAAACAGAAGCAAGAGAAAGGAATCATGAAGAAAACCGATTGTCGAATAAAGAATAGAAATTAAGAAAACGGGACAAGAATGAAGAACGCAGAAGAAATAAAGTAGGAATAATGAAGAGAGATAATGATAACAAAATAATAATTTCGGATAATTTCGTAAATTGAAAACCAAAAATTGAAAAAAAAACTGAAAAACTATCTCCAAAATCTTAAAGACAGACAGCTCCCGTGACACTCATTGAAACCTTAATCAAACAACAATTCTGAAACAGTGGACCTTGTTACGGAGACGGACACGGTAAACACAAATCGGGTAACAATTTTAATTTCCGCACAGTAAAGCACAAGCAACAGTGGGGGAGAGCATGGTATCATATCGCAATGTATCACACGGTAGATTTGGTTACAAATCCAACACATTTAATAACTTCACTATTTCCTATCACGTCGGTCATGGATTCTCAGTGTGGGTAGAATGGCCCAGGTCGGAGATCTTCTTATTCTTTCTCCTTTGCTAAACCTTGAACTTTCTTCTTCTTCATCGCTCAAACGATGCTACGCTTGAAGTCCGGTGTGGTTCATGAAGGAGACTGTGCGTTTCAGGTCTTCGCTGGTCCCCCCCCCCCCCCAACTTTTTCGAGCATGGTCGCTCCCCCAGGCCAGAATACCTCTCTTTGGTCTGCATAGGTAGGGCAGTCTTGCAGAATATGCTCTGGTATTGGCTTTGGTGCTCCCCAATCGCATGTGGCAGTGTCTCTGAGACCCATTCTGTAGAGGTGGGCCTACAATATCCCGTTCTGAGTGTGAAGATCTTTGTCTGCCCATCTCTGACAAGGGTGTATATGCTGTTATTTTCTGGCTTGTAGTCTTTGTGCTGGTCTCTCCATTCTGTCCTCATAGCTCGTTTGATGAGTGTTTTTACTTCCTTATAGCTCTATGGGTTGGGAGTCTGCGTACATCAACTTCTGGCTTTTGTTTTAGCTCATCTGCTTTCTCGTTTCCAAGGATCCCACAATGGGCTGTTATCCACTGAAGGACAAAGTCTGATTTTTGAGACAGAAATCCTATGTTGTATTCATTTTTATATTCCAAAAATTGTTAGGGTACTTTCTCTTGAGCTCCTGTAGAACGTGGATTGTTTAATCTGTTCACGACTACTCACTTTTCTTCGTTAATCCGGAAAATTCCAAGATTATTTTGGAATAGTGAACCTTGAACAAACGTGCTATTTACTCATTTAGGGAAATTACTTTCTGGAAATAATATGTCACATGAAAATTTAATGTATATTTTTCTAGAGTGTTGTGTCCTTCCCAGAATGCATCTACACATTCAGAATAATCCTGGTCTGTGTGAATTAGAGGGGGAGAGGAAGAGGTTTACACATGACCTGAGTTAGGGACGCTTTTCTCTAGAGAGGTTAAACTGCCCTCTTGGTCGCTGGATTTAATCAATAATTCAGGCGACTGTGAAATTGAAACTAAACGAGACCTTGAAATTTGTTCGCACAAACGAATACAAATGGAAAATGTGTGACAAGGCAGATGCAAGTAGACAAAGATTCAACTGATCAGGACATGCATTTTCCCAGTGGAGGAATACGGTTTTGAGACATGGACATTAAACAAACCAATTGCCAAAAAAAATCACAGTGTTACAGATGGATGTTGAAAATATCGTGGACAGAAAAAAAGACTTACTTCCTACTTGAACACCTGAATCCAGGCAATGTCGCCTCATGCCAGGTAGCAAAAGCTGCTTGATTCGTGTCTGGCCTTCGTCCTCAGGTACAATGATGGTCCCAAGGGGTGGGGCAGATCACCTTTCCATATCTTTGGCGTGCGGTTGTAGTTGTAACGCCAACAGGCAATTGGCTCCTGGCCAAGAGAAAAGCTGAGATGTTGCGGTCATATGACGAGACACAACAGTAGGAGAGAGTGATGATGAAGGGAATGATTTCTTGAATAAGAGAATAAGATCGACCCTGACGACGATGACATCGGGACATTAGGGACAGTCTGGTGATGTCTGTGTATGACGCGGCTGACTCGTTCTAAACCGAGATGCACACAAAGCTGCCGTAAAGGAGACTACGTTCTGGAAGGAATATATCACATGATGATGATAATTACTTACTTTTTGCGCCCAGTAACATCACAGAGTGTTCGACCAGAAACCTGCCACCAAAGACGCTCTTTCGTTTGTCACAATCAAATCTTCTATTAGACAGAATTCCTGCATTCTGAGATAGTTAAGCAGCTGAACTTGATCTTGGGTCTCCCAACATTCGTCGTTTACTGTTTTTTTTCCAACAATGAATTAGTTCGACGCACTCAGCTTGCAGGCATTGTCTCAACGATTGATCGCCGTCGTCTCTCCCTCTTCGGTCACGTTGTACGCCTTTCCTAGGAAATCCCAGTCAACGAGATGCTCCGACAGGCTGTAGGGATGAGGAAAGGGAAGAGGCCGTGCTCATTCTGGAGACGTCTTCGGGGTCGCCCTCACAACACCTGGCTAAAACAGATCGCCACCTCTCAAACGGAACTGCAGTCCGACCGGGACGCGGCCATCAGACGTGGTCATGGACATAGTCATTCGTTACGACGGACCGTAGTCTCCTGAACGTACTATTCCATTGTATTGTATTGTCATTCGCACATCCTCATATCAACACAAACAACCACATGGAAGAATAAGATGAAGTGATAGGTACCTCAAGTACATGAGGTTGCGGTTTCAGTTTTTCATTCAGTACGTTAAATACTTTGAGTACCTCAGTACTTTGAGGCACGCGTGGCCAAATGATTTCGAGGCATGTCTCCGACAAGGAGGGCAGCGGTTCGAATCCCTGGTATAACTTAACTTAACGTCTTTATACTGGTTTAGAAAACTCTGCAGAGTCTGTGTACAACCAGTTTCATTTACATCATCTTGCTCTAAAAGCTATGCGCATCTAATTTATTCTTAAATGCATTAACTGTTCCTACCTCCACTACCTCTCGTGGCAGTGCATTCCAAGCATTCACCACTCTCTGACTAAAAAAATATTTCCTAATATCTAATTTGGACCTCTCTTTAGTCAACTTGTAGCTATGCCCTCTTGTTCTTGTGGGTGGCTGTATTTTAAAAAAACTTATTATAGCCTAATTTATCCATTTCTCTAATCATCTTATAAACCTGTATTAAGTCACCAAGAATTCTTCTCTTTTCTAGACACTGCAGGCCTGTTTTTTCTGAATCTTTCCTCATAACTGTAATTCTTGAATCCCACTATCAGCTTTGTCGCTCTTTTTTGTATGGCATATGTTGTTTTTCTGTTGGGGGTAAATTAAACAAACATAACCAGCACATGACGTGGCGACAGCAGTGGTGGAGTGGTCTGTAGTCCTCAGCCATGAAAACCCCTCGACTACCCCAGCAATGGGAAAAATGACGTATGAGAGTTTTATGACGTTTAAATAAGCAATACTCACAATTCGTTGTGAACAGAATTATAAGTAGACGCCAAGCTGGTGTTCAATAGCCAACTCAGACCTAGCACAGACCAAACAAAAGTGCCTGTCTAATTCAAAGTGCGTTATGTCAACGGATTGTGAGCTTGGCTCACAACCCTAAGTACCAGGTTCCAACCAGGTCGCTCTCGATTATCTGTAACTGGGCATGTTAGTTTTTTTAATAGCGTCATTGCTTGTCCCAGTCGACCCATCTGTAAATGGGCACCCATCTGTAAATGGGCACCTGTTAAAGCCAGGAAATATTTTCTCAGCTACTGCGGGAGATTCGGAGGTCGCTATTTTTCGCTGGCACTTTGAGCAATGATATGGGCTAGGTCCGTGGTTCCCAAACTTTTTCGGTCAACGGTACCCTAAGTGTACCAGCATTTGTCCATGATACCCTTAGTGTACCAGCATTTGTCCACGACACCTTTAGTGTACCAGCATTTGTCCACGGCACCCTTAGTGTACCAGCATTTGTCCACGGTACCATTAGTGTACCAGTATTTGTCCACGGCACCCTTAGTGTACCAGCATTTGTCCACGACACCCTTAGTGTTTCAGCATTTGTCCACGGCACCCTTAGTGTACCAGCATTTGTCCACGGCACCCTTAGTGTTCCAGCATTTGTCCGCGACACCCTTAGTGTACCAGCATTTGTCCACGACACCTTTAGTGTCCACGACACCCTTAGTGTTCCAGCATTTGTCCACGGCACCCTTAGTGTACCAGCATTTGTCCACGACACCCTTAGTGTACCAGCATTTGTCCACGACACCTTTAGTGTCCACGACACCCTTAGTGTTCCAGCATTTGTCCACGGCACCCTTAGTGTACCAGCATTTGTCCACGACACCCCAAGTCAGAAAATGAGCCTACTTAACATTTGCAGTGGACAGCTGATGGAAATCTTGGAATGTTTCGCGGCACCTCTGTAAATTAGCCACGGGTACCGCATCACACAGTTTGGGAACCACTGGGCTAAAGTACAATGATGACTGTTCTGTTAGTCTTTTTCCATTTCTTTTAACACTTGTTTTCTTCAGAGCAATCAGGCAGCTACAGAAGGTTGTGAGTGGGGTTGGCAACCTCACCATGTAAAAAGCATTGATATTGAAACTGTAAGGCATACAAATGTATTCTGGGATTCACTATACGATTGCTAAGGTAAACGAACTGCTAGGTAGGACCTGTACTCCAATATCTGACGTGACAAGGTACAACATGATGATGGTGTTGGTTTTGATAATGAGGATGATGATTTTATGATTATGATGATGATAGTGATAGTTTTAATGATCACGATGAAATGTGGCGGGGATGTTTGTGATAAGGATGAGGATGATGATAGTGCCTGTTTCCATAATGATGATGATAGGGATGGATTTTATGATGAGGATCAATTTTGATTGTGTTGTTTTTGATAATGATAACGATGATGATGATAGTGATGTTTCTAATTGTGATGAGGATGGTGGTGGTGGTGATGGTCGCTTCTTTCGATAATTCTGATCATTGTTGATAGTGATGCTTTTAATGATTATGTAGATGGTGATGGCTTTAACGATATTGGTTTTAATGATAACGATGATGGTGATGGTGATGGTTTTAATGATAACGATGATGGTGATGATGGTGATGATGGTGATGGTTTTAATGATAACGATGATGGTGATGGTTTTAATGATAACGATGATGGTGATGGTGATGGTTTTAATGATAATGATGATGGTGATGCTGATGGTTTTAATGAAAAAGATGATGGTGATGATGATGGTGATGGTGATGGTTTTAATGATAACGATGATGTTGGTGGTTTTAATGATAACGATGATGGTGATGATGGTGATGGTTTTAATGATAACGATGATGGTGATGAAAATTACGGTTTTCATGATGATGGTGATGGTTTTAATGATAACGATGATGGTGATGATGGTGATGGTTTTAATGATAACGATGATGGTGATGATAGTGATGGTTTTCATGATGATTGTGATGATTTTAATGGTAATGATGATAGTGATGATGGTGATGGTTTTAATGGTAATGATGATGGTGATGATGGTGATGGTTTTAATGGTAATGATGATGGTGATGGTTTTCATGATGATGGTGATGATGGTGATGGTTTTAATGGTAATGATGATGGTGATGATGATGATGATGGTGATGGTTTTCATGATGATGGTGATGATGGTGATGGTTTTAATGGTAATGATGATGGTGATGGTTTTCATGATGATGGTGATGATGGTGATGGTTTTAATGGTAATGATGATGGTGATGATGATGATGATGGTGATGGTTTTCATGATGATGGTGATGGTTTTAATGGTAATGATGATGGTGATGATGGTGATGGTTTTAATGGTAATGATGATGGTGATGGTTTTCATGATGATGGTGATGGTTTTAATGGTAATGATGATAGTGATGATGGTGATGGTTTTAATGGTAATGATGATGGTGATGATGGTGATGGTTTTAA
This sequence comes from Ariolimax columbianus, assembly GCA_036924085.1. Taxonomy (NCBI): domain Eukaryota; kingdom Metazoa; phylum Mollusca; class Gastropoda; order Stylommatophora; family Arionidae; genus Ariolimax; species Ariolimax columbianus. The sequence goes on along the minus strand of JAVGWX010000007.1, from coordinate 49,602,983 downwards.
TGGTAATGATGATGGTGATGGTGATGATGATGATGATGGTTTTCATGATGATGATGATGGTAATGATAATGAGGAGGGTGATGGTTTTCATGATGATGATGATGGTGATGGTTTTCATGATGATGGTGACGGATTTAAGGATGATGAGGATGTGTTTGTTTTGTCGAAGTTGTACCTTCGTCCTATTTGTCTTCAGTCTCCCCGTTTTCAGTCTTCCTATGTTTATTCCTGTGTCGTATTGACGGTATTTTGAAACTAGTTTTATCTACTATCCTGAAGGACTGTACATACCCTGCAATATTCTGGTCTGTGTGAATGACGTGGGGTGACATACCCTAAAGTTGGGGAACCAGCTTTGGGAACCAGCAGTAGATGACATCAAGCTGGTACAATGAATCTGTGGTGCATTTGTTAACAAAACTACAAGTTTAACGTACATGAAACTAAATATCAAGAAGTTTCATCTTATCGTCATAGATTGCTGCCATGAGATTGCTGGTTGATTTGCCAAACATCAAGGTGCGACATCAAGTAGCGCAGGTAAAGGCGTACGCCAGCGTTGCCAACAACGAACACCACCCTTTGCACCAAGACTTGGATACACTCAGGCAGACGCATTAAGCGATGACGCTCATGGAAGGCAGAGGCAGAAGATTCCCTGATGAGGGTCTGTGCGTTGGAAGAAGTGGGAAGAGGTAGTGAATGGTTAGAAGTGGGCAACGAGAGTCCTCTGACAAGGATGCTGATACAACTGAGCAGAAAGTGGGGCGGCACTAGGACAGAAGCTTCAATACAGGAACTGATCCAGCAACACTCAGGACTACAAGACCCAATTCTGTACACAGATAGCTATGTTGGCAGAGATGCAAAAAAGTGCTGTTGGGGTTTCATCGGCTACCAAAATGGTAAAGAGGTGGTGGAGAAATCGCTGCCTACTCCTCTGTCACATCGAGTATTAGGATAGAGATTGAAACAGTAACAGTGGCCCTGGATTGGTTGGTGACGCAACCGGTGACACACGCAGGGTATGCTCTGTAAGATAGAACGGTGCATGTTAAGAAGGGAGTGGACCACTCTTCTGAACAACTCTGGTGTACAGTGTGTCACGTGGATCTACTGCCCGGGACATGCAGGAGTCTGGGGCAACGAATAAGCGGATGCAGGAGTCTGGGGCAACGAATAAGCTGATGCAGTGGCGGGACGAGATGTGGTGAACGACGAGAGACATGGTAGAGTTGATAAGGCAGTCATGGGCACTCTACAGAATGATGATGAGACAGAGGTTCGCGAAAATGTATTTGTGCAGAGAATGATATATTAGGGAGTGACTAAAGGAGAAGGGAGAAAGTGTGTTCTGTCTGGAAAGATCCGAAGAACACGAAATCAACACCTGACTGGGACTCTGAGTATGTATGCTCTTGGCTGGCTGCTTGTACGGAGAACGGAGCACTTATGGGAATGTCCCCAACGTGATGATGTTGGTTCCTAGAATCAAGAAGTAAAAAATCAATATACGAGTGCGGGGTCACCTTATCTACGAAGTCTTATTTGGATTGACTTACAAGACAAAAGAAATAATGATATGATTTCTGCTTCTCTGTTATTTCAAATCTTCTTTTTGTTCTCATTCTTCTTTGTCGTCATCGTTCGTCTTCAATCTCCCCATTCCAAGCCCTGAAAAGAGCTTTGCAAGTGGCAGAATGCTGTTTAGACAACGGAATGTATTGTGTTGTTGTTACACCTTAACTGCAATATTTGCACCTTTGGGCCCAACACGTGCAACATTAGCGATTCCAAGTCTGAAGAATCCAGATTTTAACTGGCACACAGGAGTGATAATGTAAGGGGTTACCACTGGGCAACATCGATTGATAGAGCTTAGGGCACCATGTACAATTAATCTGGCCTCGGACAGTGCTCTCAGTGTACAATGACCACGTACACATCCACACACACACACAGAGAGCGAGAGAGAGACAGAGAGAGAGAGAGAGAAAGAGAGACAGAATGAGAGAGAGAGAGAAAGAAAGAAAGAGAGATAGACAGAGCTCTCAGACTGATAACCACTTGGAATACGGCTTATCAAATTATAGGACAGCCAGAAGTCTCTGTTACTTAAATTAATCCCTAAATGACTTGCTTGACGTGATATATACCAGATCCCATGACTTTGATTCCTCTCCCTGTACTGTAAACGTGTTTACATATATCTAACCGTCACATCTTCCGTACCACGAACGTGAAATGGCTTGTTTTAGAACTCTGTGTGCGCTTCTTGTACTTATGAATTCTCTTGCCGAATGTATTATGTGCATGTTAGGATTATTTTTTTAAATCATAATAGTGTTCAGCTGAATCTAAATAATATGCCAAGCGTTATGTGACTGTCATATATAAATTCAGCTGAATATTTAATAATATGCCAAGCGTTCAGTGACTGTTATATATAAATTCGACTGAATATGTAAATGTATCTGTTTACATCCAGTTGAATATTATTAACTCTTTACAACCGAGTCAATGTGCTAAATGTGTGCCTTACTGTCCGAGCATGGCCTACTTCAGATAGACCGTCTAAATCACAGGGAAAACCCCTTGGAAAGTAGCATTCCACCGCGGACTAAATAATGGAACTCATATTGTGTCATGGTTTTTAATCAACCCATGCTCCATACAGAGAAATAAAACAAATTCACGTTACAAAACACAACATATAACTGTTGAGAGTGATTCTTTCACTGAATCCTGCTCTGAAACCAACTGCATATCCATCTTTGTTTCCCGAACACGCCATTATAGTTGCTCTAATAGTTCACACATACAAGTTTCGTTATTTAGTCAGCCGTGGAATGGGACGTTTCAAACGGGTTTCTCCGGGAGGCAGAAGGCCTGTATCTACACTAGGTCGTGGTACGTAGCTAGTGCTGCAATTCCATATGTTACATAGATTGGGTTTATTTTCTTCAAAATGAAACACAATATAAATAAAAAAAATTGTAGTCTCTATAGCTGAGAGTGAAAGGTGTTAGTCGCTCAAGAAACAAAAGTGTCAAACAGTAGTTACGAATTCTATAAGTTCCAAGCGTTCCCGGGTTTCAATGGAAAGGAGATCAGCTTCTAGTCATATTAGAGATTAAGGAAATAACGTAGATATCCCGTGCGCACGTAAAAGAACCCTAGGCAATTAAAAATTGATACGGGTAGGCTTTCATCCAGTCTTGGGTAAATTATAGAAAACTGTAATGAAATTCCTAACGAATGCTTAATCTACCTCCACAGTTCTCCAGGTGGTTGTTCTATGTTTGGCGTCATCTGCGTGTCCCTTATTACTAAGGGCATCGACGTGATCCTTGTAGTAATGACCGACACACAGATGAATCCAAGCATAGCACAACCGCCTGGAGGACCTCGTGGCAAACCTTCATCAGCGCGCTTGTGATGTGAGGAAACTACTACGACACTCCACTTTTCAGGTCGCATAAAATAGTGAGCTTACTCATTATAGTCATTAAACAACAACAACAGAATCAACCTTCCCGTCAGGTCTAGCAAGCCGTAAGGAATTTAATATTGCAAACTAACGAACATTCTATTTTTGCTTAATGGTTTGCCTTTCTTATGACGAAGGCACGCCATTTTCAATCTCAGACCGGAGAACTTTAGGTTAAATCAGGACATACCAGCCAGTGTATATCTGTTTGTAATGTGTTGTGAATGTTCCACTACAACAATAGTTACAGTAGTTTTGCCAATCGTGTCTATTCTCGGAAAGACGGTCATACCGAGAAATATCTCAGACATGCCCAGTAAAACTGAGTGCGGCAGAATTCGAACCCCGAATGTTGGGATTGCAAAAAGAGCTTTTATTCTACACCAAGCACGTATGTTGAAAACGTAGCCCGGCAGCCTTTATCTAACAGCATTCATGACCTGTCTGTTCTAATACTAGGATTTCAAGTGCGCCAAGTATTTACTATTATATCTGAATAATTCATTTCAAATTCGTCTTCGTCGGCTTATGCTTTTTATAATCAATCTTAAAATGCTTAAATAAATTAGCAGTCAGCCTGAGGATATTGATATAACCCATGAATTGTAACGGTGATGTGCACTTTCTTGTCCTCGTGTTTTGGATACATATGCAATATTGAAGGACCATCCATTTTGACACAGAATATAGAGGCGAATCTCTGAAGATATGTGATCACGCAAGTGCCACGTTATGTGCAAAATCAACGAAACTAAGATACATATATTGCGGTTTTTTGTAAGTCATCTTTTAAAGAGTAGGTTTATTCAAATTGTTTATTTCTAATGTAAAGTCAGTACTTCTGTAAGGAGCAGAAACATGACACATGCGAAACTTTTGTCGTTCGGCAACAAATGTCCAGAAAGTTCGTTAGTTAGTCGTCGAATCATCGTCATCGCACTCTGGACAAGTGCATACTCGCTCAGAACTCATTCTCAGTATGTCTGCCATCAATTGATGAGTGACCGTTCCTGACCAGACGTCTATGGATACCTGTGTGGTGTTCCTTCCTCTTCGCTCCTCGTTTTACATCCAATTCAACCAGCCACGCCAAGGATGTAGATTCTGGATCAACTTCCGAATCTTCCTTCCAGCCAATTTCCCTGACGGCGTTTAGGTTATCAGCTCGGGTCATTGATCTCCCGCCCTCCACTATAGCTGTACTCGTCAAACTATCAGCTCGGTCCATTGATCTCCCGCCCTCTACTATAGCTGTACTCGTCAAACTATCAGCTCGGTCCATTGATCTCCCGCCCTCCACTATAGCTGTACTCGTCAAACTATCAGCCCTCTCGTCCGTCCAGGAAGTATAATAGGTATACACTGGCAAGACATTGGGACGAATGACGACCTATGGAAAAGGAGTCAACAACACCCAATGGAGAAACAGATCAAAGATAGGAAATGAAGTTGGATAGAACACACACTTTGGAACGCACCATCAAACGTGACAAGACAGGCCCTGGCATGGAAACTATAGAAGAAGAGGAACAGAGGTAGACCCAAAAAATACCTGAACTGTGAAAATTAACTTCGGTCTCTGGATCACAACTGGGTAGAGACAGGAAGGGTAGAGCAAGATCGAACTTTCTGGAGAAAGGTTGTCAATGGCCTGTGCCACTAAGGAGGGACGGTCAATGATTGATTTATTAATTGAAACAAAGTGCACATGCTGCAATTGAGGTTGAAGTGGTATATACTTTATTGTATGAACTCTCAGTTATTGTGTGATAGTTAACGTACAATCAATGTCTTCTGTGATGCCTGTGTTGCCTTCTCTAAGTCTTAACATAATCATATCCCCCATTTACAACTAAGTTGTTGGAACTGAATTGATAGGTTGCTTACTCGAAGAGACGAAAACTCAAACGAAGAGAGGAGGTCATCTTTTGGGGAACTTCTTCTTCTTCTTCTTCTGCGTACACAGTCAGACAGTAACCATTATTTTTTCGAAAAAAGCGGCGGTCATCCTGAGACTCTCGCCACTACCATAGAGCTTGTCTTGCAGTTCCACTGGCAATGGCCACATCTGCTCTCTCTGATCCCCGTATGTCGGGCAGTTCTGCAGCAGATGTTCAGTGGTCATTTTACCAGTACTTTTGGGGAACGAATGTATTTAGGAGACGGCGGAAATGTTCACGGATAACACAGATAATATGAAACACCTGAAACAGATAATATGAAACACCTGAAACAGATAATATGAAACACCTGAAACAGATAATATGAAACACCTGAAACAGATAATATGAAACACCTGAAACAGATAATATGAAACACCTGAAACAGATAATATGAAACACCTGAAACAGATAATATGAAACACCTGAAACAGATAATATGAAACACCTGAAACAGATAATATGAAACACCTGAAACAGATAATATGAAACACCTGAATTTGGTCAGATGCAGCCGTTGCAACCTTGTAACTAACAAAATGGCACATCCTTGGTCAGTAAATAAACTATGCATGCTGGGTATGAATGGTGTGCATGTTAGGAAATAATACAGTACATACATCTATGAGAACTGACCAAGACTTACAATTACTTTACAGTCCTGATTTTCCTAGTACACACTGTGGAAGGCACTTCTCTGCTCGGATTGGTATTAAGAGTCACATTTGCTATCGTTATGAACTGTAGTTTCAACTTTTTTTTTTCAAAGCACAATTTGCTATCTTGTCAAGATAGAAGGCAAAACGATTACCTACCTTCGTTTTGCAGATGGCATCGACTGGTTGACGGGAACAGAAGCAGAACAGGAATGGGTCTGAAGGCTCGATGAAATCGCTCTTTACTATGGTATGGAGATTAACGATGGAAAGACCAAAATAATGGCCAACAACGCCATGGGCTTTAACAGCAGGATGAAAGCTAATGACCAGGAACTCGAAGTGTCAACCACATTAAATATCTGGGTTCAATTGTCAGTGATAAAGGATCAAAATGTGAGGGGTTGGCCAGAATAGCACAGAAAATAGTGATGCTTGCACGACTTACCACAAGCTGGCAAGATAAACGATTAGCACTATGAACGAAAATCAGATCAATGCGTACATTGGTCCTGTCAATATTCCTCTATGCTTGTGAGACATGTATATTTACAACTGACCTGCAGGGGAGAATACAGGATTTGAAGATAAGATGTTTCCGAGGAATTATAAATGTCACGTACAAAGATCGAGTTATAAATGAGGAAATACGAGAAAGAATTACAACAACAATAGGGCCTTTTGCAGACCTCTTGGCAACTTTCAAAAGAAGGAAACTCGCTTGGTGCGGTCACATATCCAGATCAAATGGTCTTGTAAATACGACCCTGCACGGAATTGTGCAAAGCAGACGACGAAGAGGCCGTCTCAAAAAGAGGTGGGTGGAAAACATAAAAGAATGGACCAATCTCCGATCAGAAGAGGCACAGGGAGCAACCACTGACAGAATGGGTTGGCGTGGGGTTGTGAGGATGTCTTCATGTGTGCCCAAACTACCTCACTGGTTACGGGATGACCTGACCTGACAAGCTGGAAAGCGCCAATGACAATGTTTTAATTTATTTTTTTTATTTTTTTGGAGGGGAGTCGGGGGAGGAGCAGGAGGGATGGAGATCGCTATAACAACGAACGAATAAAATATCTGATCCTGCAATGGTTCAATAGACTTACAAATGGAACGTTATTGGAAAGATCGGTGCAAGTATTTGTCCGACAGATGGTAGGATCAACAGGGACATTGAGACTAGGTGTCAGGAAGCATGTGCTGTGACTTATCACCTGTCCTCACTGCTTAGGCACCCGAGTATTAGTTTGGTAACAAAGCAACAGCTGATAAACAGTATATTTATGCTGCAATGTGCTACCAGTGCCAAACATAGCCTCTGTCCAGGAAGCGTGAGAGTAGAATTACGACGTATGAAATGAAGTGTTTGAGGAAGGTCATTGGTGTTACCAGGAGAGACAGAATCCTGAACGACGACACTCAAAGTATGGTCGGAACTACGTCTTGTGCCGAATATATTTCCAGCCAGAAAATAAGTTGGTTTGGTCATCTCATGAGAATACACCCTCATCATCTTCCACTGACGGCTTACAACGCTGGTAGATCTGGTTAGTGGAGTGATTATTCAGTGACACGGGCTCACATAGACAGACGCCAAGCACATGCTCAGGATAGACAACTAAAGTTCCCCACGACCGCTCAACGGAACAAGTGGAAAGAAAACTAACTAACTAACAGGACAACGACAATTTAAACAGGACACCTCTAAAAGAAGGTAGCGCTGGATGGGCCACACACTGGAGCAACGAACGAAAACGAGAAACCGTGTGTGTTCGAATCTCACAAGTTTCAAGCGTCCCCTGGTCTCAACGGAAGTGAGACAGGGGCTTAGTCATGCCAAAAACAGCGTCTACATGCTGTGCACGTAAAAAAAACACCAACAATTGACCCTTTACAGTCGAGAAACGCAGTTATTAGCAATTGTCCTGAAGGAAATAAAATTATACCCAACAATGGCAGCCAAAAGGAGGCGGCGCCTTCATTATGCAATGGATTTAACAAACCAATCACCAGGTTGTTCTCAAACTCGGTTGCAAGTACATAGATAGTGAAATATCCTATAGACGCCTATGAGTTCAAGGAAAGCTTCTTCTTCTTCTTCTTCTTTTTGTTCTTCTTCTTCTTCTTCTTCTTCGATCAGCTGATGATATGCTTCTTGCCCGGTGAGGTTCATGAAGAAGAATGCTGGCTTCATCTTTTTTGCACCAATGTGAAGTATAAATGGTTGGGTTGGTAGAATTGTTACTGATTCAGTAGTCTGTAGCCCCCTGCCTTTTTGCCCCAGTGTCATACGTTTGTGAACTGTTGTTTAGCTCCCAACAGAGTGTTTCTTGTATATGGCCTCGGAGGAAGAAATACTTTCCTAATACCGTCAACATCGAACACTCGAAGAGATAGTGTTCAACATTTTCATAGGGATGTGGACACAGCCGACGCTATGGAAACTAGTGCGGTTGAATTCGGTTCAAGTGACTGTTAAGTTATTTGTGTTTAGTACGAGGTCAAAAAATTGTGCATTGATCTCCTCCTTCAAGACTCAAATACGTACATAGTTTTATAATAATCAACACAGCCCATACAGACAAATCCTGAAAGTCGCCGTAAAGAGAGATGGCATGAATTGATGCAGGTCCCAGAGATGGGACTTCGGGATGAACCTGCCCCCCGGACATCATCTGCCATACACACCATGGAAGTCACTGATCAGACTCCGAACTGGTGTATCATGGTGCATAAGGAATATGAAACGACGGAGATACACATGATGACTAATCTGAATGTGGCACAATACAGGACCCAGAACACCTGATGACTTACCCCAACCTCTAGGAATCATGCAATGCGTGCGATATGCTGGATGCAAAGGGCAAGACAATCCATGTCACTGGATACTGGATTCAGACTGTATAATGAAGAGCTTGGACATGGAAAGAGAGAGGAAGTTGATGTTGTCTTTTGGATTTCGTATGTCCATATGCTTGTAAACTACTTTTACAAATATTCCCTAATAATGGAATCCTGTCTCCGAGCTATTGCAGTCAGGCCCCTTCCCGCTCCATTGTGAAGCTTAAGTTTAAAACTAGCGGGCTAGCGATAAAGGGACGCCTGTCCGAGATTTAGCAGTAGCATTTATACAAAAGAAATGTTTTTACAATCGTGTATTTAACTTGTTATGACTGTTTTCCTTTTGCGTGTACTTCTATTTCTCATATTTTCATATTGCAACCAACAAGATGTTTCCGAAGACTTCTAAACGTCACATGTAAAGACCGAGTTACAGAAGAGGAAATACGAAAAAAAATTACATCAGCAATGGAGCCTTTTAAAGACCTCTTGGCAACTGTCTAAAGAAGGAAACTTGCTTGGTACGACCACAGAACGAGATCAAACGGTCTTACGGGGACGGCGTGGCCAAGTAGTTAAGTGACACGGCTCACAACCAGAAGGTGCTGGGTTCGATCCCTATCACAGCAAACCCTTAGAAAATGCAGGAAGAAGCAGACCCTTACATAAAATTCATGCTGAAATCGGATGCACTGGGCCGACAGGTGCAAAATAAAAACCACAGTGCAACGCACACCGCCTTGGGGAATAGAGAAATAAAGCGAACGAAAAATAAACGGTCTTACAAATACGATCCTGCACGGAAAGGTGGAGGTCGGACGGCGAAGAGGTCGTCCCAAAAAGAGATGAAAGGACAACATAAAAGAATGGACCAATCTCAGACCAGAAAAGGCACAGGCACTTGCCGCTGACAGAGAACGGTAGCATGGAGTTGTGGAATTGATCTGACCTGAACCAACTTACTCAACACATAGACAACATAAAAGAATGGACCAATCTCAGACCAGAAAGGCACAGGCACTTGCTGCTGACAGAGAACGGTAGCATGGAGTTGTGGAATTGATCTGACCTGAACCAACTTAATCAACACATAGACAACATAAAAGAATGGACCAATCTCAGACCAGAAAAGGCACAGGCACTTGCCGCTGACAGAGAACGGTAGCAGGGAGTTGTGGAATTGATCTGACCTGAACCAACTTACTCAACACAAAGACAACATAAAAGAATGGACCAATCTCAGACCAGAAAGGCACAGGCACTTGCCGCTGACAGAGAACGGTAGCATGGAGTTGTGGAATTGATCTGACCTGAACCAACTTACTCAACACAAAGACAACATAAAAGAATGGACCAATCTCAGACCAGAAAGGCACAGGCACTTGCCGCTGACAGAGAACGGTAGCATGGAGTTGTGGAATTGATCTGACCTGAACCAACTTACTCAACACATAGAGAGCTGAAATTGTAAACACAGCCTCTGCTAGTCTAACCAGTTAATCTCTCACATTATGACGGATCCTCGAACGACTTGTCCAGCACAAAGCACTAGTTAGACCTAGTTTGAAGTACTATGCATAGGTGTTGAGTCATTATCTTAGAGGAAAAGAATCAAAGAAGAGTTACAAAACTGATAGTTGGATTCCAGAATTACAGTTTTGAGGACAGACTCAGAATAACCTGCCAACTGTGTCTAGAAAAGAGAAGAATTCGAGGTTACTTAATACAATATTATAAGATAATCCACGTGAAGGACAAATTAGACTTTCAAAATTGTGTTCTTCAAAATACAACCATCTACAAGAACAAGAGGGCCCAGCTATATATTAATTAAAGAAAGGACTAGATAAAATACCAAAAACAAAATGTTGTCAGAGTGGTGAATGCTTAGAATGCATTGCCATTGGAAATAGTGTTCGCTGGGTCAATTAATGCGTTCAAGACTAGATTGAACGCGCATATGTATTTTTAGGTCAAGTTAAAGTAAAATAAACTGGCTGTATACAGACTCTGCAAAGTCTTTTATACCAGTATAAACGCGTTTTTACGTTTAGTTAAATAACCCTTTTTTCAAACTGATAATTCCAGAGTTGGGCAACTATGTTAAAAAGTCAGAAGCGTTGACCGAGTCTGAAAATCACGAACGACCGGAAGTTAATATTGACGTAGGGAAAGAACCCTCTGTAGTTCCAAAAACAATAAGGAAGTCTTAGTGTAAATAAAAGCTTGCACTGAAAAATGTAGTTCTTTAAATTGGCATGTTTTCACAACGATGAAGGTTGCTAATCTTGATCACAACCCTCTTTAATGAACTTGATGAACATGCTTGAAAGGTTATGGTAGACTTATTATTTTCAACCTGAGTACCACTCTGATGACACGAATGTCTTTTAAATCATATAATATGTCAATGGGATCGTCCTCACAAAAATGTTTCGCACTACTACAGCTCTTGTCTATATATCTAGAAACTCTCCAGTCTACCCAGCTTTGAGCGGTACCCGACTTAGAGTTAGAGAAGGCGTAGCAACAATCCACCACACGTCAGAAATATCAGATGACAAGTGCAATAGTCTCCAACACTTTATCCCCGAACATTGACAGGCCAAGGCTCCTTCTTCACGCTTATCATCTTGGGCTGCATTGTCAAGCAACCAACTCTCTCAAGCAGACGGGTTCTGTGCAATCTTAACCATTTCTTTCCAGCTACTTCCTGTTGTCCTAATTTGGGCCTCAATGTCTTAACACCATGTATTCTGTTGCCTTCTTTTGCCAATTTATCCAGGTGGGTTCCATGATAGAGATTGTCTGGTGATATTTGGGACATTCATAGTGCCTGGTTTATCCAGCGCCACCTCTGTGATGATATGTCGTGTTTAACATGCCTTTGCTCTGATCTCCCCTAAAACGTTTCATCTGTAAGTCAATGGAAACCAGTGCAGGCTCGGAATCTTGCTCAGGATGTTCTTCTTCTTCTTCTTCTTCTTCTATACTGCTATGTCTGCGACTTTCTATCTAACACATTCGGTTTCAGCTGGTTTATTTGTATTTATTTATCTTTTATTTTTATTTTTTATTTTTTAGGGGGAGGGAGAGGGGATGAGGAGGGTGTTCCCAGGATTGCCTTCCCACTTCGATCCCTATTGTTTTAGCCAGAATCCACTAGTGCAGCTTGTTTTCAGGGCCATCACTCGGTGGCTAAATACGATCTTGGTCAATCCTGATGCAAGCAGCCAGCTATGAGTCACTTCATTCAGTGTGCTGCATCTTTGGCCTCGGCTTTATTCACAAAGCCAAGTAATCTCTTAATATTGTGTTTGCCCATTATGCATTTAAATTATTCTAGTTCCATATTACTTTCAATATGCTAGAGGCCATTATTACTCTTGCCCCCTGGCTTTAACATCCTCTCCTGCCCCACATAGCTTGTTTATGGTTATCCCTAGATATAGGAAGTTCATTACAATTTCCAATGGTGTTTCTATGTTTAATAAGAACCATGTTGCTGGCCTTATGTAATTTTGAAATGTATGTTTTTTCTGTATTCGATTTTTAGGCATACTTTCAAGGAGATTCTGTTTACTGTGTATGTCTAGTACATTTTGGAGTTTTCTGTCAGACCGAACGGTTATGTCGTCTGTAACTCAAAAAGGAACCTGGAGAAAAAATGTAAATGGAGTCATATGTTGCAACCAAAGCGAATTTGTCAGAAGAACAGTAAAAATGAGAAGAAAAAAAATTAATAAATCAGGAGAGCAATAATGAATACGACTGATACATGTCAGTTATGTAACCACCTTGACCTTGTTGCTTCACAGCTCGCGAATCTCTACGCCACAAAAACGTCCGCTCAAAATTTGGTCAGGACAATACGAATGAATTACGTAACTTTATAGGATTGGGAACAGAGGGGAGACTGATGGCACACGTTTATACAAGCTAATCTGGTAGAAGATTGGACAAGTCTACAAAAAAAGTGACAAGAATTATTAAATGAACAAAGATTATTTTAAACATATTGCCTGATCAACCTGGTGGTTTATCTCACAAAGGGAGCCCAGGCTTTCATAAGAAAACATTCTTCAGGATGCGCAACAATTGAAATTGTTGGAGAAGTCTGTAAAAATGTTTATAAATTCAATTATCATATCTAGCTGGTTTATAATGTGCTCAAAAATTGATAATTTTTCTAAATCTTTTCCGTTCCTTAAAAGGTTTATCTTCATTTCTGCATTACAGTGCCACGAACTCAATGCAATTTTCTGGTTAGGAATGAAACTAGCTACTCATTTTTTGCATTACATGATTTGCATGTTAATAAAGATGGATGTGCATGTGGATAGCATCATCCTTATGTAAAAGAAATTGCTAGAGAAAACACCTCTGCAAGATCACGTTTGCTTCGACACATGTATCCTATGAGGAGCCATCTACTTTGGTGGATCTGGTCTACCCATCAAAATGTGGTACCTGACTTTGAACTCGGGAAGACATTACGGCGAGGATGATAACGTAACCTCAGCTCAGAAAACGAGAAGGGAACATTCAAAGAAGCCTTTAACACTTTCTCCATGGCGATAGTCTCTTCTATCGGACAATTTCTACTTACATCTGTTCTTGGGACGACATTTACCTACCTTCATCTGTTCTTAGGACGACATTTACCTACTTTCATCTGTTTTTGGGACGACATTTACCTTCCTTCATCTGTTCTTTTGACTCCATTGACCTACTTTCATTTGTTCTTGGGACAACAGTTACCTACCTTCATCTGTTCTTGGGACGACATTACCTACCTTCATCTATTCTTGTGACTATATCTACCTATATCTGTTCTTAGAACTACCTTTATCTACAACTGTTCTTGGGACTACCTTTATCTACATCTGTTCTTACAACTATCTTTTTCAACATCTGTTCTTGGGACTACCTTTATCTACATCTGTTCTTAGAACTACCTTTATCTACATCTGTTCTTGGGACTACCTGTATCTACATATGTTCTTAGAACCACATATATCTACAATTATTCTATCTATATCTACATTTATTCTGCCGTTATCTACATCTCTGCTTTGAGCCACCTTTACCTTCATTTTTTTCTACCTTTATCTGCATCTGTTTTACCTTTCTCTACATCTGTTATACTTTTATCTACATCTGTTACAACCTTTATATACACCTATTCTACATTCATCTACACCTGTTCTTGGAACTACCTTTATCTACTTCTGTTCTATCTTTGTCTACATCTGTTGTTGGAACTAACTTTATCTGCATCTGTTCGTGGAACTACTTTTATCTGCACATATAACCACATATCTACATTTATTCTACCTAGATCTACATTTATTCTGCCTTTATTTACATTTGTTCTTTGGGCCACCTTTATCTTCATGAGTTCTACCTTTATCTAAATCTGTTCTTGGAACTAACTTTCTCTGCATCTGTTCTTGGGACTACCTGTACATGCATCTGTTCTTGGGCCTAACTTTATCTACATCTGTTTCTGGGACTAACTTTATCTACATCTGTTCTTGGGACTAACTTTATCTGCATCTGTTCTTGGGACTACCTTTATCTACATCTGTTCCTGGAACTAACTTTATCTACATCCATATGTTCTTTGGACTACCTGTATGTACATCTGTTCTACCTTTATCTACATCTATTCTTGGAACGGATTATATCTACATCTGTTCTTGGGACTATATATACATCTGTTGTTGGGACTACCTATATCTACATCTGTTTTTTTGGGACTGCCTATATCTACATCTGTTCTACCTTTATCTACGTCTGTTCTTGGGACTAACTTTATCTACATCCATCAGTTCTTGGGACTAACTTTATCTACATCTGTTCTTGGGACTACCTATATCTACATATGTTCTACGTGTATCTACATCTGTGCTTGGGATGGATGATATCTACATCTGTTCTTGTGACTAATTCTATCTACATCTATTCTTGGGACTACCTATATCTACATCTGTTCTACGTTTATCTACATCTGTTTTTGGTATGGATTATATCTAAATCTGTTCTTGTGACTAATTTTATCTACATCTATTCTTGGGACTATCTTTATCTATATCAGTTCTTGGGACTACTTATATCTACATCTGTTTTTGGGACTACCTATAACTACATCTGTTCTACCTTTATCTACATCTGTTCTTGGGACTAATTTTATCTACATCCATCTGTTCTTAGGACTTAGTTTATCGACATCTGTTCTTGGGACTAACTTTATCTACATCTATTATTTAGACTACCTATATCTACATCTGGGGAGGGGGCGGGGGGAGATATGCGATGGAGGAATTGTACAAGCAATTACCATACTGTTTCTGAACTGTTAGACGTCCCAGAAGAAATGTATGACATCTGGCATGTATTGTGACCCGGTTTGTTATTGTTGTTGTTGAATGCCCACACTGAGTAGGATTGCTCTTTGTTGTTCTTTTTATAGTCGCGGGTTGTTGTAGCGTTCCTCACATCCTAAGCGTGCTGATGAAGGTGAACCGGGGTCCTTAAGGCGATTTTGTGTTATGCTTGTCTTCATCTGTGTATCGCTCACTAATATGGGGATCACATCGACACCACCCCCCCCCCCCCACACCTCCCAACTAGGTTAGCCAAGCTGCCATGAAAACAGCCCGATTCCAGGGAGGACTACGTGGAACTCGAGGTGGGGGCCTTGGCCAGTATGTTTTGCGCCTGACACAGACTAATATGTCTGATCAGTATGTTGTGCCTGACCAGACGTTAATTTTCCTTCTCTGTCCTGGGTTAGATCCATACTTTCATCACGCTTGTCCCTTTGCGTCCAAGTCTTGCTGTGTTGCCCAATGTTGGAGGCTGGATCGACACGGATCAGTTTACCATCGATAAAATATCCGGCATCAATTGTGAATTGAACATAGATCGGTCGGCTGGGCAAGCACTGCACTAACCACATAACTAGTGATACTATCCTGAAGCGTTGGTGATTCTACTATATATTAGTCGGAAGGAAGACTAACTTCTGGTCAGGCAAAATATACTGATCAGACATGTTAGTCAGGTTCTGGCAAAACATACTGGAAAAGATCATCACCTTGGCTTCCTCGTAGCCCTTCCTGGAAACGGGCTGCTTTCATGGCAGCCTAGCTAACAAGGTGAGGAATTAACGTGATCCCCATAGTAGTGAGCGACTCGCATATGAAGCCAAGCATAGCACAACCGCCTGTGGGACCCCGGTCCACTTTCATAAGCATGCTCGGGATGTGAGGAAAGATACGACAACCCGCCACTTAACGTCTTTTTTCGGGGGCACAGAAGAGTAATCCAACTCATTGGGGGTTTTCAACAATAACTGTATATCTGTGAAAACCTCAATAAAGTCGGAGGAGAAAATTAAGCTGCAATGTGCAGTCCTGTTTTTGACAACAACAAAAACAGTGATAACAACAGTAACAGTAATATCATCAATAACAGTAATATCAACAATAACAGTAATATCATCAATAACAGTAATATCAACAATAACAGTGATATCAACAATAACAGTGATATCAACAATAACAGTGATATCAACAATAACAGTGATATCAACAATAACAGTGATATCAACAATAACAGTGATATCAACAATAACAGTGATATCAACAATAACAGTGATATCAACAATAACAGTAATATCAGCAATAACAGTGATATCAACAATAACAGTAATATCAGCAATAACAGTGATATCAACAATAACAGTAATATCAGCAATAACAGTGATATCAACAATAACAGTGATATCAGCAGTAACAGTGATATCTGACTATGTCGCCAGCAAACGGAGAGCCTATGTCGGATGTAAACATTGAATTCCGACTGGTTCAGAGAAATACAAATGCGGTAGATAAAACAATGATGTCAAGATGTTGCTAAATTAGCAGCAGTGGTAGAGCACTCACTTTTATTGCAAAGGTACGGGGTTCAAATTCTGTTACTGACACGCTCCAGTCGAATCCTTCTACTTCTTCGTTCATCCTCGGATCAAGGTTCCGGTTTCTCTTACAAAGGACACCGTTGTTTGTCAGGTTGTTTTATCTCCATACAGATTTTGTCTCATATTATCTGCCTCGCCAGGCCAGTATTGTTCTCTCTTTTCTTGCGTGAACATGCAGTTTTGTAGGATGTGTTCCACGGTCATGATATGCTCTCGCCATAGACACCTGTTATCTGTCCCCAATCCTTATTTTGTTGTAAAGATGACCCTTGAGTCTTTTATGCCCAGTTCTTAGTCTTAAGATAATGACTTGCTCTTCTCTAGTTAAATTAAAGTAGCTGTCTTCTTTTTGGAAGTCGGGGTGTTGATCAGTGCATTTTACCCCCTGCCAGTCGAGTCCGATGTAAACTGGTTCCTGACTTAGTATTTTGGAAGAAAAGGCAGCGAGGAACGGAATTGTCCATCCTACCTCACAAATAAGCAACAACAAAAAATAAAAAACGTCCGCTGCTTCTCTCGATGCACAGGCCATTGACAACATCCCACCAGCATACACAACCCTGTGCTGGGTTTTCTGCTTCTCTCCAGGTTTCCCCATTTATTCGAATTTCCCTCTCACATTCTCTTCTTAATATATTTGTAGGTCTCACTCTTTTTCTCTTCCCTTGAGAATTCCACGCCAGAGCCTGCCTGACTATGCTGGACGGTGCCTTCCTCGTCATATATCCTATTCAGTCCCATGATCTTCTCCTGATTGTTGTTCCGAGGGGCTGCTGTTGCCTCCCATCCCCTAGGTTTTCATTGCTCAGCATGCATTGCCACTTTATTCCCAATATCCTTCTTGTTGTTCGTCTATCACGCGTGATGATGACCTTTCCTTTTTCATTTTAGCATGTCCTTCCAGTCGAGTATACTGTACTTCCGGGTTGTGGATGGGTGCGGAGATGGCTGGCAAATCATTCTTAAGCATCTGCTAAGGAATGAGTGGAGTGTCTGTTGCATCATCTTGGTCGTTCTCCCGTGTTTTCGATCCATACAGCAGCACAGACTTGACACTGGCGTTGACTATTTCAACTGGAACACTCTGAACGGGACAAAACAACAGCTCACAAACACTTGCATATACCAATATATTTCATTGGGTCAAAGGGCATGAGCATATAGGTTGCTGGATCAATAGTCAAAAATTAGTTGACACATTCATTCCTCTGTTGTATACGACCCAATAAAACCGCACTAGAAGGTGTAAAAATGTAAGTGTAATCCCATAATAGAGACTGCTGTTGAGAGTGAAATGTTGCAGACTTCAGTATGCTAGGCCATTGCTTATTCTGAGATGGTGTGGCTAGTTTCGTTCCTCACTGCCTTTCCTTTTATAGCATAACGTCAGGTATCCATATACAACTGAGTCGACTGGAGCGTGTAAAAAACGACGATCAAAGGCGGTATCATTCCCATGAAAAGCGAAGGCTCATCTTCTTGTCCATTTTTCTCTCCATCCGGAGCATAGAGCTACCGCTACAGTTACATCTTTAGAAAGCTTGCACCAAGTTCCAAGCTTCTAAAGCAGTTGTTTCTTAATTCGTTTCTTCGTCACAATCAATTCGATAGCCCCATGCCCTATTGACGACATCAGAACATCTTAATAATGTTAAACTTTTGAGCGGTCACACCTACGCAACAACAACAAAATATATCACCCACCGGAGTAGACGTGTAAATAGTGAAGTCACTGTGTGTGAATAACGTGCAGGACTATAACACCTCTGTGTCCTATGCCACTGGTCCTAACAGGTGGCGTTTACCTGGAAGTGATAGAAAAAATATACAATTATTGTCTTGAGAAAGGGAAATAGCTTGGGCAGCAAAACTAAACGGATTGTCGTGGGGAAGAAGTAGTGGTAGGTTAAATTTTTAATTTTCAGCAATGGTTTTGTGGAGAAGAGAATTATAGGCAATGAATAAACAATCAGGAGTGCATGTGAGGCCTAGAAGGAAAGAAGAGGTTAATGTCACCTAAGATAACTTGGGCAAAGAACAGTTGAGGCCAAAATAAAAATAATTTACTAGAGTTAAAATATCGTATTAGGGATGGTTGACGACCGAATAGAGTGGAGGGAGTTTGTTGTTGCTCTGAGAGCTGCTTCATCGGTCATTGTGCGAGAAGATCAGAGAAGAAGGAAATGAGGAGAAAGAAGAAGAAGAAGAAAACGAGGAGGAAAACGAATAAGAAAAGGAAACGCATTAGAATGATTAAGAAGTGAGACTCGGTGGTCTCCAAGTAAGGTGTACGCCTCTGGTGTCAGAGATCGCGGTTCGAATCACAGTGGAGACCGGGATGTTTTTTACGTGGATCTTCCGGTAAAAATTCCCCTGTTCTCTGGGTAGCGAGATCGGACACGCGTGGACAGTGTCGAACACGTTAAAAATCCCTTGGCAGTTAGAAATCTAAAAGAGTAGGCTTAACGGCCGCTGCCCGGGCAAAATTAAAAATTCTAAGTTTTATAAAATATATCCAAACATTATTTGTTTATTCTTCAAAGTGGTTTGTTAAGAGCAGCATATAGATGGCCCCTAACTGGCTGTGGGTCTACTTAGCTCTAAGTGTTTGAGTCTATTAAGATGGACTCGCACATCGGTTAAACCACCCTCCAAGAAGCTGGCTGTGTACAGACTCTGCAGAGACTTCTAAACCAGTATAAAGACGTTAAGTCAAGTTAAGATAGGAAGAGTATGTCGAAGTTATGTTACCATAGGATTCGTAAATGTGGTTTGATTAATGAAAGTAGCGTATCCAGTTAAATAGGACAAATGAGAATCGGTGATGGTGATTTCAATTCACAAAGGAGATATATTTTACACATCATAAACATGATTTTTTTGGTGCGTCTAGAATTATAGACGGAACTGTCGCGTTTAACGTCTGTCTACGATATAATTAGGTGTTAACCTAACCTCCCATAAGACCATTGGATGGTGTTAACCTAACCTCCCATAAGACCATTGGATGCTTGAAACACATGAATGCTTGAATTATAACATGCACTGTTTCGCGACTTTATTTCTTGAGAGTCGATCACATCACCTATCAGATGCATCGATCCACCTCATGGAATTTATAGAGAATAAACATTTAAATAATGTCCAAGCTCTACTTTACAGTTGTATCTCCTTTATCATTCCATATTACGTTTTTAGCTCACAAAGCTGATTAATACGCACATAGGAAAATCTTGTCATTTTGTTTGGTCGTTATGAAAAGAGGCGGTTTCAAGCAATTTGGCAATAAACAAAGTTGTTGGGGAAAAGAAACGAGACTAAACGAAAATAAACGAGTATAATAATGACAGATGACGCGCAAGAGATTAAAATCGTAGGATTTATAGGGGCTAACAATTTAATTGATAATAGCTCTATGGGCAAGGTCCGCTCTGCTTTTCTCCCTGTTTGGCTTGGCTTGGCTTCGTTCGTTCTCAATCTCCCACTACCAAACCATGAAAGGGCTTAAGTAGCAGAATGTAGTCCAGAGAACGGAATACTTTGTATCGTAGTTTACAGCTTGACTGCGATATTTGCACCTTTCGGCCCAACACATCCGACTTCAGTAAGCATTTTTTGAGTACCGGGTTAGCATTCCCTCTTCGATCCCTTCTCCTTAGCCAGTCTGCTCTGTTGCAGCCTGTTATCCAGGGTCACTGCGTGGAGGTGTAGAAGGGTCTTGGTAGCTCTGGATCGCTGACCTTGATGCTAGCAGTCAGCTATGGGTCGCTGACCGCTGCAGCTCATGCGCTGCTCAGCATCTTGATTCCTTTCTCCCTGTTTGAGAATACAGACTGATACAGAGGTTGTTTGCCCTATGCCTTTACTTGACTACATATTAGGATGGCATGCAAACCTTTCCAAGATTGTATGACACAAAATGTGCATTCCAAATGATACGCATATAATATTGTAAAGTAGATAGAGGGATTCCTGAATTGTAGTTATGAGGAGATACTCAGGAACATCGGCCTGCAGTACCCAACAATGAGCAGAATAAGCACACGTTTCTCCTCAATTGTTGAGGAGACTGGCTATCTCTCTAGCATAAAGTATGTTGTCTTAGAGGCCTCATGACTGCGTAGAGGTTGGTTATGGTCCAGTGTGTCGGTGTCCCAGGATCGTCACGTTCTGCCAGGGACATATCATGTTCATCTGGATCGGCTATCGCATCCTTCTTCCGTCAGTTTTGTCAGCCCATCTGTAGTGATGGTATGTTTGGCATTCCCCGCCAGCTGGAAGATCGTCACGTCATGTCAGCCCATCTGTAGTGATGGTATGTTTGGCATTCCCCGCCAGCTGGAAGATCGTCACGTCATGTCAGCCCATCTGTAGTGATGGTATGTTTGGCATTCCCCGCCAGCTGGAAGATCGTCACGTCATGCCAGCCCATCTGTAGTGATGGTATGTTTGGCATTCCCCGCCAGCTGGAAGATCGTCACGTCATGCCAGCCCATCTGTAGTGATGGTATGTTTGGCATTCCCCGCCAGCTGGAAGATCGTCACGTCATGCCAGCCCATCTGTAGTGATGGTATGTTTGGCATTCCCCGCCAGCTGGAAGATCGTCACGTCATGCCAGCCCATCTGTAGTAATGTTATGTTTGGCATTCCCCGCCAGCTGGAAGATCGTCACGTCCTGCCAGCCCATCTGTAGTAATGTTATGTGTGGCATTTCCCGCCAGCTGGAAGATCGTCACGTCATGCCAGCCCATCTGTAGTAATGTTATGTGTGGCATTCCCCGCCAGCTGGATGATCGTCACGTCATGCCAGCCCATCTGTAGTAATGTTATGGGTGGCATACCCCGCCAGCTGGAAGATCGTGACGTCATGCCAGCCCATCTGTAGTAATGTTATGTGTGGCATTCCCCGCCAGCTGGAAGATCGTCACGTCATGCCAGCCCATCTGTAGTAATGGTATGTGTGGCATTCCTCGCCAGCTGAAGGATCGTCACAAAGGGGCAAAGGTGCAATGTCGGCTGGTCTGCATCTTTTCGTCATCCATTGGAATAAATGATAGTGACCAAAAGTAAAGAACGAGACAAGAATGCATTTCACCCATGACGTGGGGATGGATTGGTACAGCCCAGAGCATGTACCACTCTCCGGTTGGTTCTGCAGCCACACCTATAGGGTTCCACCTGCTTCTCAGCCATTTTGTCTGGCCCCTCTCAAAAGACTGGTCTGGCTTGGGTGACATTGCCAGGAGTAAAACTTCCGCCGGCATAGCTTTTTGGATCATTGGGGCGCGCAAGCTCCCCAACCTCGGCAAGGTATGTTTACGTATAGAGAGCACACGAGAATGTAAAGCAGACGTCGCTATTGTGCAGCTCACGAAAGTGATACCCTTGCTAGGGACCTTAACCAAAATTGTTTTAAATGTATTTTTGTCCTTTGAGTTTTCTTTTCTTTCATCCATCTTTCGGCCTGTATCAAAAACAATAATTATAGAATCTATTAATATTGATGGGATCTGACAGGAGAGGTAAGTTTTTAAATTGTTAAATAATGAAGTCTGCTTACCCCATGCAGTCGCCAAGAAAAAGGATGTGATATCGTATTCTGTGTTGTGACCTTTACAAATATCACAGTAAATAGCAAGTTGAATTTATGCAATCTCTGTACAAATTATTGTTTTCTTTTTGTTTTATAATCTTTTAGAATGTCCGGACTTTATGGAAAATGGGAACACATTATCGTTGAAATCAATGTCAGACGCCTGTTTCCGTTGTGTATCTGATGTTACGGTCTCAAGATATGCATTTGTCACTGACCTCCAGCTGAGGCCTTGTACATCAGTTGCAGCGTAAAAAATTTGAGACAAATGTGAAGTTCGTCTCAAGTCTCAGATATCTATTTTTATAAAATATCGCTCTCTCTCTCTCTCTCTCTCTCTCTCTCTCTATCTATCTATCTATCTATCTATCTATCTATATATCTAAATATATATCTGTCTATATTTCTACCTATATATATATTTCTACCTATATATATATATATATATATATACCACTATCTCTTTATGTGTGTGAATGAGTGATTGAATGAATAGGCGAGTGAAAAAAGGAGAGTGTGGGTGAGTGAGCGAGAAAGAGATAAAGAAGGAGAGATAATGAGATTTTAATCCGGAGAATATAATGAGACGCCTACACTGACATTGTCTGCCTTAACATTAGCACATTCAAACTCTAAATAACAAGTACAGGCATACAAATGATTAATAAAAACAATTAAATCGAATGTAAGAGCATAATAAGAGATTATAAGAGATTCCAGTAGACCTTCAATAAGCCGAAATGACGAGGTTATTGGCCATGTGAGGACTTCGGTTGCGCCGAGCCGTCTTGTAACCATTCAAAAACTTGCGGTCGAGATAAGCATTAGTTCCGTATAATCCATATTGAGAAATCATTTGGCCTTGCTGAGAGTGTCCCCAAAATTAAAGACAACGCGCCGAATCCATTCTTCCCATCTGATTCAATCTTTCTTGGTCAAATACAACATTCCACCAGTACTTCAGGCTCCCTACCCTCTAGGCATTGCTTCTTGCGATTAGTGGCTGTTACTTAAGCTGAAAATGCAGACTAAAGAGCCCCTTTGTTACGAGAAGACCACTTTTTTCGGAACGTAATGACCCAGTTGTACTCCATTTCCCAAAAGGCCTTATTCAGACGACTCTAGCAATGGCTAAACTGCTGGAAGAAGTGTGTACAGCATGGACAGCACTTTATAGAGTATTAGGTTTGCATATCTCATATGATTAATTGTATTTTTCCCGACTAAATGTCTGATGTATTTTGAACAGATCTTGTCTGTTTTTCCATTAATATTTCATATTAATCTACTGTTATTCCATGGCAGAAACAAACGCATCATTTGCCGTGGCTTGAACTTCCCACACTGAACAGGTACTCATTTACGTCTCAGATGCAGAGCCAGTTCGCTAACCACTGCCCTTCGCGGCTCCCAGTCTATATTAGAACAAAATGACAAAGTATATATTTTGTCAGTACCGTACGTTTTTCCAGGATTGAAACAAAGACAATTTTTCAAGGATATTACAAAGTTGAAACATTTTCAGTCTGTTTTTCCGGCTAGAAATAAGGAAATAACGTAAAGGAATACGCTCCCAAAAGTGTTTTTAAGGTATTTAGAGCTCTTCCCTTCAAGGTATGTGTGGTCCATAGTAAACACTGTGGTCGGGAATCAAGTGTTAGATATTGTCAAAGGGTACAGATAATTCTAGAGCTAGATAGGAAATGGTGCAGCTCCCTTCCTCACGTAATGGTAAGTTAGTTGCACCATAACACATGTACATACTGGACACTGTGGAGACCGGCGTTATACCAGGCACCTTTATCGTGAACCACCGGCTCTCTAACCATTCTGTTACTCGGTTCTGCCTAATTGATACGTCTCCACTATCATTAAGGTATGTGATTCTGATTTCTGAGGCCTGTCAGGAGGATATAAAGGGCCGAGGAATGAAGACTGTTTGCCTTTGCAGTTGCCACGCACTGTTCAGACGGTTTTTATTTTACCCAGATTGAAAAACAAACGTATTACTTACCTATGTTGTTCCTTCTAATATGGCAGTGTCGACAGTCTCAGGATGACCGCCGCTTTTTTCGAGAAAAAAAATGGTTACTGTCTGACTGGGTACGAAGAAGAAGAAGAAGTTCCTTCTAATATAGATATATGTACTATGCAATGAACATGCTATCTTCTAATAAAGATAGTATGGTTTATACAATAGACATGCTATATTCTAATATCGATATATGGACTATACGATGAACATACTATCTTCTAGTATAGATTGTAAGGATTATACATGCTATTTTCTCTGATGGATTAGTCTCAACGCAGACGTCACTTTATGGTTAAATGCTCCTAAAAACTTGGGGTGTGCAAACTTCAACGATTGTATCTCTGGAAGCATTTGTCCAACTAGTAAACGATAGAGGACATAAAAACATGAATAGCTTGTCTTCTCAAGTGTTCAGTGAAAGAAGAAAAATAATTATTTTTTTTGTAATACGTGTAGATAACATTCGTGATTACTGTAGTCCAGAGGTAAGACACTCGCCTCTCAAGGCAATGAACAGAAACGGTGAGCAACAAAATCCAACAACTTTCAAGCGACCCATGTTCTCAAGGGAAGTAAGACCAACGTCCCTGCATCCTGAGTTACCTCCAGTCGTCTCGACTGATCATCTTGCTACTGGTACAATGCAGCTGGAAACGAGACAGTGAGGTTGGTGACCAGCGCAGTGTCTTACTCTTCATAATCCAAAGACAGCACGTTACATCAACAAAACAAAAACACCGTGTCACGATATCATCATCATCGCTTGAGATGGCAAATAACACATAACTTTTGTATAGATAATATTGCACTAAGAAATTGCATCATGGTAGGGAATGATTAGTTGTTGTTCTCCCTGCTGTGCACTCCAAAAGTGTATAGCCATTTACAATAGGGTGTATACCAGTTACTTACTGTCTAGACCCTATGTTTTTATTCTCTTAAGAATCGACGACACTCCAGCTCAAGCCACAAACAAGACTCTCACACGAAATGAAATATAACATCCGGTTCCAGTCCCCCAAAAAACTGAGTTAGCACTACTGTGGACTTCGGCCCGCTGTGGAATCCCTGGAAACGAGAAGGCAAATTAGCGCGCAAAAGCCGGAAGTAGCGGCACTCGACCTTCACAAGGCTATAAATAAACAAAGACACTCATAAAACGATCCATGAGGACGGAATGGAGAAACCAGCATATAGAATAACAGCATAGGCATACTGCAACTTAGATGGATGACGTTTAAGTTTCTTTGCACATATGCCCATAGAGATAACAACTCTCTCAAGCATTACGGAAATGTCACCTGCACTAAACACCAGGTAACTGATTATCAAGTTTAAATGCCTCAAAAATGAAATATAGATAAGAATGTGAGAGAAGAAAGAATAATTGTATTACTAACTTTGAGTGTGTCTGTCACAGAAATTCTTAGAGTTCATTTTTCTCTCAAACTTTAAAGAATGTCACAGCACCTTTCTGTTTCTTCTTCTTCTTGTTCTTCATCGTCATCTTCTTCTTCTTCTTCTTCTTCTTCTACTACTACTTCTTCTTCGTCTTCTTCTTCTTCTTCTTCTTCTTCTACTTCTTCTTCTTCTTCTTCGTCTTTTTCTTCTTCTTCTTCTTCATCTTCTTCTTTTTCTTCTTCCTCTTCTTCTTTTTCTTCTACTTCTTCTTCGTCTTTTTCTTCTTCTTCTTCTTCTTCTTCTTCTTCTTCTTCTACTTCTTCTACTTCTTCTTCGTCTTTTTCTTCTTCTTCTTCTTCTTCATCTTCTTCTTTTTCTTCTTCCTCTTCTTCTACTTCTTCTTCTTCCTTCTTCTTCTTCGTCTTCTTCTTCCTCATCTTCTTCTCTCCTTTCTCTCTCAAACTTTACAGAATGCCACAGCACCTTTTTCTTTTTCTTCTCCTTTTTCTTCTTCTTGCCCTTCATCTTTTTCTTCTTCTTCTTCTTTTTATTGTTCTTCTTTTTGTTCTTCTACTTCTTCTTCTTTTTCTTCTTCTTCGTCGTCTTTCGTTCTCAAACTCTCGCTACCGAGTTCTGAAAAGAGTTTTGCAAGTAGCAGGAGAACGGCATGGGTTGTGTTGTAGTTTGCAGATTGACTGCGATATCTGCACCTTTCATTCCGACACATCCGACTTCAGAATGGTATTTTTAAGTACCGGGTTAGCCTTCCTTTTTTCGATTGCTCTTCTTAGTCAGTCTGCCCTGCTGCAGCCTGTTTTCCAGGATCCCAACATAGAGGTTTAGAAGGGTTTCGGCAGCTCAGGGTCGCTTGCCCTGACGCTAGCAGTCAGCTTTAGGTCGCTGGCCGCTGCTCAGCATATTGATCTCAGCCATCAGCACCAAACGCCTATCAAATGTAATTCGATCTCGATTACATGTTGGGCTGTTATGTGCGAATATGGCGTTACCATGACGAAGAAGGCCTTTTTCTTCCCAGACTTGGTCTTGCACCCCATTTTGAGGATGGGTCGACTCCGGATCTGTTTTGCAATCGAAGGAATATTCCGGGGAAACTTAGAGATTGAACCTAGATCGTTCAGAAGCACAGTCGGTGAACTAACTACTCCACTACAGCAGCTCGGAGTTTATTTGTCTTCAAAGTTGAAAGACAGTTTGCAAGAGAAAGTAACATTTTCAGTTTTATACATGGAGAGGAAGACTAAAATATACTGATCAGATATGTTAGTCAGGGTCAGGCACAACATACTGATCAGACATGTTAGTCAGGGTCAGGCACAACATACTGATCAGACATGTTAGTCAGGGTCAGGCACAACATACTGGCCAAGACCCTCACCTCGGCTTCCTAGTAGCCTTCCGTGGAAACGGTCTGTTTTCATCACATCCTGGCTGACGAGGTGAGGGATCGACGTGATCTCCGTAGTAGTGAGTGACACGCAGATGAAGCCAACCATAGCACAATCAACTGGAGGACCCCGTTCCACTTCCATCAGCACGCTCGGGATGTGAGGGAAGCTACTACAACCCACCACTTAACGTCGTTTTCACAAAAGGGTAAACTTACTTATTGTAGACATTCGCAAACAACAAGTATTATATATAAATCAGGAATCCCCGTGGCCCTTTCAGGGCATAGGTCATTGACAACCCTCCTTCGGGAAGTTCGGCCTTCTGCTGTCTGTTCTACCTCTCTCCAATCGAGGTTAAGGGACCGAAGTTCAGTCTTTAGGTCAGATGTTTCTTGGACTACTTCTTCCCCTGTGGATTCAATGTCAGGATTTATATTTGCGTTTTTGGGGGCATTCTGTAGCGTGTGTCCTAACCAACCCCATTTTCTACTTTTGATCTAGATTTTGATTGCTGGATCGTTTCAGATATGACTGCATTCTTCATCATGTCATGCAGCCTATACCCACTCTCCCCCCACCCCCCCACCTACCCCCACCCCCCCCCCCCCCCCCACCCCCCCCCCCCCCCCGATAGACATCTATTGACGAATGACTTGTTCAACTGTCCTTCTTCTTCTTCTTCTTCTTCTGCGTACACAGTCAGACAGTAACCATTATTTTCTCGAAAAAAGCGGCGGTCATCCTGAGACTCTCGCCACTACCATAGAGCTTGTCTTGCAGTTCCACTGGCAATGGCCACATCTGCTCTCTCTGATCCTCGTATGTCGGGCAGTTCTGCAGCAGATGTTCAGTGGTCATTTTACCAGTACCGCACGGGCATTCGTCGGTACACCCTATCTTCAATTTGTTGAAGAGGTGGTACCTCAGTCTGTTGTGGCCAGTGCGAAGTCTGAAGACAACGACCTGCTCTCTTCGGTTCAACTGGTAATAGGCATCGTTTTTGGTGTAACCAGTATGTTCGGTTTCCCATTTGGACATGTACCTGGCTTTGATAAGCCGTTTTGACTCTTCGTACGTCATACTGGTATCTATTTGTGGTAGCCTTGCACCTTCTTTTGCCAGTCTGTCTGCCTCCTCGTTGCCTTGGATGTTGCAGTGTGACGGAACCCACTGTACCACTACCCTTTTTGGTGCGGACTGTTGGCACAGTTTGCAGAGTGCTGCTCTTAAGTCATTAAGCTCAGTGTTTTTCTGGCTTTTTAGCGCTGTGACTACTTCGAGAGCATCTGTCAGCAGGACTATATGGCTCTCATTTTCACTGTGTGTTACCATTTCTTCCACTGCCGCCCTCAGTGCCTCTGCCTCTGCTCTGAAATTGCTCGTGTACTTACCAGTAGCGAATGACAGTGTTATTTTTCTGCCATTTGGTAGGTTCAGGAATGCTCCTGCCCCTCCGTTCTGTGTAGTGTTTGTTACAGAACCGTCGGTGTATGCATGGGTCCAGTCCATGCTTGGGTAGCTTTTCGTTATGAAGCTTAAGGTAGTGTCTCTCCTTTCTTTTTCGGTCTGGCAGTTTTTGTTTGCAATACCTGGTATATTTTCTACCACCTCTGGAAATATATCCTGCCTCCAAGTAGGTTTTCGTACAGTAGTGATGGGTTTTGGTGTTGTTAGTGCGTTTATGGGATCTTCGTGCATCTTTGCTTTGGCTATTTCTGCAAAGTTTCTCCGCTTTAGTTTCCCAGTTCCCAAATTGTTTAGCCTCTGGTACATTGGATGGTCCGTCAGTCTTCGGAGTTTCTCTGACTGCAGCTGGGCTCTGCAGTCTCTTCTGTCGGTCATGGATTGCAGTTTTGTAATCTTTTCAAGTTCTACAATTGGCGTTGACTTCATTCCACCAGTTATGATTCTCATAGCTTGGTTTTGAAGTTTGTTAACTTTATCGAAGTTCGCCTTCGCTGCTGTTGTCCATGCCGCGATGCCATACTCGAGAACTGGTCTCACTCTTCCAGTGTACAGTTTCTTTAGTATGCCTTCGTCTGCTCCCCAGCTTGTGCCAGCAAGTTTCCTCATGATCGCCATTCTTTCTCTGGCTTTCATTCGGTTTCTCTCAATCTGACTTTTCCATGTCATGCGCCGATCAAATGTGACTCCCAGATAGGTTGGGTTGTCGTTTGGCTGCAGGATTTTGCCATTTAGGCTTAATTTGGTACTTTGGGGTTTTAATGAGAGCGAGAATATTGTGCACGTGGTTTTCTCCTCGTTTATTTTGACCAGCCATGAGTTCGCCCACTCTTCCAGCGATGTTAGGGCCGTTTGCATCCGATTTCTTGCTATGGTGAGATTCTTTTCAGAGGTCCACATAGCCAGATCGTCTGCAAACATTGAGCTATGGACTCTTCTTGGTATATTCTCTGTAATATCGTTTATATATACCAGGAAGAGTGTGGGTGACAGTACTCCCCCTTGGGGTACTCCCTGCTCGAGTGTCACCTTTTTGCTCATCTGCCCTTGTACTTGGACTCTGGCCGTTCTTTGTTTGAGGTAGTGGTTGATCCACTTGTACATCTTCCCACAAACATCACTTCTTCTTAGCTTGACTCTAAGTCCATCCTTCCAGACTTTGTCAAATGCCTTTTCCAGGTCCACCCAAACAGCTACTGTGTGTTTCTGTGCCTGGTAGGCATCTTCTATCTCCTGGGCTATGAGGATGACCTGGTCCTCAGTGGATCTGTGCTGTCTAAAGCCGGCTTGCTGTGGAATTAGTATTCGTTTTTCTTCCAGATGCCACATCAGTCTGGTGTTTATCATCCGTTCCATCAGCTTGCCGACACAGCTCAGTAGGCTTATGGGCCTGTATCCATTCGGATCTGTTTTGTCCTTTCCTGTTTTTGGTACTGGTACCAGTATTGCATCTTTCCATGCCTGGGGTACAATACCCCTTTTCCAGCTTTGGTTCAGGACTGATAGTAGTGTTTCCTTCGCTGTTTGGCCCAGCCCCATCAGCATTTCGTTTGTTATCCCGTCTTTTCCGGGAGATTTCCTTCTCTTTAGTGTTCTCATAGCCTCTTCCATTTCGCGCATTGTTAGTTTGGCCATCATGTGCTCTTCAGGAGCCGTATTTATGTTTTCGTGCCCCTTTAGCTCTTCGCTAATGTCTGTATGCTTATCTGCAGGGACCTCGATGTGGTTTGCTCTGGCATAGTGATCGACAAAGGCGTTTGCGGCTTTCTTACCTGTGATCAAGTTCTCGCCTTGCTTGATAGTAATTTGTTTATTTGACGGGGTTTCGTCGTTCATGGCTCTGACTAGCTTCCATAGCTTGTTCCCTTCTTTGTCCAGGTTTAAACTTTCCGTTTTATTTTTCCAACTTTCTCTTGCTGTTTGCTTGAGAGTGTGTTTGTACTTCGCCGCGGCGGCTTTGAGGGCGATGTTTGCCTCCACGGATTTTTCTCGTTCTGCCATGTTCCTCGCATTAGTTACTGCATCTTCCACTTTCTGTAACTCATCATTCCAGTAGGGCTTATAGTTTTTCTTAGCTCCTCTTGGGATGGTTTCAGTGGCGGCTTGCATTATTGCCTTGCTTAGGCTCTCTACCATGGGCTTCATTTTGGTGTTTCGTGTGTTGATGGTTTCACACAGCCCATCTGTCAGGATTGCAAATCTGTCCCAGTCGGCTCGTTTGTAATTCCAACGTGGGAGCGGTTTTGTTTCCTGTGGGCCTACTTCCATGTCAATGGTTAGCCTGATCGGCCTGTGGTCGCTACCTGCCAGTTGGTTTAGCACCTGGCGGTCTATTTTATAGTGTATGTCCTGTGTGGAGAAGGCCAAATCTGGAGTCGAGGTGGTATGCCATGTTCTTGAATAGAAGCTAGGGCTATCCTCCGGCCTATTGATTAGGGAGAGATTTGCATCTATCTCCCAATCTTCCACTTCGTCACCTCTACTGTCTGTGTCAGAGTATCCCCATCTCTCCGAGTGGCTGTTGAAATCTCCAACTACTATGCAGTTGGAGTCTCTGACCTCCATACTCGAGAGCGATAGGTCTCTGTTTGGTGGTCCGTACAGATTGAAAATGCGGAGTTTCGTCTCTAGAGCCATTATGTCAACTCCTACAATTTCTGCTTGTCCGGTGTGATTGACAGGTACCGCGCTACTCGGTATGCTGTTTCTGGTCAGTATCAGGACCCCTCCTTTGTGACCTTCTCTATCTAGACGGAAGGTCTGGTATCCTCTGATTGAGAATTTATGGTTATTGTTGAGGTGCGTTTCCTGGATACATGCCACGTCAATCTTACCTTCATGCAGGTGGTGTGTTAGGGAAAGTTTTTTGTTAATGACTCCCTCCGCATTCCACTGTAGTATTCTGAGGGTCTTGAAGTTTTGGCCAATAGACGTTACCCCATAGCCATGTGCCTTGACTCCACGACACATGGGTGGGTGACCACCAGTAGTCAAGGGTGGGCCCCTTCGAGGCGTGAGGCCCGGCGCTATCGCTGCCTGGCGGGTCTCCTCAGGATGAGCGCCATACGTTTTTCGAATAGGTTGTGCTGCCATCATACTGTGATTTACGTTGCACTGTTTTGTTAGGCTTGCGGCCCCGTGCATCCGATTTCAACAGGCGTTTCTGTAGGGATGCCCTCCTTAGCCTTTGGCTGTCCCCAGCCTATCTGCAAGGCAGCAGTTGTTTACGATCAGAGTTTTCTCTCCTATGGAAGTTGTCTTTCCAGACTATCGAGTCTTCACTACTCGTGTCTATAGGGTGCAATGATGGTATGTGATATATGAGATGGGCTGGTTTACCCGGAAGAGAGGCAGTCCAGTGTGTCTGTATCCCAGGATCGTCACGTCCTGCCAGAAACGTAGCATTTGCATGTGAGTGGGGTATCTCTTTTTCCCTTTATTTTCTTGGCTTCTATGCAGGGATGGTACGCCTAGCATTCCCCGCCACCTGGGGTGTTGACACAGTGGGGCAGGTGTGCAATGTCCGCTGGTCTGCATCTCTTCTGCGTCCAGCATGATAGTTATGGCTGATAACGTACAGAGGTAGATATCGTAACCGGAGTGCATTTAGCCAGAGGACAAGCCTGGTAATGTCACAGAGATGTTGATCGCCTGGTGTGCGGACAACTCTCATGGTCAGTGGTTGAGTCTTGACAGTTCACAGTGTGGTGGCTGCTCTACTGTTTTCGACACCCCGACCAGGTTCTAAGTCTTTGGTTGGTGTTTTTCGCACCCCATCGCCGTATAGGGTGAGTATCAAGCAGTTTTCCGCCCGCTTTGATTTGCGGGCGGCAAGGACCTCTTACTGTGGCTCTACCTGATAGGGCTGGGGCGCAAGCCCCAGGTCCCGAGCATGTAGGAGCCTCCCATTGCAGTGGTGCTGAGATTTTGGGCGGGATTGCGGCTTTCAAGGGTTCGGCCGTAATCCCCCACATGGTAGCCTCGCGCCCTTGGCTTATCAGCCTGGTACGTGAACCAAAGTGTCTGCGGCTCCTCTCGATTTGAGCTGGTTTTCCGTAGCAACGCCCTGTCATTTGTAGGGTAAAACTGACCTGTCTTCAGATCTATTTCCAGCACCCGTTCACTATTTGGTCAGACGAATTTATTGAGGGCTTTTGTTTGTCAATGACCAGGTATTTGAAATCTGCGGAGTTAAACACGATTTCCGTAGCGTTCTTTCATTTGAGCTGACTTGTCGTCCGTGAGTCTAATACCAGCGTACGTTCATTATTAGACCCAAACGGCAGCGCTCTCAATTTGTCAGTTGTTCTACAGCATTGGCGTGTTCAGTCAAATTAAGCCGCAGGTTCCACACCTGGTGGTGCCCTTTCGTCAATTCCCTTAGCGAGATAGTCAAGTTTCTTAAAGGGTAGCCCCAAAGATTTTCGAGGGTCTAATTCCAGCACATGTTCTCTATTAGACCCCACTAAGGTGTACTTTTTGATAGTCATTCTGCAGTATTGGCGTGGTAAGTTAACTTAGGTCTCAGGCTCCACTCCTGATAGTGCTCTTCCGTCAATTCCTTTATCAAACACTGGATGCAGACAAAAACCGAGCCACAGGGGACATAACCCCAGATTCTGGGGGTCTAAGTCCAGCACCAGTTCCATGTTAGACTCCAGAAGAGTGGTCTCGGCATGTCAATCATTTCAGTGTTGGCCGTGTTGAGTCAAATTAAGCCGCAGGCTCCACTCCTGGTGGTGCCCTTCCGTCAATTCCTTTAAGTTTCAGCTTTGCAACCATACTTCCCCCGGAACCCAAACACTTTGGTTTCCCGGAAGCTGCCCGCAGAGTCATCGAAGCAACTCCTGCGGATCGCTAGTCGGCATCGTTTATGGTCAGAACTACGACGGTATCTGATCGTCTTCGCGCCTCTGACTTTCGTTCTTGATTAATGAAAACATTCTTGACAAATGCTTTCGCAGTAGCTCGTCTTGCGGCGATCCAAGAATTTCACCTCTAACGCCGCAATACGAATGCCCCCGTTTGTCCCTGTTAATCATTACCTCCAGTTCCGAAAACCAACAAAATAGAACCGAGGTCCTATTCCATTATTCCATGCACCATTATTCAGGCAGCCGAGGCCTGCTTTGAACACTCTAATTTTTTCAAAGTAAACGCGCCGGCCACCCAGGACGCTCAGCGAAGAGCACCCGTGGGAGAGAGCCGGCAGACGGTAGGGCAGGAGACAACGGGCAGTGAACCGGCGCGAGCCGGACCGCCCGCCTGCGCCTGAGATCCAACTACGAGCTTTTTAACTGCAACAACTTTAATATACGCTATTGGAGCTGGAATTACCGCGGCTGCTGGCACCAGACTTGCCCTCCAATAGATCCTCGTTAAAGGGTTTAAAGTGTACTCATTCCAATTACGGGGCCTCGAAAGAGTCCCGTATTGTTATTTTTCGTCACTACCTCCCCGTGCCGGGAGTGGGTAAGTTGCGCGCCTGCTGCCTTCCTTGGATGTGGTAGCCGTTTCTCATGCTCCCTCTCCGGAATCGAACCCTGATTCCCCGTTACCCGTTACAAACATGGTAGGCATGTCACGTACCATCGACATTTGATAG
This sequence comes from Ariolimax columbianus, assembly GCA_036924085.1. Classification (NCBI taxonomy): domain Eukaryota; kingdom Metazoa; phylum Mollusca; class Gastropoda; order Stylommatophora; family Arionidae; genus Ariolimax; species Ariolimax columbianus. The sequence goes on along the minus strand of JAVGWX010000007.1, from coordinate 49,568,554 downwards.
GGCAGACATTTGAAAGATGCGTCGCCGGCACATGAGGCCATGCGATCAGCACAAAGTTATCCAGAGTCACCAGTGGGGACGCCGCAACCCCGCGAGGGGAAACGACGATTGGTTTTGAACTAATAAAAGCGCTCTTTCCGCGAGGGTCGGAGCTTGGTAAGCATGTATTAGCTCTAGAATTGCCACAGTTATCCAAGTAGGATCGTGTCATCTAAGGAACCTCGACTGATTTAATGAGCCATTCGCGGTTTCACCGTGAGACAGTGTGAACTTAGACATGCATGGCTTAATCTTTGAGACAAGCATATGACTACTGGCAGGATCAACCAGATATCTGTCGGAGACGTACGTACAGCACACACCGGTCGGCGGAGGAAGGGTGTGTAAAAAGCCTCGCTGGGACGACGGCCGCAGGGACCGACTGACGGGACGGACGGACGGTTTGTTCCACCCGTCCCTCACTCCGTCGACCTAGGACCGCCTGACAGGGGCCTCCCACACGCACCAGACGACCGACCGACCGGGCTCGCTCGAGGAGGGATGGCAGCGCTCTGTGCAGAACGGATCCCAACGACCTCGGCGATGAATTTCACTGGGACTGGAGACAATTTGGCCTGCCGGCCTGCCCTCGAGGCAACGATTCCTGCTTTCCATTTGCCGGTCACAAGCTCTTTGCGAGAGTCGGACCACCAGCGAGACGTACTGTCGAGCTCTGCTATAAGCCTTAGATAAATCACCACGGACGGACCACGTTTCCTGATACGGACCAGACTAGCGCACCTCGGTGGAGGAGCCACTACCACAAACCGCACCCAATTCGCACTACGGGGAAAGGCAGGCGAGCGTTTTCCGCAAGCCCGCGCTATCGCTCCGCCTGGCGGGACTGAGATCGCTTTACGAACACTGGTTGAAATTGAGTCGCCGCAGCGAGACAACTACCCCAGATGTTCAACTGTCCGAAAGTAGTGTAATTTCGTACAGACAATCAGCACTTTTCAAATTTTTAAGTGTGCAAAATCTCATGTTCATATCTTCATTTATGGGGATAATTACTTTTTGACCTCCGGCCGTCGCTCGTATATGTGCTTCTGCATTGTTTGTCAGACAGTAGTAACACAGCGCATGAGCTGCAGTAGTCAGCGACCCATAGCCGACTGCTAGCGTCAGGGCCAGCGAACCAGAGCTGCCAAGACCCTTCTACACCTCCACACGGTGATCCTGGATAACAGACTGCAGCAGGGCGGACTGGCAAAGAGAAGGGATCGAAGAAGGACTGCCAACCCGATACTAAAAAAATGCTTGCTGAAGTCGGATGTGTTGGACCGAAAGGTGCAAATATCACAGTGAAGCTTTAAACTACGACACAACGCATTCCGTTCTCTGGACTACATTCTGCTACTTAAGTCCTTTCAGGGTTTGGTAGCGGGAGACGAACGAAGCCAAGCCAAGCCAAACATCAGTATCACAGTCTGGGGACACCTGTCAATGAGTTCTGGCCAGTAATCTTTTCCATCTGTTCCCATTTTATGGTTTCCCGCTGCTGGTCAGGGTAATCAGCAGCAGTTTGAAGTGGACCTCTTTGAGGCGTATCGCCGTGCACTCTTACCGCTCGGGGTGGGGCAGGGGAGGGGAGATTCACAAGCCGAGCACTATATCTAGAATCCTTTGCAAATCGCAGCCCATTATGTGCTCTCTGGTCAATTACATCTGCTTTCTGCTACATTTTTGTCGTGATTGCCTTCCTTAACCTTTTGTCTACAATTTTCCTGTAAGCAACAGTTTGTTTCTTCTGTTAGTGTGTACTTCTTTTTCTTATTCTTCTTTTTCTTCGTTCGTTCTCAATCCCCCTCTACCTAAGCCCTGAACAGGGTTTTGCAAGTAGCAATATGTAGTCCGGAGAATTGAATGCGCTTTGTCATAGTTTACAGCTTGACTGCCATATTTGCACCTTTCGGTCCGACACATCTGTCTTCAGTAACTTTTTTTTTAACCGGGCTAGCCTTCCCTCTTCTATCCCTTTTCCCTAGCCAGCCTGCTCTGTGTTATCCAGGATCACCGCGTGGAGGTGTGGAAGGGTCTTGGCCGCTCTAGTTCGCTGTCCTTGACGCTAGCAGTAAGCTATGGGTCGCTAACTGTTGCAGTTCATGCGCGCTCAGCACCTGGATCCCGCTAATAGACAATATCCGTAGATGTCCTTCCCACTCAGGTTCTTGAGGTCTATCTGCCCGGACTTTGTGAAGACTGTCCCTCTTCTAGGCGGTCTGTCTTTCTAAACTCTTGAGGGCTACCTGCCTGGCTGCTAGCATTCTTATTCTGACCTCTCTTCAGAGACCTATTTGACTTAGGTGACCTTACCAGGAATATTAGTTCCAGTCGGCACACCTCACTCGATGACTGTGTCGCACAAGCGCAAGGGGGGAGTGATACATATAGTTTAAATGCAGATTGGTTTACGGCAACGAACGAAATGACAACTGTAACCTCCCAAGTTGTGTGTAAGATGCTGTCATTGTTTTGATGTGTGTAAAACGTTGTCATTGTTCGTTCAGATGTACGTAAGAGGTTGTCCTTTTTCTGATGTATGTAAGAATTTGTCTTTGCTCTCTTGTGCGTAATAGGTTGTTCTAGCTTGATGTATGTAAGACGTTGTCTTGATTCTTGATTCTGATGTGTGTAAGACGTTGTCGTGATTCTGAGATGTGTAAGGTATTGATTCTGATGTGTCTAAGGTCTTGATCCAGATGTTTGTAAGACATTGTCTTGATTCTGATGTGTGTAAGGTCTTGATTCTGATGTGTCTAAGGTATTTATTCTGATATGTGTAAGACGTTGTCTAGATTCTGATGTGTGTAAAGTCTTGATTCTGATGTGTATAAGACGTCTTTATTCTGAGGTGTGTACGGTCTTGATTCTGATGTGTGTAAGACGTTGTCTTGATTCTAAGCTGTGTACGGTCTTGATTCTGATGTGTGTAAGACGTTGTCTTGATTCTAAGCTGTGTCCGTCTTGATTCTGATGTGTGTAAGACGTTGTCTTGATTCTAAGCTGTGTACGGTCTTGATTCTGATGTGTGTAAGACGCTGTCTTGATTCTAAGCTATGTACGGTCTTGATTCTGATGTGTATAAGACGTTGTCTTGATTCTGAGGCGTGTAATGTCTTGATTCTGGTGTGTGACCCGGGGTCCTCCAGACGGTTATGCTATGCTTTGTTTCATCTGCTTGTCGTTCATTACTACTGGGATCACATTGATCCCCCAACTTGTTATCCAGGCTGCCAAGAAGAACAGCCTATTTCCGGGGAGAACTGCGAGGAAGTCGAGGGGTGAGCTTAGGTTTTTCATAAAGGGTGAATAAAGGAGGTGAGGTTTTAATTTACTAACAAGCAACTAAAACTGAAGATCCCGAGAACATGCATATTCCCTGTAGCAATATATGGGTGCGGGACATGGACTGTGGTACAAGTAGCAAGAAAGAAAATTGGAGCGTTCAAAACAAAAAACAAAATGTAACAGAAGAATCCTTAAAATTCCTTGGATAAGGAAAGTGACAAATAAATCCATCTTAGGAGACCTGAATGTTGAAGAAAACTGGCTCATAAATAATGTTATGTTTTGGAAACTAAATTTGTTTGACCACGTCAAACGTCATGACGGACTGCAAAGAACGGTCCTGGAGGTCATGGTACCTGGAAGGCGACGCATCGGTCGGCCAAGGCGAAGGTGGATACAAGATATCAAGAAAACTCTAAACATGAACATGGAGCAGGCGGGAAGAATGACTGCAGACCGATATTCATGTCGGCTGGCCGTGGTGATAGCGATGTTCTACAAAAGACATGATGATGATGAGGTTTGAATAAGCAACTTCATCATATACAACAGGTTGCAACAGAAACCACTGTTATTCGAGACCGAGTAAGTACTTTGAAAAAGTTCCCTGTACGAGATGAAACTAATCAGTGTAGTGGTAATTTAACGACTTGTAAGGAGCTAAAGTGAAACAAAACCACGTTATTAGAGCACACACAAAGGTAATCATGTCAGAGAAAATACCAGTAAGTCTGTTACTTTCGTTCCGTTATGTGACACAAAAGTGCTGCCCTGGGTTGAAATTATTTTAACAGCAGAACAAGCGAATAAAGAGGGTTGTGAGTAGGGCTAGTAATCTTATCATGAACAACGCTGGATAAACTACCGTGATACGAATATGCGTTTGTGCTCCGGTACAAGCTACCTCTAAATGGACTATTTTAATGGGCTGAACTATACTTCATGTGGAGAAGAAGAATATTTTCAGTGCTTGAACTATACTTTATACGGAAAAGAATGATATTTTCATGGTTTGAACTATTCTTCAAATGGAGAATAAGATATTTTTCAGGGATTGAACTATACTTCATATGGAGAAAAAGAATAATTTCAGGGATTGAACAATACTGCAAATGGAGAAGAATATTTTCAATGGTTGAATATTTTCATGGATTGAACTATACTTCAAATGGAGAATAAGATATTTTTCAGGGATTGAACTATACTTCATATGGAGAAAAAGAATAATTTCATGGATTGAACTATACTTCAAATGGAGAAGAAGACATTTTTGAAGGATTGAACTATACCTCATATGCAGGAGAAGAATATTTTTTGTGATGGAACTATACTATACATCTATGTCTACTTGTGTCGTTAGATGCCACAGGAGGTGTAATCTCATTTGCTTATTTTTTTATTGCCAGACGAATAGCCGCTGCTGACTTGCCAGGGCAATCCTAGTATATGGTACAAACTGTTAATTTGATAGCCCCTGAAATATACGATTGCCTATTTTTGAGACTGGTGGTGGAAGCGTAATTTAGAGCAAGGCAGACCCGCAGCCTGTCAGGTGTCATCTATGCAACTCCGCTAACCACATAACCAAGATCTGCTGTAATTAGAGCAAGGCAGACCCGCAGCCTGTCAGGTGTCATCTATGCAACTCCGCTAACCACATAACCAAGATCTGCTGTAATTAGAGCAAGGCAGACCCGCAGCCTGTCAGGTGTCATCTATGCAACTCCGCTAACCACATAACCAAGATCTGATGTATAGCCACACAGTCTTCTTTTTGTCAAATATTTTCTGTGGGGCGAGAATCCCTAGAATAATTTGAGTAAATTTGTAACTTGAATGTTGCCCGAGCACCGGCGTTAAGCCTACTCTCTTCGATTTTCTACTGCAAAGGGATTGTTAACGTGCGCGTCACTGCACACGGGTGTATGCTCTCACTACTCAGAGATCAAGAGAAATTTGTTCCGGAAGATTCAAGTGAGAAAATGCCGGTCTCCTCCGTGATTTCAACCCGAACCCGATGCGAATACTTTACCTCGAGACCACTGGGTCCACTTTTCAGAAACTATACTTCAAATGGGACAAGAATAATATTTTCAGTGCTTAAACTATACGTTATATGGAGAAAAGGATATGCTCTGTGCTTGAACTTTACTTCATATTGAGAAAATGAATATTTTCAGGAACTGAACAATACTTCAATATGAAAAGAAAATTTTCAAGGATTCAACAATACTTCATTTGGACATATGAAAACGAAGAATATTTTCAGTGCTTCAACTATACTTCATGTGGAGAAGAAGAATATTTTCAGTGCTTGAACTATACTTCATGTGGAGAAGAAGAATATTTTCAGTGCTTGAACTATACTTCATGTGGAGAAGAAGAATATTTTCAGTGCTCAAACTATACTTTAAATGGAAAAGAATGCTATTTTCAGCGTTTAAACTATTCATCGTATGGAAAAAAGAATATGATCCGTGCTTGAACTATACTTTATATGGAGAAGATGAATATTTTCAGGAAATTAACAATAATTCATATGGAAAAGAAGAATGTTATCAGTCATTGAACTATATTTCATATGGAGAAAAGAAATATTTTGTCAATGATTGGACGATACCTCATAAGGATAAGAAAAATATTGTCAGTACAGACACACTGATTAAATGTATAATTACGAATTGATTACAGCGCAATAACAACCACAATAACACGATGGATGATGAGTGAATTCTTCGAAAGATTGAGATATTATACAGTACTGTGACAGATATCCCCTCCAAAAAGGAAGCACAATTTTGCATTGGTCTGATCTTTCTATTGACCTTTCACTGCCTCCAAAGCAAACAGTCTGGACGACACATCGAACTCACTGTATGCCAGTGTGGCTTGCGCAAATGAAATCAGATCTTGAAATCTAATTTTCTCTGCCACCTCTTCAAAAAATTCCATACAAGATTGAAATAAATTGAATTTTAGTTTTTACCTCTTCAGTCTGTTCCAATTGCTTGCTCAATTCTTCAAAGCTTCTAGCGCTGATTGTCGTATGCTGTAAAGCTGCTAAAAATGGTCTGTTTAATATTTTGTGACTTGCGCAAGTCTTCAGTGTTTTAGCACAAATGAAATTTTATATTTGAAGAGGACGGCAAGGTTGGATTGTCATTTTCAATAAGAATGCAAAGTTCTTGCTAAAAAGAGAGGAAACAAAACCAAAAACTGAAGAGAAGGCAACAGGAGGAAATAACAAAAATTGTTGAACACAACATCAGAGACATGACACAGACAGCACATAATGTCAGATATATTTCAGAAATGATCAAGGAGCAATATTTAGAATGCATGTTCTTTGAACGTCAAACAAGGTGCATAGAGCAGAAACATGTGGTCTCCAGTTTGAATGGTGTGACGCTATTTGTCCGTTTGTGTTGTTTAGACTCATAGTTGAGCCGTCTCTGTTTTTGTTTAAGCTTATAAACAGTTCACAAAGAAAGTTATCAGTGACGACTAGAAAATTTCAGAGGAGGCGCAGAGTCCTTGAAAACTGTATCAGAAATTATAATAACAAATGAAAACACAGAGAGACATGTATTACTCTTGACTGACGCCCTGTCTAGTGGTTATGGCATTGGGACGTCAGGAAAATGTACACCCAAAGGAACTAATAGTGACACTCTATAAACTATATCACAGGTTCAAGACTCTATAAACTATATCACAGGTTCAAGACTCTATAAACTATATCACAGGTTCAAGACTCTATAAACTATATAACCGGTTCAAGACTCTATAAACTATATCACCGGTTCAAGACTCTATAAACTATATCACAGGTTCAAGACTCTATAAACTATATCACAGGTTCAAGACTCTATAAACTATATCACCGGTTGAAGGGAGTTGTGATACAGTGGATTCAATCTCATGGCAACATTTTTGACAATGAAGAGGCTGACATGCTGTCCATAGAAGGCTGACGGCTACCTCAACTTGATGTAGGTATAACTTTTGAAAAAGCAAAGAGGGTTATCAGGTGTAGATACAGGAACAAGTGGGAAGCACAGTATACAGGTCATCAACCAAATGACACATTTTACCAGCTCAATAGAGGTGAGCTGGTAGTATTGTTTAGACTTCGTACAGGACATACAACAGAATGAGATACCATCTGTTCAACAAACTAAGAATAGGACATACAGGCTACTGTGTCTGCGGCACTGACCAAAACTGCTGCTCAGTTTCTACTTCAAGGGTGTCCAGCATATGAAGAACAGTAGTGCGCTTTTAATGTGAACTTTTTGTTATAACAACCACAGCTGGGACATATGATATTTAATATTGGGATTGTGAGTCCGATAAAGAAAAAGACCAATAACAGACAAGGGAGACAGGGATACATGGTTTAACAATTCATTGCTCTATATCACAGACCTTTATGAGAAATGGTAGACAATTCCCTTCCTCGCTGACTTTGTTCTCTTGGAAGTGCTGTTCCCTCCAGGTGGGAAGCATGTATGTAGTGTGCATAGGTTTAAATTTGTGGTTTTCCATTAATAGCATTTGTTCTCCACTTAGAAGACAAGAACCCGTCGTATGAGATCGCTGAGTGCCGGATAGTTTCCTGAAATGTGCATTACCTATTCTAAGATCTAAGGCCTGGTTTTCCTGACGTCCATTACCTATTCTAAGACCTCGTAGGCGGGGACATTCTCATCAAAGCGGGTCAAATATATGTCAATATATATATATTGTTTTTTAACTATATTTTTGGAAATGCTTACGAGTACAATAGTGAAGATAATAAAAAAATAATCACAATAAACAAACGTAAAAATATACCACAAAATGCTTGCAAAGCAACTACAAGTCTCAAGTCGCACACGATGGCTACCAAATGCTTCCAGAAGCTAAGCAAAAAATTGTTCACACTCCAAAAATAGAACAATTAAGCGCTCTACTTCCACCAAGCGGCTGTTGGCAAAACTGCATAGCACATTTACCTATAAATTCTGACAGGGTACATAATTCATTCACAGAGATGTAAGCATATTTGTAAGCTGTTACTTTAAAGTAAGCAAATAAAGGGGTAAGCAACAGCAATCTTATTATAAAGTGCATAGAAGAGTAAGTACAACGGAAGATCATATTTTAGGACACACAATTGCTCTTTAATGTAGAATTAAAATAAGGCGAGACTGCAGCAGCTCTGTGGATGTATATAATGGGGAAAAATAAATGAAAAAAATGTTAAAGTTGATTCAAGTTAAATTTAATGTAAATTTGTTAATGGTTATGGTCAGATACCGAACTGAGACGAGAACACAAACAAAACCTACGTTACGACCAATAGGCCTTCCTCAGGGACAACAAATAACAACAATACTGAACTAGCAAATCAACATATAAAGAAAAAATGGTCTACTTATCTGGTAGTAGACAGATAGTAGACTGATTTTCAGTCGATCTTCCGACCCAACCAGTCGCTTAGACAGACTGGTTCTACTATCAGATAAGTAGATCATTTTTTCCATGCATGTTGATTTGCTAGTTCAGTTTTGTTGTTATTTGTTGTCACTGGTGAAGGCCTATTGGTCGTAACGTAGGTTTTGTTTGTGCCCTCGTTTCGGTGCGGTATCTGACCATACCCATTTAAAAATTTTGATTAAACTTAACTTTAATCAACTTTAACATTTTTTTCATTTATTTTGTATTTTTAATGTAGAGATTATGATGATCGAGCAGTATGCGCATAGGCAATATAGCATGCAACATGGCCGCCCCACTGTCGACTTACACGGTGGAAGAATAACTAGACGTTTTTATTTGTTTGTGGTCACAGGATGTGAAACCTTCCGAAATCTACAGACAAATGAAGGCTCAGTATGAAGACAGCTGTTTGAATCAGAGGAGAGTGTATGAATGGGTAGGATTTCAAAACGAAAGACACAAGACCATTGATAAACCGTAGCGTATGAGACCTAAAAGCATGGCAACTAACACAATAAAACATCAGATCGACCAGCTAGTCCGTGGCAAATGGCGAGTCATTTTTGATTAAATAACCATGGATGTCAAGATCAGTCACGGCGCTGCGCACAAAATTGCCCATGATGACATCGGTTATAAGAAAGTGTGTAACAGATACCTATCATTATAATACATAAGGTAACTGACAACAAAGTAATGGAGACCGTACAATATTAGTTAAAGGTCACACCAAAATACTTTTTTTCTTGAAGGAACCCACAAGCTAGTGCACAGGTAGACAAAGTGTGCTGGACATCCACAAGCTAATGCACAGGTGGACAAAGTGTGTTGGACTTCCACAAGCTAATGCACAGGTGGACAAAGTGTGTTGGATTTCCACAAGCTAGTGGACAGATGGACAAAGTGTGTTGGACATCCACAAGCTAGTGGACAGGGGGACAAAGTGTGTTGGACATCCACAAGCTAGAGGACATGTGGACAAAGTGTGTTGGACATCCACAAGCTAGTGGACAGGGGGACAAAGTGTGTTGGACATCCACAAGCTAGTGCACAGGTGGACAAAGTGTGTTGGACTTCCACAAGCAAGTGGACAGATGGACAAAGTGTGTTGGACATCCACAAGCTAGTGAACAGTGGGACAAAGTGTGTTGGACATTCAAAAGCTAGTGGTCATGTGGACAAAGTGTGATGGACAACCACAAGCTAGTGGACAGCTAACAAAGTGTGTCGTCAGGCCCGTGGACTGTGTCGAAAAATAAGACACAAAAATGTGTGGCTCGAACTCTTAAAAAAATGTTATTAATAAAATGACTTAATAAAATTCCTTAATGACTGCACCTCGTAAATAAATTGGTGTTGTAATTTTTGTAGGGACTGATTTGATCTTTCCGAAATCATGGCAGGTGTACCAAAAGAAGAATGTAAAGAAAAGCAATAATTCTCCTTTCCACATCAAGTTGACCGCCATTATCCAATCATTTGAAGTATCGGTTTCAAATAGCAACGAATTTTGCGTTTCGAGGTTGGTAGCACCATGAACAACCATATTCTGTAACTTTTTCGACATGTCAGGGAGGTTACGATAGACCTAATCTTTGCTCTTGGATTTTACTCAGAAACAGTAGAAGAATATTTGAGATTAGAAAGGAAATATCAAAAAGACAGAGGAAGTGAACGGTAGTGGGATCTTAAGACTCAGATACAGTATTTTAAACAAAGATATATCGATCACTAAGGTACATTAACGTGTTGTCCCATAATAGTTACACTACTGTCGGAAAATGAAATTGTTAGAGACTTCAGTAAAGGTTTGTACGATAGTAATTACACTACAGCCCGGGAGTGAAGTTGTTAGAGACTTCAGAAAAGGTTTGTACGATAGTAATTACACTACTGTCGATGAATGAAGTTGTTGGAGACTTCCTTAAAGTATGTATCAGCTTGCATGAGGTAAGGTGGACAGTTTCTTTCCTGGCTGCCATTTACTTCCATAGTCGTATGCCAGGTACCTATTTGCAGCTATTTCGATTGGGACGTGACGGTCGTGGTAGTTCTACCCCGTACCTTGCCGCGAAATGCGAGTGCTCGCCCATTACACGTATCAGACCTAACCAACCCCCATCTGAAATCTTCCAATATTTCCTCCAGTTTTGTAGCTCCAACCAAAACCTCAACTCTAAATTAGGATTTTAATGGGTGAAATTTTCCACTACTTGATCGCATCAAGTGCTTTGACGCAGGCTTTCTACGAAGTGGCCAAGATACATCGATGGCCCAGCGCTTAAGTAAAGAACAAGATGAATAATAGATGAAGAAGAAGTTAGATCTCCCAGAATGAAGACCCCTGACACGCACTGTAGGGCTGCTCACTCTATCGTAATTTGTGTTTGTTTTACGAATTATTAATCACCAATATTCTGTGCTGTAAAACGTGAACAAGAAAGCTATCTATTTAAGTGGGTGGCATGATAATTGAAAGGCGGTCTCTAAGTTCAGGATGACATGGCAAAGTGCTTTTAGTGCAAGGCCATAGGTTAGAAACTAGAACTGATACGGGACAGCAAGAAATTATCAAGTTGAAATGATGATGACAAAGTGTCGTCTCCGTATCGCAGGCTCCAATAAGTCTCCAACATTACATGTCTCTTGTCTTGATGGTACATTCCGATATAACGTTTTTAGTCTATCTCTGGGCGTTACTCTCACCAGTGGCGAAGCGTTAGAATTGACAGGATAGGCTGAGCTATTCCAAAAGGTTTCAAAGAATTAGATAAGACATCCCTTTACATAAGATAGAAGTGAAATAAATTAGAAATTGAAAATGTAGTGGTCATTTTTGTTTAGCGTAGAGACGTAAACAAACGAGCGATGCTGCTAAGCTGATTGCGACCAGCTTAACGCGGCGTAGGAATCAGATCAATTGGTAGCTGGGAGACGGTCACGTGACTGATTCTTACATTACTGTATTACAGTACTGCAAAACGTGCAATGAGTTCATTGAAGCGAATTGAAAAAACACACCTGCTTAATTCTTTGTCCAATAATAGACTTTTCAATCCGAATACTATTTCAATAGAAAAGGAGCTTTCTTGGAACTGAATTACAAGAAAACGTAGACAACTGTGCAGAAGTACGTCGACAGCATGGGTTTCAACTACTTCATTCAACACAAACACGAAGTACTTTTCAACATTTTGTCGACAACATTAAGTGTGCCGCTTTATGGTCATAACTCAACTTACCCTACAATAATCATCACGAGTCGCTACTGACTCACCCAGCTGTAATGATATCTTCCTCTTGCTTGCCTTCCTTCAACCTTTTCCTCCAGTATTGCTTTCAGCAGAGTATCATGTCTATCTATATGGCCTAAATATTTTATTTTCTTAATTTGAAAGCATTTCAGTATTTCCCTTCCCATGTCTAATCCCTTAACTTAACTTAACGACTTTATACTAGTTTAGAAGACTCTGCATAGTCTGTACATAACCAGTATCATTTACATGTCCTAGCTCTAAAAGTTGTGTGCATTCAATTTATTCCTAAATGCATTAACTGTCCCTGCCTCCACTACTTCCTGTGGCAATGGATTTCAAGCATTCGCTACCCTCTGACTAAGTAAATATTTCCTAATATCTAATCTGGAACTTTCTTTAGTTAATTTGTAGCTATGCCCTTTTCTTCTTGTAGCTGGTTGTATCTCGTTATGACTTCTTTATTTGTTAGCTTTTCTTTCCAAAATGCGAACCACTCTTCTGTATACGTATATCCACATCTTGAAAGCCTCTATTGTGTCGTCCTTCAACTGTTTGCTCATTTTCTATGTTTCCAAACGTATACAAATACCTGGGCATATATATCACATCAGATGAAAGATGCAATTACGAAAGAAAATGCAGGATAGCCCGAGCAAATTTGGTCTTCCAGACCATGAAAGGAATGTTATGCAACAGAACCTTGTCTCTGGAACTGGTAAAGAGATTCTTTTGGGTGCTACGTTGGAACCAGTACTGACATATGGTAGTGAATCATTGATAATCAGCAAGCAATCGCATAGATCTTTGGAAGCAGCGGAGATGTGGTTTTACAGAAAAATGCTGCGAATTCCGTGGGCTGCAAAGAAGACTAACTGGACAGTACTCGAAGAGGCACAAACACAAAGACAACTTAATACAAGGATCAGAACAAGGCAGTCATCCTTTCTGGGGCATGTTATGAAAAAGGCGGCTTGTGACAGCGGGAAAGATAACAGGAAAGAGAGACAGAGGAAGGCAGAGAGAGAAGATGATGGGCAACCTGAGAGAAGGGCAAAGACGGCAATCAACATCAGTTAGTCAATGAAATACGAGATAGAAACGGATGGAGGTCCATGATCGACAACGCCAACCGGCAGGGCACATGATCATGATATATATATATATATATATATATATATATATATATATATATATATATATATATATATATATATATATATATATATATATATATATATATATATTTGTATTATGATCATCATTATTGTCATCATCAACGAACATATTCTTTTTAAAAAGTAGTCACCGCCAGAGCAGCTCTGTAATGCATCTCGGTTAAGTGTGAGTCGGTCCACGTCATACAAAGATATTTCCAAAATGTTCTGATGTCATCTTTATCGGAGTAGACCTTCTTAACCGAACTCAGTGTCTTTATACTGGTTTAGATAATTCCTCAGAGTCTGAATACAACTAATTTCTTAGAGAGTGGTTAACCGATGTGGGAGTCCATCTTAATAGACTCAAACACAAGAGCAAAGCAGACCCGTATCATGTTAGGTACCATCTATGCTGCTCGTTTCAGAAAGATTCACATGTAATTCCCGTAACCTCATCTATTCTATAATCTGCCGCCATTGTGGTACGACATACATTGGGGGGACTGGTATAGAACTGCGTGAGCGTTTCCGACAACACCTCAATGATATCCGTAACCGCAAGGGTTCCCCAATTGTCAGCCACTTCAATGGTACTGGGCACCGGAGTAAGGCTGATGTTAGTGTGTTCCAGGCCTTATTTCTTGCTTCTCTGATGATCGTCATCGATTCGCCCTTGAGAACAGACGTACCTTCACCATAGGTTGCCTCCAACCACACGGCATTAATATCGTCCATACCTTTTCTTAAATTCTCATACTGGCCCATATCAATTTGCCTTTCTTTCCCCCCCCCCCCCCCCCCCCACTTGTTTCCCCCCGCTTGGATCACTATTTTGTCTTTTCCTTATTTGGTCACTACTTGCTTAGCCGGCCCTTTACCATTCACTTCTTACGTTCTTCTGGCCATCTTATCTGACCATTCTCCGTCATTTAGAATCAAGCCTTCCACCTGATCAGTTGCAATGATAGACACGATTACTATATCAGATAAGCAGACCATTTTTTTCTTTACATGTTAATTTGCTAGTTCAGCATTGTTATTAATTATTGTCCCTGATGAAGGCCTATTGGTCGTAACGTAGATTTCGATGTGTTCTCGACTCGGTGCGGTATCTGGCAATACCCATTTTTTAAATTGTCATTTTCATTTATGTTTTTCTCATTAACAAACCACCTAATTAAAACCAGTGTTATGCCATCTCTCACAGTCGCCTCTTACAACATGTTCTCTATGGGGCAGTGGTGATATTATTATCTTTGTCATACAGAGAGACCCCGGCAGACCACTCGAGACATCTCCTCCGTCCAGGAACCATGACCTCTATTATCACCCTCTCCAGACCGTTGTGTCTCTTCACATGACTCAAATATCTAAACTTTTCCCTGTTATGTTGTCAAATAGTCAATTTTACGAAAAATGCATCGATTGCAATATTTCTGGGCCAGCGACCAAGAGCTGACTGCTAGTGTCAGGGCCAGCGACACAAAGGTGACTGCTAGATTTAGAGACAGTGACACAAAGCTGACTTATAGTGTCAATGCCAGCGACCAAGAGCTGACTGCTAGTGTCAGGGCCAGCGACACAAAGGTGACTGCTAGATTTAGAGACAGTGACACAAAGCTGACTTATAGTGTCAATGCCAGCGACCAAGAGCTGACTGCTAGTGTCAGGGCCAGCGACACAAAGGTGACTGCTAGATTTAGAGACAGTGACACAAAGCTGACTTACAGTGTCAATGCCAGCGACCAAGAGCTGACTGCTAGTGTCAGGGCCAGCGACACAAAGGTGACTGCTAGATTTAGAGACAGTGACACAAAGCTGACTTATAGTGTCAGTGCCAGTGACCCAGAGCTGATTGCCAGCTTCAGGGCCAGTGACACAAAGGTGACTGCTAGCTTTAGAGACAGTGACACAAAGCTGACTTATAGTGTCAATGCCAGTGACCCAGAGCTGACTGCTAGTATCAGGGCCAGCGACACAAAGGTGACTGCTAGATTTAGAGACAGTGACACAAAGCTGACTGATAGTGCCAATGCCAGCGACACAGAGCTGCCAAGACCATGTTCAACTGTAATATATGACCAATTGTAATAGAAAGCCGTCGGACTCATTGGGAAAATAGCTAGTAAACGTCACATGTAAAGGCCAACTAAATTACAAAACTCATCAGGACTCATACTGTGTCAAGGTATATAATCAATCCATACATCATCCACGCAGAGAAATAAAGCAACAAATCGCTGTTGAGAGTGATCTTCTCACAGAATCCTGCCCTGAAACAAAATGAATACCCATCTTCTTTTATTTATTTACGTTATACAACAACCAGTGCTCCTAATGATACCAGTATTTTGAAATGATTACCCCTTTCATGACAGAGTATTTTTTGAAATAATTTTCCCAGTGTTTTACGAAATCTGTTCAGCTTCAACCCAAAGCGCACGAGTTTTGAACAGTTATGTCAGCCTTCGATGCGTTCCATATGTAGTTAATAAGTGTGTTTTTGTTGTTGCTTAGATGTTTGCCTCACTAGTTTCTACTGGGGGAGGAGCGCCATTTGCCACCTCAGACCGTAGTCCATTGGGCGATATCAGGACGCATAAACCAGTGATTGGATGAATCTGTGCATCTGTATAGGTACCTATGCTAGGTTTGTGCGCCCTCAGAAGCTAGCCCAACCAAAGTGCAATGGAAGGGCCTCACCATGAGGGCGCGTGGGAAAGTTGTGCAGGAGTGTGGCTGCAGGACAGAGTCAAATGAAACAGAGTGAGGTGAGAAGAGAGAGAGAGGACAGAGTCAAATGAAACAGAGTGAGGTGAGAAGAGAGAGAGAGAACAGAGTCAAATGAAACAGAGTGAGGTGAGAAGAGAGAGAGAGGACAGAGTCAAATGAAACAGAGTGAGGTGAGAAGAGAGAGAGAGGACAGAGTCAAATGAAACAGAGTGAGGTGAGAAGAGAGAGATAGGACAGAGTCAAATGAAACAGAGTGAGGTGAGAAGAGAGAGAGAGGACAGAGTCAAATGAAACAGAGTGAGGTGAGAAGAGAGAGAGAGGACAGAGTCAAATGAAACAGAGTGAGGTGAGAAGAGAGAGAGAGGACAGAGTCAAATGAAACAGAGTGAGGTGAGAAGAGAGAGAGAGGACAGAGTCAAATGAAACAGAGTGAGGTGAGAAGAGAGAGAGAGGACAGAGTCAAATGAAACAGAGTGAGGTGAGAAGAGAGAGAGAGGACAGAGTCAAATGAAACAGAGTGAGGTGAGAAGAGAGAGAGGACAGAGTCAAATGAAACAGAGTGAGGTGAGAAGAGAGAGAGAGGACAGAGTCAAATGAAACAGAGTGAGGTGAGAAGAGAGAGAGAGGACAGAGTCAAATGAAACAGAGTGAGGTGAGAAGAGAGAGAGAGGACAGAGTCAAATGAAACAGAGTGAGGTGAGAAGAGAGAGAGAGGACAGAGTCAAATGAAACAGAGTGAGGTGAGAAGAGAGAGAGAGGACAGAGTCAAATGAAACAGAGTGAGGTGAGAAGAGAGAGAGAGGACAGAGTCAAATGAAACAGAGTGAGGTGAGAGGAGCGAGAGAGGACAGAGTCAAATGAAACAGAGTGAGGTGAGAAGAGAGAGAGAGGACAGAGTCAAATGAAACAGAGTGAGGTGAGAAGAGAGAGAGAGGACAGAGTCAAATGAAACAGAGTGAGGTGAGAAGAGAGAGAGAGGACAGAGTCAAATGAAACAGAGTGAGGTGAGAAGAGAGAGAGAGGACAGAGTCAAATGAAACAGAGTGAGGTGAGAAGAGAGAGAGAGGACAGAGTCAAATGAAACAGAGTGAGGTGAGAAGAGAGAGAGAGGACAGAGTCAAATGAAACAGAGTGAGGTGAGAAGAGAGAGAGAGGACAGAGTCAAATGAAACAGAGTGAGGTGAGAAGAGAGAGAGAGGACAGTCAAATGAAACAGAGTGAGGTGAGAAGAGAGAGAGAGGACAAAGTCAAATGAAACAGAGTGAGGTGAGAAGAGCGAGAGAGGACAGAGTCAAATGAAACAGAGTGAGGTGAGAAGAGAGAGAGAGGACAGAGTCAAATGAAACAGAGTGAGGTGAGAAGAGAGAGAGAGGACAGAGTCAAATGAAACAGAGTGAGGTGAGAAGAGAGAGAGAGGACAGAGTCAAATGAAACAGAGTGAGGTGAGAAGAGAGAGAGAGGACAGAGTCAAATGAAACAGAGTGAGGTGAGAAGAGAGAGAGAGGACAGAGTCAAATGAAACAGAGTGAGGTGAGAAGAGAGAGAGAGGACAGAGTCAAATGAAACAGA
This sequence comes from Ariolimax columbianus, assembly GCA_036924085.1. Taxonomy (NCBI): domain Eukaryota; kingdom Metazoa; phylum Mollusca; class Gastropoda; order Stylommatophora; family Arionidae; genus Ariolimax; species Ariolimax columbianus. The sequence goes on along the minus strand of JAVGWX010000007.1, from coordinate 49,551,024 downwards.
GTGAGGTGAGAAGAGAGAGAGAGGACAGAGTCAAATGAAACAGAGTGAGGTGAGAGGAGCGAGAAGAGAAAGAGTATGTGAGATTGTAATGAGTGTGTGAGCAAGATCAAGCAAAAGAGATTAGGATCGGGGACCTATTCTCTGGGACCAAACAATTACTGAGGAGGTATTGGCGATGGTGCATACAAATATGAACACGATAACGCCATCTTCAGATGCCTATATATATATTTATATATCATCATCAGTTCCGTAACCTAGAAGGTCGTTTAGGTACACCACAGTTATTGCAGTTTGTCGAACCCGCCAAACGTCTCGATTTTTCTCCAGGGTATTGGTTTCAGTTATAGATCTTCGAGTCCACTCTTTATATTGTCCTCCTATCTCTTTTTTTGTCTCTCTCTCTCTCCCCTTTCCCAGGCACATTGCGTTGCAGGATGGTCTTGGTCAGTCCCACCGATCGTGACATATGTCCATACCATGTCAATTTTCGTGTTGTTACTATAGTCAATAGGTTCTTATACTGACCTAACTCCTTCCTAACAATTTCAAGAACACTCTCGTTTGTAACGAGATCCAAATATGTCTGAAATGTCAAGAATTCTTCGCAAGCATCTCACTTCCATTCCGCACATTTTACGTTTTGTGGCAGCCGTCAAGTCCAAGTCTCACACTCGTATAGGTATACCGAGTTGATTATTGTATCCATTAAAGTTAGCTTCAATTTAAGGCTAATGTTCTTGTCTTTCCAGATAAATTTGTCAGGGCGACCATGTCTATCGCTGTTCTTGACTGAATCCCCGCTGTAGACCAATCCGCATTCATATCTTCTTCCAGATATTTGAGCCGCATAACAATTTCCAGCGGTCCACTTTTGACCATAATCGGGTTTTAAATACCCTTTGGGTCGTTGACCATGATCTTACTCTTCCTTATATATGTGTGTGTATATATATAAAAACATGAAAGGAAAATACATTTCACATAGACAAGTTGATCGAACAGCATGGTCATATGTGTTTTAGATTTGGCGCCTTACCATTCACACTTAATCCCAATTGAACTTCGTTTGAACAAAAGTTAAGGAAGAGGGGGTGCCATCTAGAATCTCGTAAACATGTCTTTTGTTTGGTAAATTAAATTATGTTGAGCTGTTGGGAAAGTATAATCAAACTTCTTTCAAATTTAATTTGAATTTAATGATTAGCATCATTGGTTTTTTTTAGATACAGACTGTTAAACAGGCCTAGGGTCAGTCTCCAAAAAAATTAAGAACAAAAAATTAAAAATGGTTGCCAGTTACTAGTTTCAAATGATTACTCCACTAGAATTTAGTTATCATAACAAACAATGAGGGGTTTTCAAGCTCCCTAAAAAAATATAATATAATCAGTACTCTCCACTTAATGCATATGGCAGGACATGTCAGTCACAATTTTAGCTTATACAAATTGTAATTAATTTTCAAAGAAAATCACGTGACGCGAAAAAAAGAAAGTTAATACGAAACGTAAATTCTGTGGTGATAGGTCTACCAAATTAGCAGACGTCGAACTATGTGACAATTTAATTAATGGATTGTATGTTAGGCCTGTGATTACGTTCTGGTAAACTTAACAACATCAACATTGAGTCTTTTAAACGTTCACTGACCCGCCCACTTCGTCAAAAAGAAAGATATGGAAATTGTATGACCTTGTGAAACAGATTCAATTGTTAAGTGAAGATGAAAATGTTCATGAAGAGCTTGATGGAAGGCAGTAGAATAATTGGCATTTGAGTACTACATTTTCTTTTAAATAGTTACATAAATTGTTTGTGACTTTTGTTATTCCAATGCACAATTGCAAGAGACAAAGAGGAAGGGTCTATGCAGTGAGTTTGAGTTTCATTGTAGCTGAAATAATTATAATATTTTCTTCATGTAATTACATATATATATATATATGGGTAATTTGTGTGATTTCAATAAACAGGTAGGCTGTATTAGCAGTGAGAAGTGTTCGAAAAGGGCTTACAGACCTGCAGACCTGTCCCTACCAAATTAGAAAAACAGCCACAACAAATGGTGTCAATATAAGAAAGCTGTAGCAGATTAAACTGTGCATACAAACACACCAGTAACCTACCTACTGTTGTTATGGCTAATTTAAAACCAGTACTTTAGGACCGCGTCAGGAATGAGCTTGTAAAAAAGTGTCTTGAAGGAAATGCAAAAAATGTCAATGATTAGCTGAACAGTGCTATCTTGAAGTTATGTCCCAAGAATAAGAATCATGGTCTAACTATTGTGAAAGCTATTGTTGGTATTGCAGTTTATGTTTATAATGATGGGACAAAACTCTGTTGGTAATGGAGGAAATGGAAGTACTGACTTGCAGATATCTGAGAGAGTCATGTGAACACAAGAACATTTTGTCGTACAAAAGGAACTCAGAGAAAAGCTATTATGGCATCCTATGCTGCTACGAGGGCAAAAAAGAGGAGGGGATTTCTATTGGATGATTGGCAGGCAGTTACTGGAGGGTTTATATATCAGGTTGGAGGTCATTGATAAGAGTCACGGTATTTAATCATCAGGAAACTTTTTACTGAAATCAACAATGTACAGACAGTATGTGGGATAACTTTTTTGTTTTTAAAGTAATTGTCCTGCAACTTTGCACATTTATTATAAACAAACCATTGCTTAGTTATGATCTTTGAAAACCGAGATATCTTACAATGTGTAAGTGTTATTATAATTTGGAGTATCAATTTGTTTTTTATAGAAATGAGTAAATATTGGAATTTTCATAAAAACACAATCGTAGAAGATGTGGCTTTGGCTGCAGTTTATAAATAATGGATAATCTTCAGCATTATTACAAGAAAAAAATGAAGTGTGTATGATCAATGACACAGGAGAATTTACATGAAGAGTTTTGCCATTTTTTTCGAATATAAATTTACAGTATTTAAAATCAATTATGTTTTAAATTAACATTTGGAATGCTACATTACAATAAATGACGTCATGATGTAGGGTGATCATCTTTAGAGCACCTGCCCAACCTATACGTGGATATTTCAATTTTTAATAAAGTTACAACAATTATAAAAATAATACCCCTCACTAAGGTAGTACTCCCTAAAGGACAAGTATCAGCTGAAAATAAAACTTTCAAACTATGCAATATGAAAGAACTAAAGTTTGCAGCCTTCTCAAAGTTAGACAAATATTATTGGGCTAAATGTGAGGAGCTTGTCTTGAAAGAGGAAGAGGGCTTCTGAAAAAAAGGTGGACTGTCGTTCTTTCTTCTGAGAGCAACCATCAATGTGTTGGAATCATCCGACTATGAATAAGTGAAAAATTAACCTACATCTTTGCTTTCCGAGAAGTAGAAGTTCCCATCACCTTAGCAAAACGGTCCTATTAAGGGCCACCCAATCAGTTAGAAGATGGATCTCAGAACAGAATTATATACATTTATTATTTGCTCCAGTATCTATCTATAAATCTGAAGTATGTACTTTATATGTTCTATATTTCGTGTGCATTTTTTCAACGAAATGCCGAGTTACGTTGTACAGCTTCTAAAACACATGAACTACATTACAAAAGGGCATTATGTGGAACCTAATGTAGAAATTTTCATTCAAATTGGAGAGACGCCTATGTCTAAAATATATGTTTTAAAAATTTACAGTAAATTATTTTCTTAAGAAACAAAACAATTTCTTTGCTAACAAATATCAAAAGAACTAGCCACTTTAAGAAAATGACACTACCTGACACAATGTAAATTAGTAAGTCATTGGGACATTGAAAAGATAAGATAACGTGCAAATAATCGCGCATATCGGTGTAAGGGTTATTCAGATATAATGCGGCAATTGACGGCAACCATTGAGAAACGGACAATAGTTGAGACATGAAAGTTTCGTCATTTAGTCGTCAGACTTTCAAGGGGGTTTTCCAATCAGTCGCAGGTCTATCTAGACTAGGTCATGTCTATGCCTGAAATAAGACATTTATCCCAAAAAATTACTGTAAATTATTTTCTCAAGAGAGAAAATAATTCCTTTGCTAACAAATATCAAAAGAACTAGCCAATTTAAGAAAATGCCACCACTTGACACAATGTAAGTTATTAAGTCATTAGGACATTTAAAAGATATGTTCACGTGCAAAAAATCACGCATATCGGTGTAAGGGTTATTCATTTATTAGGCGGAAATTGACGGAACCATTGTGAAACGGACACATGAAAGTTTCGACATTTAGTCGTCAGTCTTTCAAGGGGATTTTCCCGTGTGTCCGAAGGCCTTCTCTAAAGTAGGTCTTGGTCAAGATCCTTCATCTCCTCCGCGTGGTGATCCTCGATAACAGGCTGTAAAAGGGCAGACTGGCTAAGGAAAATGGGTCGAAGAGGGAACACTAACTCGTTACCCTAAACATTCCATGCTGAAGTCGGATATCTCGGATCACATCATGCTACTCGAAAAGTCCTTTCCAGGGCTTGGTAACTGAAGTTTAAGAACAAGCGACAAAGAAGAAAAGATCTTCAACAGCATTGTCTGCCATGGCACAACCTTTACCACTTTCCTTTCCTGTGCCCCAAATACATTCCAGTGTGTAAGGGTAGCAACTGCATCAGAGGCCAATGTCAGCTCCTCTATTGTTATGAACTGAATACTAATCTAGACGTTCAGACAAAGTTCACAAAAGTCATATATTTGTGGAGCGGTACTTGGCTTCTGTATATTTTCAGTTGCCTGTCCCAATTCTTCGTATTTCACGTTCTGTTTGTCAGCTATGATATTTCTCGGGAGAGATGACTAATGTCTGGTCAGGCATAACATGTGGTTTGTCCATCGTAATCGATGAGGACCACTTTGTCAGCATTCACTGTAAACTTTGCATGAGTTCGAAGATGGCTACAAAAGCCAATCTGAGCCTTGTATTGTCTGTTACACTTTGAACAGGTACATAAGACACCTCTTTCCAATGGGGTTGAAAAAGGGTTGATGTGAGTTGACTTGCGGACCCATCGTCTCTGGATAGCCTCATCTATTCTTGATGTCTCATGTCTCTGAACACCATCAGCAATAGGGCTGCGCTAGTCTTTGTGATTGGTGGCGACTCTTTCCAAGTCATCGTGGCTAATACCGCACTGGATAAGTGATCTCTTTAGTGTGTCCTTGTACCTTTTCCGCTGTCCACAGCTTGCTCTCTTGCCATTTTAGAGTTCACCATAGAAGGGCTCATTTGGTATAGGTTGAATGGGTATGCGTACACATGGCCAGCCCATCTCAGTTGTTCTGTACATATCATGCTGAGTATACTGGACATGCCCGATTGTCCAGATTTAAAATGCATATAATAAGAGGCTAGGCATAACAATTGCAGCGTACACCTTTATTTTTGTTTGAGTCCTGATCCCTCGCCTATTCCACACCTTAGAAAGAAGTCTACCAAATGCCACACTTGCCCTAGCTATTCTTACATTCACTTCATCATCTGTGTGAATAACTTGTGATAAAGTACTGCCAAAGGTACGTGAATTCGTTAACATTTGTTAAACAGTGGCCGTGAACCTTGATTGAAAGCTCCAAAGGCAATATCTGGAGCCGGTTGATGCAGGACCTCTGTGTTTATGATAGAGATGGTGAGGCCAAAGTTTTCACAAGCTGGGACGAACCGATCCATACATTCTTGCATGTCAACCTCCGTATTGAAATTTAAGGCACAGTCATCCGCATAAGAAAAATCACGTATGGTTGTTACCTTGTGGATTTTGGTTTTGGAGTAAAACTTTTTCAGATTAAATACCCTACCGTCAGTGGGGTAATGAACCCCAACCCCAACGTCGCAATCGTTGGAGGCAATCCACAGCATGGCAGCAATCATCATACTGAGAGAGCCGGGGCCAGCAAACATCCCTACTTCACATCGTTAGTAGCACTAAAGGGGACAACGTAGTTTCCCTGATCAATGACTTGGGCACGCATGGCATCTTGAAATTGTCGCACCATTACAATGAATGTTGCCGGGCACCAAAACATGGCCATACTTCTCCACAGACCGTTGCGATTTACAGTATCAAATGCCTTAGTGAGGTCCACAAACGTGGAATAGAGAGAAACATTCTGTTCTTGACACTTCTCTCGGATCTGCTTTGCAGCAAATATCATATCGATGCTCCCATCGTTCTTTCTAAAGCCACATTGAGTCTCGGGTAGCAACCCCTGCTCCAGGTAAAGATTTAGTCTGCGGAGAAGAATGTTTGCTAGCGCTTTGCCTACTTCGCACAGCAGAGATATCCCTCTGTGGTTATCACATATTTGTTTACTGCCTTTATGCTTATGTAACTGAACAATGGAAGCGTCTTTGAATTCTTGTGGGATGTTCTTTTTTTTCTATATTTCGCAAAACAACCGAGTAAGCTCCTCAGCCATTGTTTTGCCGCAAGCTTTATAGATCTCTGCTGGGATGGCGTCACCTTTATAGATCTCTGCTGTGATAGTGTCAGCTTTATAGATCTCTGATGGGATGGCGTCAGCTTTATAGAACTATGATGGGATGGTATCCGCTTTATAGATCTCTGATGGGATGGCGTCAGCTTTACAAATATCTGCTGGGATGGCGTCAGCTTTATAGATCTCCGCTATGATGACGTCAGCTTTATAGATCTTTGGTAGGATTGCGTCAGCTTTATAGATCTCTGTTGGGATGACGTCAGCTTTATAGATCTCTGGTAGGATGGCGTCAGCTTTATAGATCTCTGATGGAATGGCGTCAGCTTTATAAATCCCTGCTGGGATGGCGTCAGCTCCCGGAGTTTTGTCGTTTGCCAGGATCGCGGCCCTAGTTTCCTGCTCGGTCGGAGGATCACCCATGCTTTTATTCATTCCTATTTGTAGTAGATGATCAATTGCCTCTTCATTAATAGTAGACGGTCTATTAAGGACCTTAGCAAAATGTTCGGCCATCTTACCAGGAGCTTATATTTCTCACTGATTACAGAATTGTTATCTTCACTTAAGAACGGCGTTATATCTGATTTGTGCGGACAGTAGACATCCTACAGAGCACTGTAAAAATTCCTCATCTCATGCCTGTTAGCAAAACTGTGAATCTCATGAGCCTTCAGACTCAGTCAAGTATCGTACATATCACGGAGCTGTCTCTGTACAGTCGCTCGAGATCTTGAGAAGTCATTATTGTTCCCCACAGATTGAGGATCGTTAGTGTCTGCACGGTGGGTGCGGTGCTTACTCGTATAGCGGGGGCTTCAGCAATTCAGAGTTCTCATCATACCAATCTTGGAGAGCGCATGAGCTGCAGTTGTTAGCGACCCATAGCTGACTGCTAGTGTCAGGGCCAGCGAACCAAAGCTGCTAAGACCCTTCTACACCTCCACGCGGTGATCCTGGATAACAGGCTGCAGCAGGGCAGACTGGCTAAGGAGAAGGGATCGAAGAGGGAATGCTAATCCGGTACTCAAAAAATGCTTGCTGAAGTCGGATGTCTGGAACCGAAAGGTACAAATATCGCAGTCAAGCTGTATACTACGACACAGCGCATTCCGTTCTCTGGACTAAATTCTGCTTCTTAGGCCCTTGTCAGGGTTTGGCAGTGGGAGATTGAGAATGAACGAAGCCAAGCCAAGCCATACCATTCTTGATGGTTGCATTTAGAGGTACCGAGAGCATCAACGGCAGTAGAGTGAACCGTTTTGACAAAGGTGGTCCTAACTGGATTCTATGTCAGTCGTAGCAGTATGCATTTTATTTAGCCGATCTGTCCGAGTGAGCAAATGCTTGGCGTGTGCAGTTATCTCTGAGACCGGAGATGTTGAGAGGTTTTGAGGCTATAGTGTTTTGTGGGAGCCTAGGAGCTTGGATTGGAAAGTTCATTTTAGAAATCACCAACCTGTGGTCCGTCCAGCATTCTGCTACACACATAGCCTTTGTCACACGTACATCCTGGCGATCCCGTCTGCTCCACACATAGCCTTTGTCACACGTACATCCTGGCGATCCCCTCTGCTCCACACATAGCCTTTGTCACACGTACATCCTGGCGATCCCCTCTGCTCCACACATAGCCTTTGTCACACGTACATCCTGGCGATCCCCTCTGCTCCACACATAGCCTTTGTCACACGTACATCCTGGCGATCCCCTCTGCTCCACACATAGCCTTTGTCACACGTACATCCTGGCGATCCCCTCTGCTCCACACATAGCCTTTGTCACACGTACATCCTGGCGATCCCGTCTGAGAACAATGACATAATCAATCAGGTGCCAGTACTTAGACCGTGGGTGCATCCAAGTGGTTTTATTGCGGTTAGGGAGACGAAACACTGGATTGGTAATCAGAAGTTCGTTCACCACACATGTCTTCAGGAGTATGTGTCCATTATTATTGTAGCTACCAATTACAGTCATTTCTACCAATCACCCCGTCCCATGAAACAAAGTCAGCACCCACTCGAGTATTGAAGTCAACCAGAATTATCAACTTGTTTTTCTTTGGTTCAGCGTCCATTAGTGTCTCCAAATCATGGTAGAACGTTTCCTTGGTGTCTTCCGAGTTACTCATAATTGGTGAATATGCACAGATGATGGAGGCTTATTTGTTTCCGGGGACGGTGATTCTCAGCATCATTAGACAGTCATTAATCCCCTTTCGTGCATTGGCAATACCACTAACTAAGCTTGATTTTATAGCAAAGCCAGCACCCGACTCACGCTGGTCTTCAAGTCCTTTCCAGAAACAAGTATAGCGGGGTCTAATTTCTGTAAGTTGGCTTTTTTCTGCCCAGCAAGTCTCACTTAGAGCTGCTATATCAATTCTGTATCTGGCTGTTTTTCTCTCAGGTCTTTTAGCTTCTGCACGATCCATGATGGTAAGAACATTCCATGCACCAAATATCAAGGGCACTCTTTTTTGTTCCCAGCTTAGACATTTCCGTTCGTGAAAAGTTCGTGACAAAGTAAATTTGCGCGTGATCTTGTTTATAGTGACGGAGGGTTGCGCACGTCAGCCTCACTCTCTCGTCCTTGATTATAGTGACGGAGGGTTGCGCACGTCAGCCTCACTCTGTCGTTCTTGATTATAGTGACGGAGGGTTGCGCACGTCAGCCTCACTCTCTCGTCCTTGATTATAGTGACGGAGGGTTGCGCACGTCAGCCTCACTCTCTCGTCCTTGATTTTAATGACAGAGGGTTGCGCACGTCAGCCTCACTCTCTCGCTCTCAGCTACATCTATTCAGTGGCAAGACATAACATACATCGCCCATGCTAGTCAGGGTCAGGTAAAATATACTTGCAAAACCCCCACCTCACTTCCACGGAGGTCTCCTTGGATACTGGCTATTTTCATGGCAGCCTGGCTGACAAGGAAGGAGATAACGAAGATGAGCAAAAACTTCAAACCAAAATCAATCACAGCTCATCGCTCCTCTCGGTGTATAAACAATCGACAACATTCCGCCAGCGTGCACGATCCTGGGCTGCTCTTTGTGTTTCTCTCCATGTGTAATTATTTAATCTGAGTTGCTTCTCACATTCTCTTCTCCATGTATTTTTTAGTCTAGCTCTCAATCTTTTTTTCCTTGAGGATTCCGTGTAACAGCCTATCTGGCTATTTAGGATTGTGCCTTCCGCAGTTTATGTCCTATCAAGCCTAATTTTCTCGGTTTAATTTGTTGTTCCATTGAATGTTATTTGCTCCTTTCCCATAGGTCTTCACCCCTCATTATGTTCTATCACTTTAAGGTGGTATTAATCCAAAATTGTTGTTCAAAACTAGAGACCAACTAGCTAAATCATTGGCTATATTGTGTTCTCGATCATTTACAAAAGGGATTTCCCAGGGGATTGGAAAGATGCGCGAGTGATTACCATATTAAAAAAGGACGGACAATGAGATCCAGCAAATTGTAGACGGTGAGTTTAACGATCATAATGTGTAAATTGTTAAAGTCAATAATCAAAGAAAACGTTGTAATGCATTTAGACAAGTTTAATCTTATCATAAATACTTACGTGATTAACAAATGTATTAGCATTTATAGAGGAGGTTACTAAAATGATAGATAAAGTACCTCATCAAAGATTATTTTGAAAGTTAAAATCACATGGAATAAGTGGCGAAGTTGCCAAATGGATTTCAAATTGGTTAACTGGCAGAGAGCAGAGGGTGTGCATAAAAAAAAAGGAGTACTCTGAGTTGTGTGAAGTGAAAATTGTAATGCCACAAGGCTAAGTTTTGAAACCAATTTTGTTCTTGCTATATATAAACGATTGAACATTGATACTTGATTGCTAAATTCGCTGACGACTCAAAACTATGCAGTAGCTTTTCTAAAGCAAAAATGGATATATTGAGATCGGATTTAGATAAAATTCGAGAATGGTCTGTCAGTTGGCAAATGGAGTTTAATCTAAATAAATGTAGTCATCCACATGTGTAGATCCAATATGGAACATAATTACAGAATGGGCGAGAAGAATATAACAATGATAGAAAAGGAAAGGGACCTAGGGATTATAATAGTTCATACAGGTAAAATGAGTGAGCAAGTCTAGGTAGCAGTAAAAAAGGCAAATGCAGTGTTAGGTATAATAAAAAGAAATATTTAACATAGGAACAAGGAAGTGAGATCCAAACTTTATAAAGCATTAGTTAGACCTAGATTGGAGTACTGTGTACAGGTGTGAAGTACTTGTCGTAGAGGAGATATAAACATGCTGGAAAGAATTCAAACAAGAGCGACAATGCTGATAGTAGGATTCCGGAATTACAGTTATGAGGAAATCCTCAGAAAAACCTTCGTATAGTGCCTAGAAATAAGAAGAATTGGAGGTGACAATACAGGTTTATACGATAATTTAAAAAAAAAGATAAATCAGACTTTAACAAGTTTTTCAAAAGACCTGCAAGAACATAAGGGCATAGCTACAAATTATCAAAAGAAAAGTCCCGATTAGATATTAAAGCAAAGTAAAGTTACCCATAGCATTACTGTCGTAGGAGTGTGAGGTTCGGCTATATGAGGGCGGTAACCATCTGCTCTCCCTCGTCGTGGTCTGGAAAACATTTCCGCCTCAACTGGGGAATGAACCCAGGACCTCTGCACAGTGCGGCTCCCTATTAGATATTAGGAAATATGTTTTTCATTCACAGATTGGTGAATGTTTAGAATGCATTGCCGGGGGAGGTAATGGAGGGAGAGACAATTAACGAAAAAAATCGATGCGCATAGCTTTTAGACCAAGGAAGTGTAAATGAAGTTGGTTGAATACAGACTGCAGTCTTCTAATCCAGTGTAAAAACGCTGAGTTAAGTTATGTTTTTAAGCCAATTACGCTTCACAGGCATCTGTTAAAGAAGGACTAGAGTCTTTGTTGTATGGCCTGGGTATTTCTCCATGTCTCCGCTTTATACAGCAGAACTAACTTGACACTGGCGTTGAATATTCTAACTTTGTTTTGAATCTTGATGTCTCTGGATTTCCATAAGTTGTATAGTGTTCTTTCAATCAGGGAGCTGTGTGTGGCTGTTCTTGACTTAAAACGGTTCGCTGCTTATTTTCAATGGCGTGTCACCATTCTTTGTATTTCGCGTTGTGTTAGTCGACTAAATGGCATGTCTGGAGAGACAGGAAAAACATCTGGTCAGGCTTAACATAATGATTGCCCATGTTCGTCAGGGTCAGATAAAATATACTGGCACAATCCCTACCTCACTTCCACGAAGGTCTGCCTGGAAACTAGTTGTTTTCATGGCAGCCTGACTAACTAGGTAGTGGATCTTAGTGAGCCCCATAGAAGTTAGCGACACGCAGATGAAGCTAAGCATTACACAACCGCCTAGAGGACCCCTGACCACGCTAGTTAGGTGAGGTATTCTACTGCAACCTGCCACTTAACACCTGTTTCAGTGCGCACAAAATAAAGTAATCTTACCCAGTGTCAGCATACAAAAACAACATAAGACATTTCATGCCAAGCCCATCCAACAGATATATCAGAAAACCCTATAAACTTTCATTAGAATGTTGGTTTACGTGTGTATATAATTTATATACATAAAATCCTGATTGCTGCCCCATCAACTCCATATCTATATTAAAACAGCCAAAAGTATCCACCAGTTGTTGGTGAGACTAGACCTTGAACTTCATAAACAACTGTACACCGTTAGAATTCTTATAGCGACAGCAAGATACGATCCTAGAGAGTGCATTATTATGCACTTTTCAACATTCTTCAGGAAACCTCAAACTTTTTACTTCCAGAAATCTTCTTTTGTTTTTGTTTTTTTACTGACTGTCAATGATTGGCTTCCGTGTAGTATAAATGACACTTAAGCCATCTCAACCACCAAACAAGATATAATCTCACATGAAGTCAAATGTAACATCGGGTTGATGTCTCACGTTCGATGTGAGATCCTTGGAAACGGAAAAGCAGATGAGCTCGCAAAAGCCGGAAGCAGCTTCACACACGCACTAGTCATCCATTGAGCTGTAAAGAAGCAAAGACACTCATCAAACGATCCATGAGTACGGAATGGAGAGACCAGCACAAATAGTACAAGCCAGAAATTGATAGCATAGACAAGTTTGACAGAGATGGGTAGACAAGGATCTTCAGTCTCAGAACGGGACATGTCAGACTCAAGGCCCCCCTCCACAGAATGGGTCTTAGAGACACCAGCACCTGCGATTGTGGAACACCCAAGCAGACACAAGAACATATCCTACAAGACTACCCCACATAAAGTGGCAGTCTGGTCCGGTAAAACAACCAAGCTTGAAAATGTGTGGGGGACCAGTGAAGACCTGACATGCGCAGTCGCTAGAAGCATAGCATCAGTTGATCGAGGAAGCAGAAGAAGAAGAAGAAGAAGAAGAAGAAGAAGAAGGAGAAGAAGAAGAAGGAGAAGAAGAAGAAGAAGAAGAAGAAGAAGAAGAAGCAGAAGAAGAAGAAAAATAACACTTAAGAACGTTGCGTATTACCTCCTTAGACCAAAAAAAACATGTTCATTGAATGCCTTTCATTTCCTGAAAGAGCTGCTTTGTTTTTACAATTCTATTTTTTATGAATCGATAATGTGTCATCGATTACACTATAAAATCGTGTGAAAGTTCAATGCCTCTTTGTTCTTGTACAAAGGTTTATCCCAGGCGGGAAAATTAAATAACTTTAATGGCCATGTGGGAACCGGCTAGACGCTTGACGATTAGATTAGCAGTCGGCTTAGAGCGAGGAGGAGGAACGCTTGCTCGTTCTGTTAAGTCAAGTTACGGTTGAGCGGACAGGCATAGTGGAGCCAGCCAGAGGCGGAATGAACAGACACAGTGTCGGTTATTTGATATTGTTCAGGACAAAGAGGAACGTTAAAGTCCTTTCTGTTGCGTTATATATTGATTCGAACGGTTCAAAGTTGTTTCGCTGGCCAAATGACATGGCAGTGGAAAGACCTTGGTATACTGGTGGACTTCAATGAATTGATTAGTTGATGCATTAATAAGGGCGGAGAAAAACTTGTAGACCAATAAGAATAAAACGGCGTACATGTACGAATATTTATAGGACCAACAAAAAAACGTCAACTAAGGAAGAGGAGAACGAGAAGTAAAGAGGATCAGGAAGAGAGAAGAAACAAACTAGAAGGAGAAAGGCAGCCTATTAAGCGTATCCTGGTGAAAGTAGAGTTCCAAAACAGAGTTAGTTTATTTCTACTTGTACGAAATGTCGGCATTTGCAGTCAAGCCTTCGTGACCTAGGCTAATTGTGCCCAACTAACCATCTTACGCACAGAGTCAGAAAGAGATGTCTGAACCACTTATCAAAATCAATTCTAATTAGGGTTTCATCAGATAGGGGAGGTGAGTGGTTTAGAGGTGTAAATCGAACGCAAGCTTCCTTTGCAATCCCAACATACCCGGGTTCGAAATGAATTCCTGTCCAGTTTGATAGTTTGTCGGGGATTTTTCTCGGTATGACCAGTTCTCCACGTACAAAAAGGATTGGCAAAACTAATGTATTGCAATACCATAGTGGAACACGATACACACACGCATCCATACACTGGCCAATTTCTCCTGATATTACCTAAAGGACTATGGTCCGGGGTGGAAAGAAGCGAGACTTTGCAAGTAGACCCAAGAAAGGCAGACCGTTAATAAACAAACAAACAAATTTCACTATGTAAACAATTTTCTTCAAAGGAGAAATATTAGTCTGTTTTCCACAGACTTTCGTGTAAAAAGAACCTAATAACAATAGCCCTATTTATCTAGCGAAAGAGAATGCGTTGAAACGGCTAGGCAGCTTGTTATATACAAAGAATGTTATTCATAACAACGATCACACTAAAAGTAGAAAGGTTTAGAATTAATAAAGTCAATCGGTTTGCTTGGATCGAACGCGGCCTATATTCCATAGTCGCAATTATTAAATGGAGGTCGAATATCCCAGTTATGACAGCTTTGTAGGGCTGTCTCGCTAGTCAAGTATTTTAACTCGTTTCTCATGTGGCAGATCGCTTTCATCATCTGAAGGTCCGGTGTTCGAATTCCGGGCTGCCCATTACTTTACTTTTTTTTCTTTTCGTTATTATATGTTACCCAGTAGACCGCTCGGGTTACTGGTTAAGTGACAGCTAATAATCCAAAGGTGCTGGATTCATTCGCCATCACAGCACCGGCCTTTACCCCGTGGAAGCAAACCCTTAGATAATGAAGCAGGAAGTAGATCCTTACTTAAAATGCATGACGAAGTCGGATGCACTGAGCCGACAGGCGCAAAATACAAACATAGTGCTACGCACACCGCCTCGGAGATAGAAGAATGAAAAAGCAAAAGCAAAATTTGTGTTACCTGAGTGAAGATAAATATGTGTCTTATCGTGGTTGTCACAAACAAACATTCTTTATCTTGGCTTGGCTTGGCTTCGTTCATTCTCAATCTTGCACTTCCAAACACTGAATAAAGTCCAGAGAACGGAATGCGTTGTAGTTTACAGCTTGACTGTGATATTTGCACCTTTCGGTCCAACACATTCGACTTCAGCAAGCATTTTTTGAGTAACAGGTTAGCATTCCCTCTTAGATCCCTTCTCCTTAGCCAGTCTGCCCTGCTGCAGCCTGTTATCCAGGATCACCGCTTGGAGGTGTAGAAGGGTCTTGGCAGCTTTGGTTCGCTGGCCCTGACGCTAGCAGTCAGCTATGAGTCGCTGACGAAAAGAGAGCGAAACCGAGTAAAGATAGTTTTCTGTGAAGAAAATCTGTGCGTCATTCACAAAACCTCAGATAAACACAGCACTTAGAAGGATGATCGAAATGTTTTGCACTTTAGCATTAAGGAGTCGAGACACTACCTGAAAATAAGTGTGAACTTCACTCATTCTCTGTCTATTCATCCTGGAAGGCCATATACTTCTCCCATCTATTCTTCAGCTTCATGGTGCCCTGATTGAAGAACCTCTCCGGCTGGACCCGGAACTAAGTTTCCAATCCATTGATCAAATCCTGAGCGTCAGAAAATCGTGAGCAAAATCATGTCCCGTCCACCATAATCACCGGACTCGACACCTAGTGACTTCTTATGTCCCCAAACAAGAAGAATTCACTTCGTGGACGTCTTATGATTTGGTTTGTTTTTATTGAACAAATCAATTTTTTTTTTTAACTAAACATTTGAGTTTGTCTAGACAATCCATTTTTTCTTGGATAATTATATTTTTACTAAACATTTAGGATAACTGAGACGCTAGTCCAGTCAGGCACAACATGCTGATCAGAACGTCGCGTCAAAGTCAGGTACAATACAATGTCCACGACCACAATCTCTCTTCCATGTAACGTTTCCTGGAAACATGTTGTTTTCAAGGCAGTCTGGCTGATGAGATGTGGATCGATGTTATTCCCGTAGTAGTGAGCGCCACGCAGATAAAGCCAAGCATATCACAACCGCTTGGGGGACCACGGTCTACCTTTATCAACACGCTCATGTTGTGAGTATAAGCCACCACTTAATCCCCGCCCCCCTTTGAGGTTGCACAAAAAATTAAACCTACTCATTGTGGACATGAAACAACATCAACAAATTCATCATCTCTCCACATGTAAGCTAAGCTTGCCTAGGTTGGAGTGCTGGCGCGTCCCAATGACAATCGTCTCTACACATATAAGCTTAGCTTGCCCATCCCAATGACAATCGTCTCTCCACATGTAAGCTTAGCTTGCCTAGGTTGGAGAGCTGGCGCGTCCCAATGACAATCGTCTCTCCACATGTAACATGCAAGCTTAGCTTGCCTAGGTTGGAGAGCTTGCCCGTCCCAATGACAATCGTCTCTCCACACGTAAGCTTAGCTTGTCTAGGTTGGAGAGCTTGCCCGTCCCAATGACAATCGTCTCTCCACATGTAAGCTTAGCTTGCCTAGGTTCGAGAGCTTGCCCGTCCCAATGACAATCGTCTCTCCACATGTAAGCTTAGCTTGCCTAGGTCGGAGAGCTTCCCGTCCCAATGACAATCGTCTCTCCACGTGTGAGGTTAGCTTGCCTAGGTTGGAGAGCTTGCCCGTCCCAATGACAATCGTCATTCCACATGTAAGCTTAGCTTGTCTAAGTTGGAGAGCTTGCCCGTCCCAATGACAATCGTCTCTCCACATGTAAGCTTAGCTTGCCTAGGTTGGAGAGCTTGATCGTCCCAATGACAATCGTCTCTCCACATGTAAGCTTAGCTTGTCTAGGTTGGAGAGCTTGCCCGTCCCAATGACAATCGTCTCTCCACATGTAAGCTTAGCTTGCCCGTCCCAATGACAATCGTCTCTCCACATGTAAGCTTAGCTTGCCTAGGTTGGAGAGCTTGCCCGTCCCAATGACAATCGTCTCTCCACATGTAAGCTTAGCTTGTCTAGGTTGGAGAGCTTGCCCGTCCCAATGACAATCGTCTCTCCACATGTAATCTTAGTTTGCCCGTCCCAATGACAATCGTCTCTCCACATGTAAGCTTAGCTTGTCTAGGTTGGAGAGCTTGCCCGTCCCAATGACAATCGTCTCTCCACATGTAAGCTTAGCTTGTCTAGGTTGGAGAGCTTGCCCGTCCCAATGACAATCGTCTCTCCACATGTAAGCTTAGCTTGCCCGTCCCAATGGCAATCGTCTCTCCACATGTAAGCTTAGCTTGCCTAGGTTGGAGAGCTTGCCCGTCCCAATGACAATCGTCTCTCCACATGTAATCTTAGTTTGCCCGTCCCAATGACAATCGTCTCTCCACATGTAAGCTTAGCTTGTCTAGGTTGGAGAGCTTGCCCGTCCCAATGACAATCGTCTCTCTACATGTAAGCTTAGCTTGTCTAGGTTGGAGAGCTTGCCCGTCCCAATGACAATCGTTTCTCCACATGTAAGCTTAGCTTGCCTAGGTTGGAGAGCTTGCCCGTCCCAATGTCAATCGTCTCTCCACATGTAAGCTTAGCTTGCCTAGGTTGAAGAGCTTGCCCGTCCCAATGACAAACGTCTCTCCACATGTAAGCTAAGCTTGCCTAGGTTGGAGAGCTTGCCCGTCCCAATGACAATCGTCTCTCCACATGCAAGCTTAGCTTGCCTAGGTTGGAGAGCTTGCCCGTCCCAATGACAATCGTCTCTCCACATGTAAGCTTAGCTTGCCTAGGTTGGAGAGCTTGCCCGTCCCAATGACAATCGTCTCTCCACATGTAAGCTTAGCTTGCCCGTCCCAATGATAATCTTCTCTCCACATGTAAGCTTAGCTTGCCTAGGTTGGAGAGCTTGCCCGTGCCAATGAAAATCGTCTCTCCACATGTAAGCTTAGCTTGCCCGTCCCAATGATAATCTTCTCTCCAGATGTAAGCTTAGCTTGCCTAGGTTGGAGAGCTTTCCCGTCCCAATGACAATCGTCTCTCCACATGTAAGCTTAGCTTGCCTAGGTTGGAGAGCTTGCCCGTCCCAATGATAATCGTCTCTCCACATGTAAGCTTAGCTTGCCCGTCCCAATGACAATCGTCTCTCCACATGTAAGCTTAGCTTGTCTAGGTTGGAGAGCTTGCCCGTCCCAATGACAATCGTCTCTCCACATGTAAGCTTAGCTTGCCCGTCCCAATGACAATCGTCTCTCCACATGTAATCTTAGCTTGCCCGTCCCAATGACAACAGTCTCTCCACATGTAAGCTTAGCTTGCCTAGGTTGAAGAGCTTGCCCGTCCCAATGACAATCGTCTCTCCACATGTAAGCTTAGCTTGTCTAGATTGGAGAGCTTGCCCGTCCCAATGACAATCGTCTCTCCACATGTAAGCTTAGCTTGCCTAGGTTGGAGAGCTTGCCCGTCCCAATGACAATCGTCTCTCCACATTTAAGATTAGCTTGTCTAGGTTGGAGAGCTTGACCGTCCCAATGAAAATCGTCTCTCCACATGTAAGCTTAGATTGCCCGTCCCAATGACAATCGTCTCTCCACATGTAAGCTTAGCTTGCCTAGGTTGGAGAGCTTGCCCGTCCCAATGACAATCGTCTCTCCACATGTAAGCTTAGTTTGTCTAGGTTTGAGAGCTTGTCCGTCCCAATGACAATCGTCTCTCCACATGTAAGCTTAGTTTGTCTAGGTTTGAGAGCTTGTCCGTCCCAATGACAATCGTCTCTCCACATGTAAGCTTAGCTTGTCTAGGTTGGAGAGCTTGCCCGTCCCAATGACAATCGTCTCTCCACATGTAAGCTTAGCTTGTCTTGGTTGGAGAGCTTTCCCGTCCCAATGTTAATCGTCTCTCCACATGTAAGCTTAGCTTGCCTAGGTTGGAGAGCTTGCCCGTCCCAATAACAATCGTCTCTCCACATGTAAGCTTAGCTTGCCTAGGTTGGAGAGCTTGCCCGTCCCAATGACAATCGTCTCTCCACATGTAAGGTTAGCTTGCCTAGGTTGGAGAGCTTTCCCGTCCCAATGTTAATCGTCTCTCCACATGTAAGCTTAGCTTGCCTAGGTTGGAGAGCTTGCCCGTCCCAATAACAATCGTCTCTCCACATGTAAGCTTAGCTTGCCTAGGTTGGAGAGCTTGCCCGTCCCAATGACAATCGTCTCTCCACATGTAAGGTTAGCTTGCCTAGGTTGGAGAGCTTGCCCGTCCCAATAACAATCGTCTCTCCACATGTAAGCTTAGCTTGCCTAGGTTGGAGAGCTTGCCCGTCCCAATGACAATCGTCTCTCCACATGTAAGGTTAGCTTGCCTAGGTTGGAGAGCTTGCCCGTCCCAATGACAATCGTCTCTCCACATGTAAGCTTAGCTTGCCTAGATTGGAGAGCTTGCCCGTCCCAATGACAATCGTCTCTCCACATGTAAGCTTATCTTGCCTATGTTGGAAAGCTTGCCCGTCCCAATGACAATCGTCTCTCCACATGCAAGCTTAGCTTGCCTAGGTTGGAGAGCTTGCCCGTCCCAATGACAATCGTCTCTCCACGTGTAAGCTTAGCTTGCCCGTCCCAATGACAATCGTCTCTCTACATGTAAGCTTAGCTTGTCTAGGTTTGAGAGCTTGCCCGTCCAAATGACAATCGTCTCTCCACATGTAAGCTTAGCTTGTCCGTCCCAATGACAATCGTCTCTCTACATGTAAGCTTAGCTTGCCCGTCCCAATAACAATCATCTCTGCACATGTAAGCTTAGCTTGCCTAGGTTGAAGAGCTTGCCCATCCCAATGACAATCGTCTCTCCACATGTAATCTTAGCTTGCCCGTCCCAATGACAATTGTCTCTCCACATGTAAGCTTAGCTTGTCTAGGTTGGAGAGCTTGCCCGTCCCAATGACAATCGTCTCTCCACATGTAACCTTAGCTTGCCTAGGTTGGGGAGCTTGCCCGTCCCAATGACAATCGTCTCTCCACATGTAAGCTTAGCTTGCCTAGGTTGGAGAGCTTGCCCGTCCCAATGACAATCGTCTCTCCACATGTAAGCTTAGCTTGTCTAGGTTGGAGAGCTTGCCCGTCCCAATGACAATCGTCTCTCCACATGTAAGCTTAGCTTGCCCGTCCCAATGGCAATCGTCTCTCCACATGTAAGCTTAGCTTGCCTAGGTTGGAGAGCTTGCCCGTCCCAATGACAATCGTCTCTCCACATGTAATCTTAGTTTGCCCGTCCCAATGACAATCGTCTCTCCACATGTAAGCTTAGCTTGTCTAGGTTGGAGAGCTTGCCCGTCCCAATGACAATCGTCTCTCTACATGTAAGCTTAGCTTGTCTAGGTTGGAGAGCTTGCCCGTCCCAATGACAATCGTTTCTCCACATGTAAGCTTAGCTTGCCTAGGTTGGAGAGCTTGCCCGTCCCAATGTCAATCGTCTCTCCACATGTAAGCTTAGCTTGCCTAGGTTGAAGAGCTTGCCCGTCCCAATGACAAACGTCTCTCCACATGTAAGCTAAGCTTGCCTAGGTTGGAGAGCTTGCCCGTCCCAATGACAATCGTCTCTCCACATGCAAGCTTAGCTTGCCTAGGTTGGAGAGCTTGCCCGTCCCAATGACAATCGTCTCTCCACATGTAAGCTTAGCTTGCCTAGGTTGGAGAGCTTGCCCGTCCCAATGACAATCGTCTCTCCACATGTAAGCTTAGCTTGCCCGTCCCAATGATAATCTTCTCTCCACATGTAAGCTTAGCTTGCCTAGGTTGGAGAGCTTGCCCGTGCCAATGAAAATCGTCTCTCCACATGTAAGCTTAGCTTGCCCGTCCCAATGATAATCTTCTCTCCAGATGTAAGCTTAGCTTGCCTAGGTTGGAGAGCTTTCCCGTCCCAATGACAATCGTCTCTCCACATGTAAGCTTAGCTTGCCTAGGTTGGAGAGCTTGCCCGTCCCAATGATAATCGTCTCTCCACATGTAAGCTTAGCTTGCCCGTCCCAATGACAATCGTCTCTCCACATGTAAGCTTAGCTTGTCTAGGTTGGAGAGCTTGCCCGTCCCAATGACAATCGTCTCTCCACATGTAAGCTTAGCTTGCCCGTCCCAATGACAATCGTCTCTCCACATGTAATCTTAGCTTGCCCGTCCCAATGACAACAGTCTCTCCACATGTAAGCTTAGCTTGCCTAGGTTGAAGAGCTTGCCCGTCCCAATGACAATCGTCTCTCCACATGTAAGCTTAGCTTGTCTAGATTGGAGAGCTTGCCCGTCCCAATGACAATCGTCTCTCCACATGTAAGCTTAGCTTGCCTAGGTTGGAGAGCTTGCCCGTCCCAATGACAATCGTCTCTCCACATTTAAGATTAGCTTGTCTAGGTTGGAGAGCTTGACCGTCCCAATGAAAATCGTCTCTCCACATGTAAGCTTAGATTGCCCGTCCCAATGACAATCGTCTCTCCACATGTAAGCTTAGCTTGCCTAGGTTGGAGAGCTTGCCCGTCCCAATGACAATCGTCTCTCCACATGTAAGCTTAGTTTGTCTAGGTTTGAGAGCTTGTCCGTCCCAATGACAATCGTCTCTCCACATGTAAGCTTAGTTTGTCTAGGTTTGAGAGCTTGTCCGTCCCAATGACAATCGTCTCTCCACATGTAAGCTTAGCTTGTCTAGGTTGGAGAGCTTGCCCGTCCCAATGACAATCGTCTCTCCACATGTAAGCTTAGCTTGTCTTGGTTGGAGAGCTTTCCCGTCCCAATGTTAATCGTCTCTCCACATGTAAGCTTAGCTTGCCTAGGTTGGAGAGCTTGCCCGTCCCAATAACAATCGTCTCTCCACATGTAAGCTTAGCTTGCCTAGGTTGGAGAGCTTGCCCGTCCCAATGACAATCGTCTCTCCACATGTAAGGTTAGCTTGCCTAGGTTGGAGAGCTTTCCCGTCCCAATGTTAATCGTCTCTCCACATGTAAGCTTAGCTTGCCTAGGTTGGAGAGCTTGCCCGTCCCAATAACAATCGTCTCTCCACATGTAAGCTTAGCTTGCCTAGGTTGGAGAGCTTGCCCGTCCCAATGACAATCGTCTCTCCACATGTAAGGTTAGCTTGCCTAGGTTGGAGAGCTTGCCCGTCCCAATAACAATCGTCTCTCCACATGTAAGCTTAGCTTGCCTAGGTTGGAGAGCTTGCCCGTCCCAATGACAATCGTCTCTCCACATGTAAGGTTAGCTTGCCTAGGTTGGAGAGCTTGCCCGTCCCAATGACAATCGTCTCTCCACATGTAAGCTTAGCTTGCCTAGATTGGAGAGCTTGCCCGTCCCAATGACAATCGTCTCTCCACATGTAAGCTTATCTTGCCTATGTTGGAAAGCTTGCCCGTCCCAATGACAATCGTCTCTCCACATGCAAGCTTAGCTTGCCTAGGTTGGAGAGCTTGCCCGTCCCAATGACAATCGTCTCTCCACGTGTAAGCTTAGCTTGCCCGTCCCAATGACAATCGTCTCTCTACATGTAAGCTTAGCTTGTCTAGGTTTGAGAGCTTGCCCGTCCAAATGACAATCGTCTCTCCACATGTAAGCTTAGCTTGTCCGTCCCAATGACAATCGTCTCTCTACATGTAAGCTTAGCTTGCCCGTCCCAATAACAATCATCTCTGCACATGTAAGCTTAGCTTGCCTAGGTTGAAGAGCTTGCCCATCCCAATGACAATCGTCTCTCCACATGTAATCTTAGCTTGCCCGTCCCAATGACAATTGTCTCTCCACATGTAAGCTTAGCTTGTCTAGGTTGGAGAGCTTGCCCGTCCCAATGACAATCGTCTCTCCACATGTAACCTTAGCTTGCCTAGGTTGGGGAGCTTGCCCGTCCCAATGACAATCGTCTCTCCACATGTAAGCTTAGCTTGCCTAGGTTGGAGAGCTTGCCCGTCCCAATGACAATCGTCTCTCCACATGTAAGCTTAGCTTGCCTAGGTTGGAGAGCTGGCGCGTCCCAATAACAATCGTCTCTCCACATGTAAGCTTAGCTTGTCTAGGTTGGAGAGCTTGCCCGTCCCAATGACAAACGTCTCTCCACATGTAAGCTAAGCTTGCCTAGGTTGGAGAGCTTGCCCGTCCCAATGACAATCGTCTCTCCACATGTAAGCTTAGCTTGCCTAGGTTGGAGAGCTTGCCCGTCCCAATGACAATCGTCTCTCCACATGTAAGCTTAGCTTGCCCGTCCCAATGATAATCTTCTCTCCACATGTAAGCTTAGCTTGCCTAGGTTGGAGAGCTTTCCCGTCCCAATGACAATCGTCTCTCCACATGTAAGCTTAGCTTGCCTAGGTTGGAGAGCTTGCCCGTGCCAATGACAATCGTCTCTCCACATGTAAGCTTAGCTTGCCCGTCCCAATGATAATCTTCTCTCCACATGTAAGCTTAGCTTGCCTAGGTTGGAGAGCTTTGCCGTCCCAATGACAATCGTCTCTCCACATGTAAGCTTAGCTTGCCTAGGTTGGAGAGCTTGCCCGTCCCAATGACAATCGTCTCTCCACATGTAAGCTTAGCTTGCCCGTCCCAATGACAATCGTCTCTCCACATGTAAGCTTAGCTTGCCCGTCCCAATGACAATCGTCTCTCCACATGTAATCTTAGCTTGCCCGTCCCAATGACAACAGTCTCTCCACAAGTAAGCTTAGCTTGCCTAGGTTGGAGAGCTTGGCCGTCCCAATGACAATCGTCTCTCCACATGTAAGCTTAGCTTGTCTAGGTTGGAGAGCTTGCCCGTCCCAATGACAATCGTCTCTCCACATGTAAGCTTAGCTTGCCTAGGTTGGAGAGCTTGCCCGTCCCAATGACAATCGTCTCTCCACATGTAATCTTAGTTTGCCCGTCCCAATGACAATCGTCTCTCCACATGTAAGCTTAGCTTGTCTAGGTTGGAGAGCTTGCCCGTCCCAATGACAATCGTCTCTCCACATGTAAGCTTAGCTTGTCTAGGTTGGAGAGCTTGCCCGTCCCAATGACAATCGTTTCTCCACATGTAAGCTTAGCTTGCCTAGGTTGGAGAGCTTGCCCGTCCCAATGTCAATCGTCTCTCCACATGTAAGCTTAGCTTGCCTAGGTTGAAGAGCTTGCCCGTCCAAATGACAAACGTCTCTCCACATGTAAGCTAAGCTTGCCTAGGTTGGAGAGCTTGCCCGTCCCAATGACAATCGTCTCTCCACATGCAAGCTTAGCTTGCCTAGGTTGGAGAGCTTGCCCGTCCCAATGACAATCGTCTCTCCACATGTAAGCTTAGCTTGCCTAGGTTGGAGAGCTTGCCCGTCCCAATGACAATCGTCTCTCCACATGTAAGCTTAGCTTGCCCGTCCCAATGATAATCTTCTCTCCACATGTAAGCTTAGCTTGCCTAGGTTGGAGAGCTTGCCCGTGCCAATGACAATCGTCTCTCCACATGTAAGCTTAGCTTGCCCGTCCCAATGATAATCTTCTCTCCACATGTAAGCTTAGCTTGCCTAGGTTGGAGAGCTTTCCCGTCCCAATGACAATCGTCTCTCCACATGTAAGCTTAGCTTGCCTAGGTTGGAGAGCTTGCCCGTCCCAATGACAATCGTCTCTCCACATGTAAGCTTAGCTTGCCCGTCCCAATGACAATCGTCTCTCCACATGTAAGCTTAGCTTGTCTAGGTTGGAGAGCTTGCCCGTCCCAATGACAATCGTCTCTCCACATGTAAGCTTAGCTTGCCCGTCACAATGACAATCGTCTCTCCACATGTAATCTTAGCTTGCCCGTCCCAATGACAACAGTATCTCCACATGTAATCTTAGCTTGCCTAGGTTGAAGAGCTTGCCCGTCCCAATGACAATCGTCTCTCCACATGTAAGCTTAGCTTGTCTAGATTGGAGAGCTTGCCCGTCCCAATGACAATCGTCTCTCCACATGTAAGCTTAGCTTGCCTAGGTTGGAGAGCTTGCCCGTCCCAATGACAATCGTCTCTCCACATGTAAGCTTAGCTTGTCTAGGTTGGAGAGCTTGACCGTCCCAATGAAAATCGTCTCTCCACATGTAAGCTTAGATTGCCCGTCCCAATGACAATCGTCTCTCCACATGTAAGCTTAGCTTGCCTAGGTTGGAGAGCTTGCCCGTCCCAATGACAATCGTCTCTCCACATGTAAGCTTAGTTTGTCTAGGTTTGAGAGCTTGTCCGTCCCAATGACAATCGTCTCTCCACATGTAAGCTTAGTTTGTCTAGGTTTGAGAGCTTGTCCGTCCCAATGACAATCGTCTCTCCACATGTAATCTTAGTTTGCCCGTCCCAATGACAATCGTCTCTCCACATGTAAGCTTAGCTTGTCTAGGTTGGAGAGCTTGCCCGTCCCAATGACAATCGTCTCTCCACATGTAAGCTTAGCTTGTCTTGGTTGGAGAGCTTGCCCGTCCCAATGTTAATCGTCTCTGCACATGTAAGCTTAACTTGCCTAGGTTTGAGAGCTTGCCCGTCCCAATAACAATCGTCTCTCCACATGTAAGCTTAGCTTGCCTAGGTTGGAGAGCTTGCCCGTCCCAATTACAATCGTCTCTCCACATGTAAGCTTAGCTTGCCTAGGTTGGAGAGCTTGCCCGTCCCAATGACAATCGTCTCTCCACATGTAAGCTTAGCTTGCCTAGGTTGGAGAGCTTGCCCGTCCCAATGATAATCGTCTCTCCACATGTAAGCTTATCTTGCCTATGTTGGAGAGCTTGCCCGTCCCAATGACAATCGTCTCTCCACATGCAAGCTTAGCTTGCCTAGGTTGGAGAGCTTGCCCGTCCCAATGACAATCGTCTCTCCACATGTAATCTTAGCTTGCCCGTCCCAATGACAACAGTATCTCCACATGTAATCTTAGCTTGCCTAGGTTGAAGAGCTTGCCCGTCCCAATGACAATCGTCTCTCCACATGTAAGCTTAGCTTGTCTAGATTGGAGAGCTTGCCCGTCCCAATGACAATCGTCTCTCCACATGTAAGCTTAGCTTGCCTAGGTTGGAGAGCTTGCCCGTCCCAATGACAATCGTCTCTCCACATGTAAGCTTAGCTTGTCTAGGTTGGAGAGCTTGACCGTCCCAATGAAAATCGTCTCTCCACATGTAAGCTTAGATTGCCCGTCCCAATGACAATCGTCTCTCCACATGTAAGCTTAGCTTGCCTAGGTTGGAGAGCTTGCCCGTCCCAATGACAATCGTCTCTCCACATGTAAGCTTAGTTTGTCTAGGTTTGAGAGCTTGTCCGTCCCAATGACAATCGTCTCTCCACATGTAAGCTTAGTTTGTCTAGGTTTGAGAGCTTGTCCGTCCCAATGACAATCGTCTCTCCACATGTAATCTTAGTTTGCCCGTCCCAATGACAATCGTCTCTCCACATGTAAGCTTAGCTTGTCTAGGTTGGAGAGCTTGCCCGTCCCAATGACAATCGTCTCTCCACATGTAAGCTTAGCTTGTCTTGGTTGGAGAGCTTGCCCGTCCCAATGTTAATCGTCTCTGCACATGTAAGCTTAACTTGCCTAGGTTTGAGAGCTTGCCCGTCCCAATAACAATCGTCTCTCCACATGTAAGCTTAGCTTGCCTAGGTTGGAGAGCTTGCCCGTCCCAATGACAATCGTCTCTCCACATGTAAGCTTAGCTTGCCTAGGTTGGAGAGCTTGCCCGTCCCAATGACAATCGTCTCTCCACATGTAAGCTTAGCTTGCCTAGGTTGGAGAGCTTGCCCGTCCCAATGATAATCGTCTCTCCACATGTAAGCTTATCTTGCCTATGTTGGAGAGCTTGCCCGTCCCAATGACAATCGTCTCTCCACATGCAAGCTTAGCTTGCCTAGGTTGGAGAGCTTGCCCGTCCCAATGACAATCGTCTCTCCACGTGTAAGCTTAGCTTGCCCGTCCCAATGACAATCGTCTCTCCACATGTAAGCTTAGCTTGTCTAGGTTTGAGAGCTTGTCCGTCCAAATGACAATCGTCTCTCCACATGTAAGCTTAGCTTGTCCGTCCCAATGACAATCGTCTCTCTACATGTAAGCTTAGCTTGCCCGTCCCAATAACAATCATCTCTGCACATGTAAGCTTAGCTTGCCTAGGTTGAAGAGCTTGCCCATCCCAATGACAATCTTCTCTCCACATGTAATCTTAGCTTGCCCGTCCCAATGACAATTGTCTCTCCACATGTAAGCTTAGCTTGTCTAGGTTGGAGAGCTTGCCCGTCCCAATGACAATCGTCTGTCCACATGTAACCTTAGCTTGCCTAGGTTTGGGAGCTTGCCCGTCCCAATGACAATCGTCTCTCCACATGTAAGCTTAGCTTGCCTAGGTTGGAGAGCTTGCCCGTCCCAATGACAATCGTCTCTCCACATGTAAGCTTAGCTTGCCTAGGTTGGAGAGCTGGCGCGTCCCAATAACAATCGTCTCTCCACATGTAAGCTTAGCTTGTCTAGGTTGGAGAGCTTGCCCGTCCCAATGACAATCGTTTCTCCACATGTAAGCTTAGCTTGCCTAGGTTGGAGAGCTTGCCCGTCCCAATGTCAATCGTCTCTCCACATGTAAGCTTAGCTTGCCTAGGTTGAAGAGCTTGCCCGTCCCAATGACAAACGTCTCTCCACATGTAAGCTAAGCTTGCCTAGGTTGGAGAGCTTGCCCGTCCCAATGACAATCGTCTCTCCACATGCAAGCTTAGCTTGCCTAGGTTGGAGAGCTTGCCCGTCCCAATGACAATCGTCTCTCCACATGTAAGCTTAGCTTGCCTAGGTTGGAGAGCTTGCCCGTCCCAATGACAATCGTCTCTCCACATGTAAGCTTAGCTTGCCCGTCCCAATGATAATCTTCTCTCCACATGTAAGCTTAGCTTGCCTAGGTTGGAGAGCTTTCCCGTCCCAATGACAATCGTCTCTCCACATGTAAGCTTAGCTTGCCTAGGTTGGAGAGCTTGCCCGTCCCAATGACAATCGTCTCTCCACATGTAAGCTTAGCTTGCCCGTCCCAATGACAATCGTCTCTCCACATGTAAGCTTAGCTTGTCTAGGTTGGAGAGCTTGCCCGTCCCAATGACAATCGTCTCTCCACATGTAAGCTTAGCTTGCCCGTCCCAATGACAATCGTCTCTCCACATGTAATCTTAGCTTGCCCGTCCCAATGAAAACAGTCTCTCCACATGTAAGCTTAGCTTGCCTAGGTTGAAGAGCTTGCCCGTCCCAATGACAATCGTCTGTCCACATGTAAGCTTAGCTTGTCTAGATTGGAGAGCTTGCCCGTCCCAATGACAATCGTCTCTCCACATGTAAGCTTAGCTTGCCTAGGTTGGAGAGCTTGCCCGTCCCAATGACAATCGTCTCTCCACATTTAAGCTTAGCTTGTCTAGGTTGGAGAGCTTGACCGTCCCAATGAAAATCGTCTCTCCACATGTAAGCTTAGATTGCCCGTCCCAATGACAATCGTCTCTCCACATGTAAGCTTAGCTTGCCTAGGTTGGAGAGCTTGCCCGTCCCAATGACAATCGTCTCTCCACATGTAAGCTTAGTTTGTCTAGGTTTAAGAGCTTGTCCGTCCCAATGACAATCGTCTCTCCACATGTAAGCTTAGTTTGTCTAGGTTTGAGAGCTTGTCCGTCCCAATGACAATCGTCTCTCCACATGTAATCTTAGTTTGCCCGTCCCAATGACAATCGTCTCTCCACATGTAAGCTTAGCTTGTCTAGGTTGGAGAGCTTGCCCGTCCCAATGTTAATCGTCTCTCCACATGTAAGCTTAGCTTGCCTAGGTTCGAGAGCTTGCCCGTCCCAATAACAATCGTCTCTCCACATGTAAGCTTAGCTTGCCTAGGTTGGAGAGCTTGCCCGTCCCAATGACAATCGTCTCTCCACATGTAAGCTTAGCTTGCCTAGGTTGGAGAGCTTGCCCGTCCCAATGACAATCGTCTCTCCACATGTAAGCTTAGCTTGCCTAGGTTGGAGAGCTTGCCAGTCCCAATGACAATCGTCTCTCCACATGTAAGCTTATCTTGCCTATGTTGGAGAGCTTGCCCGTCCCAATGACAATCGTCTCTCCACATGCAAGCTTAGCTTGCCTAGAATGGAGAGCTTGCCCGTCCCAATGAAAATCGTCTCTCCACGTGTAAGCTTAGCTTGCCCGTCCCAATGACAATCGTCTCTCCACATGTAAGCTTAGCTTGTCTAGGTTTGAGAGCTTGCCCGTCCAAATGACAATCGTCTCTCCACATGTAAGCTTAGCTTATCCGTCCCAATGACAATCGTCTCTCTACATGTAAGCTTAGCTTGCCCGTCCCAATAACAATCATCTCTGCACATGTAAGCTTAGCTTGCCTAGGTTGAAGAGCTTGCCCATCCCAATGACAATCGTCTCTCCACATGTAATCTTAGCTTGCCCGTCCCAATGACAATTGTCTCTCCACATGTAAGCTTAGCTTGTCTAGGTTGGAGAGCTTGCCCGTCCCAATGACAATCGTCTCTCCACATGTAACCTTAGCTTGCCTAGGTTGGGGAGCTTGCCCGTCCCAATGACAATCGTCTCTCCACATGTAAGCTTAGCTTGCCTAGGTTGGAGAGCTTGCCCGTCCCAATGACAATCGTCTCTCCACATGTAAGCTTAGCTTGCCTAGGTTGGAGAGCTGGCGCGTCCCAATAACAATCGTCTCTCCACATGTAAGCTTAGCTTGTCTAGGTTGGAGAGCTTGCCCGTCCCAATGACAATCTTTTCTCCACATGTAAGCTTAGCTTGCCTAGGTTGGAGAGCTTGCCCGTCCCAATGTCAGTCGTCTCTCCACATGTAAGCTTAGCGTGCCTAGGTTGAAGAGCTTGCCCGTCCCAATGACAAACGTCTCTCCACATGTAAGCTAAGCTTGCCTAGGTTGGAGAGCTTGCCCGTCCCAATGACAATCGTCTCTCCACATGCAAGCTTAGCTTGCCTAGGTTGGAGAGCTTGCCCGTCCCAATGACAATCGTCTCTCCACATGTAAGCTTAGCTTGCCTAGGTTGGAGAGCTTGCCCTTCCCAATAACAATCGTCTCTCCACATGTAAGCTTAGCTTGCCCGTCCCAATGACAATCGTCTCTCCACATGTAAGCTTAGCTTGCCCGTCCCAATGACAATCGTCTCTCCACATGTAATCTTAGCTTGCCCGTCCCAATGACAACAGTCTCTCCACATGTAAGCTTAGCTTGCCTAGGTTGGAGAGCTTGCCCGTCCCAATGACAATCGTCTCTCCACATGTAAGCTTAGCTTGCCTAGGTTGGAGAGCTTGCCCGTCCCAATGACAATCGTCTCTCCACATGTAAGCTTAGGTTGCCTAGGTTGGAGAGCTTGCCCGTCCCAATGACAATCGTCTCTCCACATTTAAGCTTAGCTTGCCTATGTTGGAGAGCTTGCCCGTCCCAATGACAATCGTCTCTCCACATGCAAGCTTAGCTTGCCTAGGTTGGAGAGCTTGCCCGTCCCAATGACAATCGTCTCTCCACGTGTAAGCTTAGCTTGCCCGTCCCAATGACAATAGTCTCTCCACATGTAAGCTTAGCTTGTCTAGGTTTGAGAGCTTGCCCGTCCCAATGACAATCGTCTCTCCACATGTAATCTTAGCTTGCCCGTCCCAATGACAATTGTCTCTCCACATGTAAGCTTAGCTTGTCTAGGTTGGAGAGCTTGCCCGTCCCAATGACAATCGTCTCTCCACATGTAACCTTAGCTTGCCTAGGTTGGGGAGCTTGCCCGTCCCAATGACAATCGTCTCTCCACATGTAAGCTTAGCTTGCCTAGGTTGGAGAGCTTGCCCGTCCCAATGACAATCGTCTCTCCACATGTAATCTTAGCTTGCCTAGGTTGGAGAGCTGGCGCGTCCCAATAACAATCGTCTCTCCACATGTAATCTTAGCTTGCCCGTCCCAATGACAATTGTCTCTCCACATGTAAGCTTAGCTTGTCTAGGTTGGAGAGCTTGCCCGTCCCAATGACAATCGTCTCTCCACATGTAACCTTAGCTTGCCTAGGTTGGGGAGCTTGCCCGTCCCAATGACAATCGTCTCTCCACATGTAAGCTTAGCTTGCCTAGGTTGGAGAGCTTGCCCGTCCCAATGACAATCGTCTCTCCACATGTAAGCTTAGCTTGCCTAGGTTGGAGAGCTTGCTCGTTCCAATGACAATCGTCTCTCCACATGTAAGCTTAGCTTGCCTAGGTTGGAGAGCTTGCCCGTCCCAATGACAATCGTCTCTGCACATGTAAGCTTAGCTTGTCTAGGTTGGAGAGCTTGCCCGTCCCAATGGCAATCGTCTCTCCACATGTAAGCTTAGCTTGCCTAGGTTGGAGAGCTTGGCCGTCCCAATGACAATCGTTTCTCCACATGTAAGCTTAGCTTGTCTAGGTTGGAGAGCTTGCCCGTCCCAATGACAATCGTCTCTCCACATGTAATCTTAGTTTGCCCGTCCCAATGACAATCGTCTCTCCACATGTAAGCTTAGCTTGTCTAGGTTGCAGAGCTTGCCCGTCCCAATGACAATCGTCTCTCCACATGTAAGCTTAGCTTGTCTAGGTTGGAGAGCTTGCCCGTCCCAATGACAATCGTTTCTCCACATGTAAGCTTAGCTTGCCTAGGTTGGAGAGCTTGCCCGTCCCAATGTCAATCGTCTCTCCACATGTAAGCTTAGCTTGCCTATGTTGGAGAGCTTGCCCGTCCCAATGACAAACGTCTCTCCACATGTAAGCTAAGCTTGCCTAGGCTGGAGAGCTTGCCCGTCCCAATGACAATCGTCTCTCCACATGCAAGCTTAGCTTGCCTAGGTTGGAGAACTTGCCCGTCCCAATGACAATCGTCTCTCCACATGTAAGCTTAGCTTGCCCGTCCCAATGATAATCTTCTCTCCACATGTAAGCTTAGCTTGCCTAGGTTGGAGAGCTGGCGCGTCCCAATGACAATCGTCTCTCCACATGTAAGCTTAGCTTGCCTAGGTTGGAGAGCTTACCCGTGCCAATGACAATCGTCTCTCCACATGTAAGCGTAGCTTGCCCGTCCCAATGATAATCTTCTCTCCACATGTAAGCTTAGCTTGCCTAGGTTGGAGAGCTTTCCCGTCCCAATGACAATCGTCTCTCCACATGTAAGCTTAGCTTGCCTAGGTTGGAGAGCTTGCCCGTCCCAATGACAATCGTCTCTCCACATGTAAGCTTAGCTTGCCCGTCCCAATGACAATCGTCTCTCCACATGTAAGCTTAGCTTGTCTAGGTTGGAGAGCTTGCCCGTCCCAATGACAATCGTCTCTCCACATGTAAGCTTAGCTTGCCCGTCCCAATGACAATCGTCTCTCCACATGTAATCTTAGCTTGCCCGTCCCAATGACAACAGTCTCTCCACATGCAAGCTTAGCTTGCCTAGGTTGGAGAGCTTGCCCGTCCCAATGACAATCGTCTCTCCACATGTAAGCTTAGCTTGTCTAGGTTGGAGAGCTTGCCCGTCCCAATAACAATCGTCTCTCCACATGTAAGCTTAGCTTGCCTAGGTTGGAGAGCTTGCCCGTCCCAATGACAATCGTCTCTCCACATTTAAGCTTAGCTTGTCTAGGTTGGAGAGCTTGACCGTCCCAATGAAAATCGTCTCTCCGCATGTAAGCTTAGATTGCCCGTCCCAATGACAATCGTCTCTCCACATGTAAGCTTAGCTTGCCTAGGTTGGAGAGCTTTCCCGTCCCAATGACAATCGTCTCTCCACATGTAAGCTTAGCTTGCCTAGGTTGGAGAGCTTACCCGTCCCAATGACAATCGTCTCTCCACATGTAAGCTTAGCTTGCCCGTCCCAATGACAATCGTCTCTCCACATGTAAGCTTAGCTTGCCCGTCCCAATGACAATCGTCTCTCCACATGTAATCTTAGCTTGCTCGTCCCAATGACAACAGTCTCTCCACATGTAAGCTTAGCTTGCCTAGGTTGGAGAGCTTGGCCGTCCCAATGACAATCGTCTCTCCACATGTAAGCTTAGCTTGTCTAGGTTGGAGAGCTTGCCCGTCCCAATGACAATCGTCTCTCCACATGTAAGCTTAGCTTGCCTAGGTTGGAGAGCTTGCCCGTCCCAATGACAATCGTCTCTCCACATTTAAGCTTAGCTTGTCTAGGTTGGAGAGCTTGACCGTCCCAATGAAAATCGTCTCTCCACATGTAAGCTTAGATTGCCCGTCCCAATGACAATCGTCTCTCCACATGTAAGCTTAGCTTGCCTAGGTTGGAGAGCTTGTCCGTCCCAATGACAATCGTCTCTCCACATGTAATCTTAGTTTGCCCGTCCCAATGACAATCGTCTCTCCACATGTAAGCTTAGCTTGTCTAGGTTGGAGAGCTTGCCCGTCCCAATGACAATCGTCTCTCCATATGTAAGCTTAGCTTGTCTTGGTTGGAGAGCTTGCCCGTCCCAATGTTAATCGTCTTTCCACATGTAAGCTTAGCTTGCCTAGGTTGGAGAGCTTGCCCGTCCCAATAACAATCGTCTCTCCACATGTAAGCTTAGCTTGCCTAGGTTGGAGAGCTTGCCCGTCCCAATGACAATCGTCTCTCCACATGTAAGCTTAGCTTGCCTAGGTTGGAGAGCTTGCCCGTCCCAATGACAATCGTCTCTCCACATGTAAGCTTAGCTTGCCTAGGTTGGAGAGCTTGCCCGTCCCAATGACAATCGTCTCTCCACATGTAAGCTTAGCTTGCC
Organism: Ariolimax columbianus; assembly: GCA_036924085.1. Classification (NCBI taxonomy): domain Eukaryota; kingdom Metazoa; phylum Mollusca; class Gastropoda; order Stylommatophora; family Arionidae; genus Ariolimax; species Ariolimax columbianus. Next base: position 49,517,432 of record JAVGWX010000007.1, on the reverse strand, counting down.
TATGTTGGAGAGCTTGCCCGTCCCAATGACAATCGTCTCTCCACATGCAAGCTTAGCTTGCCTAGGTTGGAGAGCTTGCCCGTCCCAATGACAATCGTCTCTCCACGTGTAAGCTTAGCTTGCCCGTCCCAATGACAATCGTCTCTCCACATGTAAGCTTAGCTTATCTAGGTTTGAGAGCTTGCCCGTCCCAATGACAATCGTCTCTCCACATGTAAGCTTAGCTTGTCTAGGTTTGAGAGCTTGCCCGTCCCAATGACAATCGTCTCTCCACATGTAAGCTTAGCTTGCCCGTCCCAATGACAATCATCTCTGCACATGTAAGCTTAGCTTGCCTAGGTTGGAGAGCTTGCCCATCCCAATGACAATCGTCTCTCCACATGTAATCTTAGCTTGCCCGTCCCAATGACAATTGTCTCTCCACATGTAAGCTTAGCTTGTCTAGGTTGGAGAGCTTGCCCGTCCCAATGACAATCGTCTCTCCACATGTAACCTTAGCTTGCCTAGGTTGGGGAGCTTGCCCGTCCCAATGACAATCGTCTCTTCACATGTAAGCTTAGCTTGCCTAGGTTGGAGAGCTTGCCCGTCCCAATGACAATCGTCTCTCCACATGTAATCTTAGCTTGCCTAGGTTGGAGAGCTGGCGCGTCCCAATAACAATCGTCTCTCCACATGTAATCTTAGCTTGCCCGTCCCAATGACAATTGTCTCTCCACATGTAAGCTTAGCTTGTCTAGGTTGGAGAGCTTGCCCGTCCCAATGACAATCGTCTCTCCACATGTAACCTTAGCTTGCCTAGGTTGGGGAGCTTGCCCGTCCCAATGACAATCGTCTCTCCACATGTAAGCTTAGCTTGCCTAGGTTGGAGAGCTTGCCCGTCCCAATGACAATCGTCTCTCCACATGTAAGCTTAGCTTGCCTAGGTTGGAGAGCTTGCCCGTCCCAATGACAATCGTCTCTCCACATGTAAGCTTAGCTTGCCTAGGTTGGAGAGCTTGCCAGTCCCAATGACAATCGTCTCTCCACATGTAAGCTTATCTTGCCTATGTTGGAGAGCTTGCCCGTCCCAATGACAATCGTCTCTCCACATGCAAGCTTAGCTTGCCTAGAATGGAGAGCTTGCCCGTCCCAATGAAAATCGTCTCTCCACGTGTAAGCTTAGCTTGCCCGTCCCAATGACAATCGTCTCTCCACATGTAAGCTTAGCTTGTCTAGGTTTGAGAGCTTGCCCGTCCAAATGACAATCGTCTCTCCACATGTAAGCTTAGCTTATCCGTCCCAATGACAATCGTCTCTCTACATGTAAGCTTAGCTTGCCCGTCCCAATAACAATCATCTTTGCACATGTAAGCTTAGCTTGCCTAGGTTGAAGAGCTTGCCCATCCCAATGACAATCGTCTCTCCACATGTAATCTTAGCTTGCCCGTCCCAATGACAATTGTCTCTCCACATGTAAGCTTAGCTTGTGTAGGTTGGAGAGCTTGCCCGTCCCAATGACAATCGTCTCTCCACATGTAACCTTAGCTTGCCTAGGTTGGGGAGCTTGCCCGTCCCAATGACAATCGTCTCTCCACATGTAAGCTTAGCTTGCCTAGGTTGGAGAGCTTGCCCGTCCCAATGACAATCGTCTCTCCACATGTAAGCTTAGCTTGCCTAGGTTGGAGAGCTGGCGCGTCCCAATAACAATCGTCTCTCCACATGTAAGCTTAGCTTGTCTAGGTTGGAGAGCTTGCCCGTCCCAATGACAATCGTTTCTCCACATGTAAGCTTAGCTTGCCTAGGTTGGAGAGCTTGCCCGTCCCAATGTCAGTCGTCTCTCCACATGTAAGCTTAGCTTGCCTAGGTTGAAGAGCTTGCCCGTCCCAATGACAAACGTCTCTCCACATGTAAGCTAAGCTTGCCTAGGTTGGAGAGCTTGCCCGTCCCAATGACAATCGTCTCTCCACATGCAAGCTTAGCTTGCCTAGGTTGGAGAGCTTGCCCGTCCCAATGACAATCGTCTCTCCACATGTAAGCTTAGCTTGCCTAGGTTGGAGAGCTTGCCCGTCCCAATGACAATCGTCTCTCCACATGTAAGCTTAGCTTGCCCGTCCCAATGATAATCTTCTCTCCACATGTAAGCTTAGCTTGCCTAGGTTGGAGAGCTTTCCCGTCCCAATGACAATCGTCTCTCCACATGTAAGCTTAGCTTGCCTACGTTGGAGAGCTTGCCCTTCCCAATAACAATCGTCTCTCCACATGTAAGCTTAGCTTGCCCGTCCCAATGACAATCGTCTCTCCACATGTAAGCTTAGCTTGCCCGTCCCAATGACAATCGTCTCTTCACATGTAATCTTAGCTTGCCCGTCCCAATGACAACAGTCTCTCCACATGTAAGCTTAGCTTCCCTAGGTTGGAGAGCTTGGCCGTCCCAATGACAATCGTCTCTCCACATGTAAGCTTAGCTTGTCTAGGATGGAGAGCTTGCCCGTCCCAATGACAATCGTCTCTCCACATGTAAGCTTAGCTTGCCTAGGTTGGAGAGCTTGCCCGTCCCAATGACAATCGTCTCTCCACATTTAAGCTTAGCTTGTCTAGGTTGGAGAGCTTGACCGTCCCAATGAAAATCGTCTCTCCACATGTAAGCTTAGATTGCCCGTCCCAATGACAATCGTCTCTCCACATGTAAGCTTAGCTTGCCTAGGTTGGAGAGCTTGTCCGTCCCAATAACAATCGTCTCTCCACATGTAATCTTAGTTTGCCCGTCCCAATGACAATCGTCTCTCCACATGTAAGCTTAGCTTGTCTAGGTTGGAGAGCTTGCCCGTCCCAATGACAATCGTCTCTCCACATGTAAGCTTAGCTTGTCTTGGTTGGAGAGATTGCCCGTCCCAATGTTAATCGTCTTTCCACATGTAAGCTTAGCTTGCCTAGGTTGGAGAGCTTGCCCGTCCCAATAACAATCGTCTCTCCACATGTAAGCTTAGCTTGCCTAGGTTGGAGAGCTTGCCCGTCCCAATGACAATCGTCTCTCCACATGTAAGCTTAGCTTGCCTAGGTTGGAGAGCTTGCCCGTCCCAATGACAATCGTCTCTCCACATGTAAGCTTAGGTTGCCTAGGTTGGAGAGCTTGCCCGTCCCAATGACAATCGTCTCTCCACATGTAAGCTTAGCTTGCCTATGTTGGAGAGCTTGCCCGTCCCAATGACAATCGTCTCTCCACATGCAAGCTTAGCTTGCCTAGGTTGGAGAGCTTGCCCGTCCCAATGACAATCGTCTCTCCACGTGTAAGCTTAGCTTGCCCGTCCCAATGACAATAGTCTCTCCACATGTAAGCTTAGCTTGTCTAGGTTTGAGAGCTTGCCCGTCCCAATGACAATCGTCTCTCCACATGTAAGCTTAGCTTGCCCGTCCCAATGACAATCATCTCTGCACATGTAAGCTTAGCTTGCCTAGGTTGGAGAGCTTGCCCATCCCAATGACAATCGTCTCTCCACATGTAATCTTAGCTTGCCCGTCCCAATGACAATTGTCTCTCCACATGTAAGCTTAGCTTGTCTAGGTTGGAGAGCTTGCCCGTCCCAATGACAATCGTCTCTCCACATGTAACCTTAGCTTGCTTAGGTTGGGGAGCTTGCCCGTCCCAATGACAATCGTCTCTCCACATGTAAGCTTAGCCTGCCTAGGTTGGAGAGCTTGCCCGTCCCAATGACAATCGTCTCTCCACATGTAATCTTAGCTTGCCTAGGTTGGAGAGCTGGCGCGTCCCAATAACACTCGTCTCTCCACATGTAATCTTAGCTTGCCCGTCCCAATGACAATTGTCTCTCCACATGTAAGCTTAGCTTGTCTAGGTTGGAGAGCTTGCCCGTCCCAATGACAATCGTCTCTCCACATGTAACCTTAGCTTGCCTAGGTTGGGGAGCTTGCCCGTCCCAATGACAATCGTCTCTCCACATGTAAGCTTAGCTTGCCTAGGTTGGAGAGCTTGCCCGTCCCAATGACAATCGTCTCTCCACATGTAAGCTTAGCTTGCCTAGGTTGGAGAGCTTGCTCGTCCCAATGACAATCGTCTCTCCACATGTAAGCTTAGCTTGCCTAGGTTGGAGAGCTTGCCCGTCCCAATGACAATCGTCTCTGCACATGTAAGCTTAGCTTGTCTAGGTTGGAGAGCTTGCCCGTCCCAATGGCAATCGTCTCTCCACATGTAAGCTTAGCTTGCCTAGGTTGGAGAGCTTGGCCGTCCCAATGACAATCGTCTCTCCACATGTAAGCTTAGCTTGTCTAGGTTGGAGAGCTTGCCCGTCCCAATGACAATCGTCTCTCCACATGTAATCTTAGTTTGCCCGTCCCAATGACAATCGTCTCTCCACATGTAAGCTTAGCTTGTCTAGGTTGGAGAGCTTGCCCGTCCCAATGACAATCGTCTCTCCACATGTATGCTTAGCTTGTCTAGGTTGGAGAGCTTGCCCGTCCCAATGACAATCGTTTCTCCACATGTAAGCTTAGCTTGCCTAGGTTGGAGAGCTTGCCCGTCCCAATGTCAATCGTCTCTCCACATGTAAGCTTAGCTTGCCTAGGTTGGAGAGCTTGCCCGTCCCAATGACAAACGTCTCTCCACATGTAAGCTAAGCTTGCCTAGGTTGGAGAGCTTGCCCGTCCCAATGACAATCGTCTCTCTACATGCAAGCTTAGCTTGCCTAGGTTGGAGAGCTTGCCCGTCCCAATGACAATCGTCTCTCCACATGTAAGCTTAGCTTGCCTAGGTTGGAGAGCTTGCCCGTCCCAATGACAATCGTCTCTCCACATGTAAGCTTAGCTTGCCCGTCCCAATGATAATCTTCTCTCCACATGTAAGCTTAGCTTGCCTAGGTTGGAGAGCTGGCGCGTCCCAATGACAATCGTCTCTCCACATGTAAGCTTAGCTTGCCTAGGTTGGAGAGCTTGCCCGTGCCAATGACAATCGTCTCTCCACATGTAAGCGTAGCTTGCCCGTCCCAATGATAATCTTCTCTCCACATGTAAGCTTAGCTTGCCTAGGTTGGAGAGCTTTCCCGTCCCAATGACAATCGTCTCTCCACATGTAAGCTTAGCTTGCCTAGGTTGGAGAGCTTGCCCGTCCCAATGACAATCGTCTCTCCACATGTAAGCTTAGCTTGCCCGTCCCAATGACAATCGTCTCTCCACATGTAAGCTTAGCTTGCCCGTCCCAATGACAACAGTCTCTCCACATGCAAGCTTAGCTTGCCTAGGTTGGAGAGCTTGCCCGTCCCAATGACAATCGTCTCTCCACATGTAAGCTTAGCTTGTCTAGGTTGGAGAGCTTGCCCGTCCCAATAACAATCGTCTCTCCACATGTAAGCTTAGCTTGCCTAGGTTGGAGAGCTTGCCCGTCCCAATGAAAATCGTCTCTCCGCATGTAAGCTTAGATTGCCCGTCCCAATGACAATCGTCTCTCCACATGTAAGCTTAGCTTGCCTAGGTTGGAGAGCTTTCCCGTCCCAATGACAATCGTCTCTCCACATGTAAGCTTAGCTTGCCTAGGTTGGAGAGCTTACCCGTCCCAATGACAATCGTCTCTCCACATGTAAGCTTAGCTTGCCCGTCCCAATGACAATCGTCTCTCCACAGGTAAGCTTAGCTTGCCCGTCCCAATGACAATCGTCTCTCCACATGTAATCTTAGCTTGCTCGTCCCAATGACAACAGTCTCTCCACATGTAAGCTTAGCTTGTCTAGGTTGGAGAGCTTGGCCGTCCCAATGACAATCGTCTCTCCACATGTAAGCTTAGCTTGCCTAGGTTGGAGAGCTTGCCCGTCCCAATGACAATCGTCTCTCCACATTTAAGCTTAGCTTGTCTAGGTTGGAGAGCTTGACCGTCCCAATGAAAATCGTCTCTCCACATGTAAGCTTAGATTGCCCGTCCCAATGACAATCGTCTCTCCACATGTAAGCTTAGCTTGCCTAGGTTGGAGAGCTTGTCCGTCCCAATGACAATCGTCTCTCCACATGTAATCTTAGTTTGCCCGTCCCAATGACAATCGTCTCTCCACATGTAAGCTTAGCTTGCCTAGGTTGGAGAGCTTGCCCGTCCCAATGACAATCGTCTCTCAACATGTAAGCTTAGCTTGCCTAGGTTGGAGAGCTTGCCCGTCCCAATGACAATCGTCTCTCCACATGTAAGCTTAGCTTGCCTATGTTGGAGAGCTTGCCCGTCCCAATGACAATCGTCTCTCCACATGCAAGCTTAGCTTGCCTAGGTTGGAGAGCTTGCCCGTCCCAATGACAATCGTCTCTCCACGTGTAAGCTTAGCTTGCCCGTCCCAATGACAATCGTCTCTCCACATGTAAGCTTAGCTTATCTAGGTTTGAGAGCTTGCCCGTCCCAATGACAATCGTCTCTCCACATGTAAGCTTAGCTTGTCTAGGTTTGAGAGCTTGCCCGTCCCAATGACAATCGTCTCTCCACATGTAAGCTTAGCTTGCCCGTCCCAATGACAATCATCTCTGCACATGTAAGCTTAGCTTGCCTAGGTTGGAGAGCTTGCCCATCCCAATGACAATCGTCTCTCCACATGTAATCTTAGCTTGCCCGTCCCAATGACAATTGTCTCTCCACATGTAAGCTTAGCTTGTCTAGGTTGGAGAGCTTGCCCGTCCCAATGACAATCGTCTCTCCACATGTAACCTTAGCTTGCCTAGGTTGGGGAGCTTGCCCGTCCCAATGACAATCGTCTCTCCACATGTAATCTTAGCTTGCCTAGGTTGGAGAGCTGGCGCGTCCCAATAACAATCGTCTCTCCACATGTAATCTTAGCTTGCCCGTCCCAATGACAATTGTCTCTCCACATGTAAGCTTAGCTTGTCTAGGTTGGAGAGCTTTCCCGTCCCAATGACAATCGTCTCTCCACATGTAAGCTTAGCTTGCCTAGGTTGGAGAGCTTGCCCGTCCCAATGACAATCGTCTCTCCACATGTAAGCTTAGCTTGCCCGTCCCAATGACAATCGTCTCTCCACATGTAAGCTTAGCTTGTCTAGGTTGGAGAGCTTGCCCGTCCCAATGACAATCGTCTCTCCACATGTAAGCTTAGCTTGCCCGTCCCAATGACAATCGTCTCTCCACATGTAATCTTAGCTTGCCCGTCCCAATGACAACAGTCTCTCCACATGCAAGCTTAGCTTGCCTAGGTTGGAGAGCTTGCCCGTCCCAATGACAATCGTCTCTCCACATGTAAGCTTAGCTTGTCTAGGTTGGAGAGCTTGCCCGTCCCAATAACAATCGTCTCTCCACATGTAAGCTTAGCTTGCCTAGGTTGGAGAGCTTGCCCGTCCCAATGACAATCGTCTCTCCACATTTAAGCTTAGCTTGTCTAGGTTGGAGAGCTTGACCGTCCCAATGAAAATCGTCTCTCCGCATGTAAGCTTAGATTGCCCGTCCCAATGACAATCGTCTCTCCACATGTAAGCTTAGCTTGCCTAGGTTGGAGAGCTTTCCCGTCCCAATGACAATCGTCTCTCCACATGTAAGCTTAGCTTGCCTAGGTTGGAGAGCTTACCCGTCCCAATGACAATCGTCTCTCCACATGTAAGCTTAGCTTGCCCGTCCTAATGACAATCGTCTCTCCACATGTAAGCTTAGCTTGCCCGTCCCAATGACAATCGTCTCTCCACATGTAATCTTAGCTTGCTCGTCCCAATGACAACAGTCTCTCCACATGTAAGCTTAGCTTGCCTAGGTTGGAGAGCTTGGCCGTCCCAATGACAATCGTCTCTCCACATGTAAGCTTAGCTTGTCTAGGTTGGAGAGCTTGCCCGTCCCAATGACAATCGTCTCTCCACATGTAAGCTTAGCTTGCCTAGGTTGGAGAGCTTGCCCGTCCCAATGACAATCGTCTCTCCACATTTAAGCTTAGCTTGTCTAGGTTGGAGAGCTTGACCGTCCCAATGAAAATCGTCTCTCCACATGTAAGCTTAGATTGCCCGTCCCAATGACAATCGTCTCTCCACATGTAAGCTTAGCTTGCCTAGGTTGGAGAGCTTGTCCGTCCCAATGACAATCGTCTCTCCACATGTAATCTTAGTTTGCCCGTCCCAATGACAATCGTCTCTCCACATGTAAGCTTAGCTTGTCTAGGTTGGAGAGCTTGCCCGTCCCAATGACAATCGTCTCTCCACATGTAAGCTTAGCTTGTCTTGGTTGGAGAGCTTGCCCGTCCCAATGTTAATTGTCTTTCCACATGTAAGCTTAGCTTGCCTAGGTTGGAGAGCTTGCCCGTCCCAATAACAATCGTCTCTCCACATGTAAGCTTAGCTTGCCTAGGTTGGAGAGCTTGCCCGTCCCAATGACAATCGTCTCTCCACATGTAAGCTTAGCTTGCCTAGGTTGGAGAGCTTGCCCGTCCCAATGACAATCGTCTCTCCACATGTAAGCTTAGCTTGCCTAGGTTGGAGAGCTTGCCCGTCCCAATGACAATCGTCTCTCCACATGTAAGCTTAGCTTGCCTATGTTGGAGAGCTTGCCCGTCCCAATGACAATCGTCTCTCCACATGCAAGCTTAGCTTGCCTAGGTTGGAGAGCTTGCCCGTCCCAATGACAATCGTCTCTCCACGTGTAAGCTTAGCTTGCCCGTCCCAATGACAATCGTCTCTCCACATGTAAGCTTAGCTTATCTAGGTTTGAGAGCTTGCCCGTCCCAATGACAATCGTCTCTCCACATGTAAGCTTAGCTTGTCTAGGTTTGAGAGCTTGCCCGTCCCAATGACAATCGTCTCTCCACATGTAAGCTTAGCTTGCCCGTCCCAATGACAATCATCTCTGCACATGTAAGCTTAGCTTGCCTAGGTTGGAGAGCTTGCCCATCCCAATGACAATCGTCTCTCCACATGTAAGCTTAGCTTGCCCGTCCCAATGACAATTGTCTCTCCACATGTAAGCTTAGCTTGTCTAGGTTGGAGAGCTTGCCCGTCCCAATGACAATCGTCTCTCCACATGTAACCTTAGCTTGCCTAGGTTGGGGAGCTTGCCCGTTCCAATGACAATCGTCTCTTCACATGTAAGCTTAGCTTGCCTAGGTTGGAGAGCTTGCCCGTCCCAATGACAATCGTCTCTCCACATGTAATCTTAGCTTGCCTAGGTTGGAGAGCTGGCGCGTCCCAATAACAATCGTCTCTCCACATGTAATCTTAGCTTGCCCGTCCCAATGACAATTGTCTCTCCACATGTAAGCTTAGCTTGTCTAGGTTGGAGAGCTTGCCCGTCCCAATGACAATCGTCTCTCCACATGTAACCTTAGCTTGCCTAGGTTGGGGAGCTTGCCCGTCACAATGACAATCGTCTCTCCACATGTAAGCTTAGCTTGCCTAGGTTGGAGAGCTTGCCCGTCCCAATGACAATCGTCTCTCCACATGTAAGCTTAGCTTGCCTAGGTTGGAGAGCTTGCTCGTCCCAATGACAATCGTCTCTCCACATGTAAGCTTAGCTTGCCTAGGTTGGAGAGCTTGCCCGTCCCAATGACAATCGTCTCTGCACATGTAAGCTTAGCTTGTCTTAGTTGGAGAGCTTGCCCGTCCCAATGACAATCGTCTCTCCACATGTAATTTTAGCTTGCCCGTCCCAATGGCAATCGTCTCTCCGCATGTAAGCTTAGCTTGCCTAGGTTGGAGAGCTTGGCCGTCCCAATGACAATCGTCTCTCCACATGTAAGCTTAGCTTGTCTAAGTTGGAGAGCTTGCCCGTCCCAATGACAATCGTCTCTCCACATGTAATCTTAGTTTGCCCGTCCCAATGACAATCGTCTCTCCACATGTAAGCTTAGCTTGTCTAGGTTGGAGAGCTTGCCCGTCCCAATGACAATCGTCTCTCCACATGTAAGCTTAGCTTGTCTAGGTTGGAGAGCTTGCCCGTCCCAATGACAATCGTTTCTCCACATGTAAGCTTAGCTTGCCTAGGTTGGAGAGCTTGCCCGTCCCAATGTCAATCGTCTCTCCACATGTAAGCTTAGCTTGCCTAGGTTGGAGAGCTTGCCCGTCCCAATAACAAACGTCTCTCCACATGTAAGCTAAGCTTGCCTAGGTTGGAGAGCTTGCCCGTCCCAATGACAATCGTCTCTCCACATGCAAGATTAGCTTGCCTAGGTTGGAGAGCTTGCCCGTCCCAATGACAATCGTCTCTCCACATGTAAGCTTAGCTTGCCTAGGTTGGAGAGCTTGCCCGTCCCAATGACAATCGTCTCTCCACATGTAAGCTTAGCTTGCCCGTCCCAATGATAATCTTCTCTCCACATGTAAGCTTAGCTTGCCTAGGTTGGAGAGCTGGCGCGTCCCAATGACAATCGTCTCTCCACATGTAAGCTTAGCTTGCCTAGGTTGGAGAGCTTGCCTGTGCCAATGACAATCGTCTCTCCACATGTAAGCGTAGCTTGCCCGTCCCAATGATAATCTTCTCTCCACATGTAAGCTTAGCTTGCCTAGGTTGGAGAGCTTTCCCGTCCCAATGACAATCGTCTCTCCACATGTAAGCTTAGCTTGCCTAGGTTGGAGAGCTTGCCCGTCCCAATGACAATCGTCTCTCCACATGTAAGCTTAGCTTGTCTAGGTTGGAGAGCTTGCCCGTCCCAATGACAATCGTCTCTCCACATGTAAGCTTAGCTTGCCCGTCCCAATGACAATCGTCTCTCCACATGTAATCTTAGCTTGCCCGTCTCAATGACAACAGTCTCTCCACATGCAAGCTTAGCTTGCCTAGGTTGAAGAGCTTGCCCGTCCCAATGACAATCGTCTCTCCACATGTAAGCTTAGCTTGTCTAGGTTGGAGAGCTTGCCCGTCCCAATAACAATCGTCTCTCCACATGTAAGCTTAGCTTGCCTAGGTTGGAGAGCTTGCCCGTCCCAATGACAATCGTCTCTCCACATTTAAGCTTAGCTTGTCTAGGTTGGAGAGCTTGACCGTCCCAATGAAAATCGTCTCTCCGCATGTAAGCTTAGATTGCCCGTCCCAATGACAATCGTCTCTCCACATGTAAGCTTAGCTTGCCTAGGTTGGAGAGCTTTCCCGTCCCAATGACAATCGTCTCTCCACATGTAAGCTTAGCTTGCCTAGGTTGGAGAGCTTGCCCGTCCCAATGACAATCGTCTCTCCACATGTAAGCTTAGCTTGCCCGTCCCAATGACAATCGTCTCTCCACATGTAAGCTTAGCTTGCCCGTCCCAATGACAATCGTCTCTCCACATGTAATCTTAGCTTGCTCGTCCCAATGACAACAGTCTCTCCACATGTAAGCTTAGCTTGCCTAGGTTGGAGAGCTTGGCCGTCCCAATGACAATCGTCTCTCCACATGTAAGCTTAGCTTGTCTAGGTTGGAGAGCTTGCCCGTCCCAATGACAATCGTCTCTCCACATGTAAGCTTAGCTTGCCTAGGTTGGAGAGCTTGCCCGTCCCAATGACAATCGTCTCTCCACATTTAAGCTTAGCTTGTCTAGGTTGGAGAGCTTGACCGTCCCAATGAAAATCGTCTCTCCACATGTAAGCTTAGATTGCCCGTCCCAATGACAATCGTCTCTCCACATGTAAGCTTAGCTTGCCTAGGTTGGAGAGCTTGTCCGTCCCAATGACAATCGTCTCTCCACATGTAATCTTAGTTTGCCCGTCCCAATGACAATCGTCTCTCCACATGTAAGCTTAGCTTGTCTAGGTTGGAGAGCTTGCCCGTCCCAATGACAATCGTCTCTCCACATGTAAGCTTAGCTTGTCTTGGTTGGAGAGCTTGCCCGTCCCAATGTTAATCGTCTTTCCACATGTAAGTTTAGCTTGCCTAGGTTGGAGAGCTTGCCCGTCCCAATAACAATCGTCTCTCCACATGTAAGCTTAGCTTGCCTAGGTTGGAGAGCTTGCCCGTCCCAATGACAATCGTCTCTCCACATGTAAGCTTAGCTTGCCTAGGTTGGAGAGCTTGCCCGTCCCAATGACAATCGTCTCTCCACATGTAAGCTTAGCTTGCCTAGGTTGGAGAGCTTGCCCGTCCCAATGACAATCGTCTCTCCACATGTAAGCTTAGCTATCCTATGTTGGAGAGCTTGCCCGTCCCAATGACAATCGTCTCTCCACATGCAAGCTTAGCTTGCCTAGGTTGGAGAGCTTGCCCGTCCCAATGACAATCGTCTCTCCACGTGTAAGCTTAGCTTGCCCGTCCCAATGACAATCGTCTCTCCACATGTAAGCTTAGCTTGTCTAGGTTTGAGAGCTTGCCCGTCCCAATGACAATCGTCTCTCCACATGTAAGCTTAGCTTGCCCGTCCCAATGACAATCATCTCTGCACATGTAAGCTTAGCTTGCCTAGGTTGGAGAGCTTGCCCATCCCAATGACAATCGTCTCTCCACATGTAATCTTAGCTTGCCCGTCCCAATGACAATTGTCTCTCCACATGTAAGCTTAGCTTGTCTAGGTTGGAGAGCTTGCCCGTCCCAATGACAATCGTCTCTCCACATGTAACCTTAGCTTGCCTAGGTTGGGGAGCTTGCCCGTCCCAATGACAATCGTCTCTCCACATGTAAGCTTAGCTTGCCTAGGTTGGAGAGCTTGCCCGTCCCAATGACAATCGTCTCTCCACATGTAATCTTAGCTTGCCTACGTTGGAGAGCTGGCGCGTCCCAATAACAATCGTCTATCCACATGTAAGCTTAGCCTGCCCGTCCCAATGACAATCATCTCTCCACATGTAAGCTTAGCTTGCCTAGGTTGGAGAGCTTGCCCATCCCAATGACAATCGTCTCTCCACATGTAATCTTAGCTTGCCCGTCCCAATGACAATTGTCTCTCCACATGTAAGCTTAGCTTGTCTAGGTTGGAGAGCTTGCCCGTCCCAATGACAATCGTCTCTCCACATGTAACCTTGGCTTGCCTAGGTTGGGGAGCTTGCCCGTCCCAATGACAATCGTCTCTCCACATGTAAGCTTAGCTTGCCTAGGTTGGAGAGCTTGCCCGTCCCAATGACAATCGTCTCTCCACATGTAAGCTTAGCTTGCCTAGGTTGGAGAGCTTGCTCGTCCCAATGACAATCGTCTCTCCACATGTAAGCTTAGCTTGCCTAGGTTGGAGAGCTTGCCCGTCCCAATGACAATCGTCTCTGCACATGTAAGCTTAGCTTGTCTAGGTTGGAGAGCTTGCCCGTCCCAATGACAATCGTCTCTCCACATGTAAGCTTAGCTTGCCCGTCCCAATGGCAATCGTCTCTCCACATGTAAGCTTAGCTTGCCTAGGTTGGAGAGCTTGGCCGTCCCAATGACAATCGTCTCTCCACATGTAAGCTTAGCTTGTCTAGGTTGGAGAGCTTGCCCGTCCCAATGACAATCGTCTCTCCACATGTAATCTTAGTTTGCCCGTCTCAATGACAATCGTCTCTCCACATGTAAGCTTAGCTTGTCTAGGTTGGAGAGCTTGCCCGTCCCAATGACAATCGTCTCTCCACATGTAAGCTTAGCTTGTCTAGGTTGGAGAGCTTGCCCGTCCCAATGACAATCGTTTCTCCACATGTAAGCTTAGCTTGCCTAGGTTGGAGAGCTTGCCCGTCCCAATGTCAATCGTCTCTCCACATTTAAGCTTAGCTTGCCTAGGTTGGAGAGCTTGCCCGTCCCAATGACAAACGTCTCTCCACATGTAAGCTAAGCTTGCCTAGGTTGGAGAGCTTGCCCGTCCCAATGACAATCGTCTCTCCACATGCAAGCTTAGCTTGCCTAGGTTGGAGAGCTTGCCCGTCCCAATGACAATCGTCTCTCCACATGTAAGCTTAGCTTGCCTAGGTTGGAGAGCTTGCCCGTCCCAATGACAATCGTCTCTCCACATGTAAGCTTAGCTTGCCCGTCCCAATGATAATCTTCTCTCCACATGTAAGCTTAGCTTGCCTAGGTTGGAGAGCTGGCGCGTCCCAATGACAATCGTCTCTTCACATGTAAGCTTAGCTTGCCTAGGTTGGAGAGCTTGCCCGTGCCAATGACAATCGTCTCTCCACATGTAAGCGTAGCTTGCCCGTCCCAATGATAATCTTCTCTCCACATGTAAGCTTAGCTTGCCTAGGTTGGAGAGCTTTCCCGTCCCAATGACAATCGTCTCTCCACATGTAAGCTTAGCTTGCCTAGGTTGGAGAGCTTGCCCGTCCCAATGACAATCGTCTCTCCACATGTAAGCTTAGCTTGCCCGTCCCAATGACAATCGTCTCTCCACATGTAAGCTTAGCTTGTCTAGGTTGGAGAGCTTGCCCGTCCCAATGACAATCGTCTCTCCACATGTAAGCTTAGCTTGCCCGTCCCAATGACAATCGTCTCTCCACATGTAATCTTAGCTTGCCCGTCCCAATGACAACAGTCTCTCCACATGTAAGCTTAGCTTGCCTAGGTTGGAGAGCTTGCCCGTCCCAATGACAATCGTCTCTCCACATGTAAGCTTAGCTTGTCTAGGTTGGAGAGCTTGCTCGTCCCAATAACAATCGTCTCTCCACATGTAAGCTTAGCTTGCCTAGGTTGGAGAGCTTGCCCGTCCCAATGACAATCGTCTCTCCACATTTAAGCTTAGCTTGTCTAGGTTGGAGAGCTTGACCGTCCCAATGAAAATCGTCTCTCCGCATGTAAGCTTAGATTGCCCGTCCCAGTGACAATCGTCTCTCCACATGTAAGCTTAGCTTGCCTAGGTTGGAGAGCTTGCCCGTCCCAATGACAATCGTCTCTCCACATGTAAGCTTAGTTTGTCTAGGTTTGAGAGCTTGTCCGTCCCAATGACAATCGTCTCTCCACATGTAATCTTAGTTTGCCCGTCCCAATGACAATCGTCTCTCCACATGTAAGCTTAGCTTGTCTAGGTTGGAAAGCTTGCCCGTCCCAATGTTAATCGTCTCTCCACATGTAACCTTAGCTTGCCTAGGTTGGGGAGCTTGCCCGTCCCAATAACAATCGTCTCTCCACATGTAAGCTTAGCTTGCCTAGGTTGGAGAGCTTGCCCGTCCCAATGACAATCGTCTCTCCACATTTAAGCTTAGCTTGTCTAGGTTGGAGAGCTTGACCGTCCCAATGAAAATCGTCTCTCTACATGTAAGCTTAGATTGCCCGTCCCAATGACAATCGTCTCTCCACATGTAAGCTTAGTTTGTCTAGGTTTGAGAGCTTGTCCGTCCCAATGACAATCGTCTCTCCACATGTAATCTTAGTTTGCCCGTCCCAATGACAATCGTCTCTCCACATGTAAGCTTAGCTTGTCTTGGTTGGAGAGCTTCCCGTCCCAATGTTAATCGTCTCTCCACATGTAAGCTTAGCTTGCCTAGGTTGGAGAGCTTGCCCGTCCCAATGACAATCGTCTCTCCACATGTAAGCTTAGCTTGCCTAGGTTGGAGAGCTTGCCCGTCCCAATGACAATCGTCTCTCCACATGTAAGCTTAGCTTGCCTATGTTGGAGAGCTTGCCCGTCCCAATGACAATCGTCTCTCCACATGCAAGCTTAGCTTGCCTAGGTTGGAGAGCTTGCCCGTCCCAATGACAATCGTCTCTCCACATTTAAGCTTAGCTTGTCTAGGTTGGAGAGCTTGACCGTCCCAATGAAAATCGTCTCTCCGCATGTAAGCTTAGATTGCCCGTCCCAATGACAATCGTCTCTCCACATGTAAGCTTAGCTTGCCTAGGTTGGAGAGCTTTCCCGTCCCAATGACAATCGTCTCTCCACATGTAAGCTTAGCTTGCCTAGGTTGGAGAGCTTGCCCGTCCCAATGACAATCGTCTCTCCACATGTAAGCTTAGCTTGCCCTTCCCAATGACAATCGTCTCTCCACATGTAAGCTTAGCTTGCCCGCCCCAATGACATTCGTCTCTCCACATGTAATCTTAGCTTGCCCGTCCCAATGACAACAGTCTCTCCACATGTAAGCTTAGCTTGCCTAGGTTGGAGAGCTTGGCCGTCCCAATGACAATCGTCTCTCCACATGTAAGCTTAGCTTGTCTAGGTTGGAGAGCTTGCCCGTCCCAATGACAATCGTCTCTCCACATGTAAGCTTAGCTTGCCTAGGTTGGAGAGCTTGCCCGTTCCAATGACAATCGTCTCTCCACATTTAAGCTTAGCTTGTCTAGGTTGGAGAGCTTGACCGTCCCAATGAAAATCGTCTCTCCACATGTAAGCTTAGATTGCCCGTCCCAATGACAATCGTCTCTCCACATGTAAGCTCAGCTTGCCTAGGTTGGAGAGCTTGTCCGTCCCAATGACAATCGTCTCTCCACATGTAATCTTAGTTTGCCCGTCCCAATGACAATGGTCTCTCCACATGTAAGCTTAGCTTGTCTAGGTTGGAGAGCTTGCCCGTCCCAATGACAATCGTCTCTCCACATGTAAGCTTAGCTTGTCTTGGTTGGAGAGCTTGCCCGTCCCAATGTTAATCGTCTTTCCACATGTAAGCTTAGCTTGCCTAGGTTGGAGAGCTTGCCCGTCCCAATAACAATCGTCTCTCCACATGTAAGCTTAGCTTGCCTAAGTTGGAGAGCTTGCCCGTCCCAATGACAATCGTCTCTCCACATGTAAGCTTAGCTTGCCTAGGTTGGAGAGCTTGCCCGTCCCAATGACAATCGTCTCTCCACATGTAAGCTTAGCTTGCCTAGGTTGGAGAGCTTGCCCGTCCCAATGACAATCGTCTCTCCACATGTAAGCTTAGCTTGCCTATGTTGGAGAGCTTGCCCGTCCCAATGACAATCGTCTCTCCACATGCAAGCTTAGCTTGCCTAGGTTGGAGAGCTTGCCCGTCCCAATGACAATCGTCTCTCCACGTGTAAGCTTAGCTTGCCCGTCCCAATGACAATCGTCTCTCCACATGTAAGCTTAGCTTGTCTAGGTTTGAGAGCTTGCCCGTCCCAATGACAATCGTCTCTCCACATGTAAGCTTAGCTTGCCCGTCCCAATGACAATCATCTCTGCACATGTAAGCTTAGCTTGCCTAGGTTGGAGAGCTTGCCCATCCCAATGACAATCGTCTCTCCACATGTAATCTTAGCTTGCCCGTCCCAATGACAATTGTCTCTCCACATGTAAGCTTAGCTTGTCTAGGTTGGAGAGCTTGCCCGTCCCAATGACAATCGTCTCTCCACATGTAACCTTAGCTTGCCTAGGTTGGGGAGCTTGCCCGTCCCAATGACAATCGTCTCTCCACATGTAAGCTTAGCTTGCCTAGGTTGGAGAGCTTGCCCGTCCCAATGACAATCGTCTCTCCACATGTAATCTTAGCTTGCCTAGGTTGGAGAGCTGGCGCGTCCCAATAACAATCGTCTATCCACATGTAAGCTTAGCTTGCCCGTCCCAATGACAATCGTCTCTCCACATGTAAGCTTAGCTTGTCTAGGTTTGAGAGCTTGCCCGTCCCAATGACAATCGTCTCTCCACATGTAAGCTTAGCTTGCCCGTCCCAATGACAATCATCTCTGCACATGTAAGCTTAGCTTGCCTAGGTTGGAGAGCTTGCCCATCCCAATGACAATCGTCTCTCCACATGTAATCTTAGCTTGCCCGTCCCAATGACAATTGTCTCTCCACATGTAAGCTTAGCTTGTCTAGGTTGGAGAGCTTGCCCGTCCCAATGACAATCGTCTCTCCACATGTAACCTTAGCTTGCCTAGGTTGGGGAGCTTGCCCGTCCCAATGACAATCGTCTCTCCACATGTAAGCTTAGCTTGCCTAGGTTGGAGAGCTTGCCCGTCCCAATGACAATCGTCTCTCCACATGTAATCTTAGCTTGCCTAGGTTGGAGAGCTGGCGCGTCCCAATAACAATCGTCTATCCACATGTAAGCTTAGCCTGCCCGTCCCAATGACAATCATCTCTCCACATGTAAGCTTAGCTTGCCTAGGTTGGAGAGCTTGCCCATCCCAATGACAATCGTCTCTCCACATGTAATCTTAGCTTGCCCGTCCCAATGACAATTGTCTCTCCACATGTAAGCTTAGCTTGTCTAGGTTGGAGAGCTTGCCCGTCCCAATGACAATCGTCTCTCCACATGTAAGCTTAGCTTGCCTAGGTTGGAGAGCTTGCCCGTCCCAATGACAATCGTCTCTCCACATGTAAGCTTAGCTTGCCTAGGTTGGAGAGCTTGCTCGTCCCAATGACAATTGTCTCTCCACATGTAAGCTTAGCTTGCCTAGGTTGGAGAGCTTGCCCGTCCCAATGACAATCGTCTCTGCACATGTAAGCTTAGCTTGTCTAGGTTGGAGAGCTTGCCCGTCCCAATGACAATCGTCTCTCCACATGTAAGCTTAGCTTGCCCGTCCCAATGGCAATCGTCTCTCCACATGTAAGCTTAGCTTGCCTAGGTTGGAGAGCTTGGCCGTCCCAATGACAATCGTCTCTCCACATGTAAGCTTAGCTTGTCTAGGTTGGAGAGCTTGCCCGTCCCAATGACAATTGTCTCTCCACATGTAATCTTAGTTTGCCCGTCTCAATGACAATCGTCTCTCCACATGTAAGCTTAGCTTGTCTAGGTTGGAGAGCTTGCCCGTCCCAATGACAATCGTCTCTCCACATGTAAGCTTAGCTTGTCTAGGTTGGAGAGCTTGCCCGTCCCAATGACAATCGTTTCTCCACATGTAAGCTTAGCTTGCCTAGGTTGGAGAGCTTGCCCGTCCCAATGTCAATCGTCTCTCCACATGTAAGCTTAGCTTGCCTAGGTTGGAGAGCTTGCCCGTCCCAATGACAATCGTCTCTCCACATGTAAGCTAAGCTTGCCTAGGTTGGAGAGCTTGCCCGTCCCAATGACAATCGTCTCTCCACATGCAAGCTTAGCTTGCCTAGGTTGGAGAGCTTGCCCGTCCCAATGACAATCGTCTCTCCACATGTAAGATTAGCTTGCCTAGGTTGGAGAGCTTGCCCGTCCCAATGACAATCGTCTCTCCACATGTAAGCTTAGATTGCCCGTCCCAATGATAATCTTCTCTCCACATGTAAGCTTAGCTTGCCTAGGTTGGAGAGCTGGCGCGTCCCAATGACAATCGTCTCTCCACATGTAAGCTTAGCTTGCCTAGGTTGGAGAGCTTGCCCGTGCCAATGACAATCGTCTCTCCACATGTAAGCGTAGCTTGCCCGTCCCAATGATAATCTTCTCTCCACATGTAAGCTTAGCTTGCCTAGGTTGAAGAGCTTTCCCGTCCCAATGACAATCGTCTCTCCACATGTAAGCTTAGCTTGACTAGGTTGGAGAGCTTGCCCGTCCCAATGACAATCGTCTCTCCACATGTAAGCTTAGCTTGCCCGTCCCAATGACAATCGTCTCTCCACATGTAAGCTTAGCTTGTCTAGGTTGGAGAGCTTGCCCGTCCCAATGACAATCGTCTCTCCACATGTAAGCTTAGCTTGCCCGTCCCAATGACAATCGTCTCTCCACATGTAATCTTAGCTTGCCCGTCCCAATGACAACAGTCTCTCCACATGTAAGCTTAGCTTGCCTAGGTTGGAGAGCTTGCTCGTCCCAATAACAATCGTCTCTCCACATGTAAGCTTAGCTTGCCTAGGTTGGAGAGCTTGACCGTCCCAATGAAAATCGTCTCTCCGCATGTAAGCTTAGATTGCCCGTCCCAGTGACAATCGTCTCTCCACATGTAAGCTTAGCTTGCCTAGGTTGGAGAGCTTGCCCGTCCCAATGACAATCGTCTCTCCACATGTAAGCTTAGTTTGTCTAGGTTTGAGAGCTTGTCCGTCCCAATGACAATCGTCTCTCCACATGTAATCTTAGTTTGCCCGTCCCAATGACAATCGTCTCTCCACATGTAAGCTTAGCTTTTCTAGGTTGGAAAGCTTGCCCGTCCCAATGTTAATCGTCTCTCCACATGTAACCTTAGCTTGCATAGGTTGGGGAGCTTGCCCGTCCCAATAACAATCGTCTCTCCACATGTAAGCTTAGCTTGCCTAGGTTGGAGAGCTTGCCCGTCCCAATGACAATCGTCTCTCCACATTTAAGCTTAGCTTGTCTAGGTTGGAGAGCTTGACCGTCCCAATGAAAATCGTCTCTCCACATGTAAGCTTAGATTGCCCGTCCCAATGACAATCGTCTCTCCACATGTAAGCTTAGTTTGTCTAGGTTTGAGAGCTTGTCCGTCCCAATGACAATCGTCTCTCCACATGTAATCTTAGTTTGCCCGTCCCAATGACAATCGTCTCTCCACATGTAAGCTTAGCTTGTCTTGGTTGGAGAGCTTGCCCGTCCCAATGTTAATCGTCTCTCCACATGTAAGCTTACCTTGCCTAGGTTGGAGAGCTTGCCCGTCCCAATGACAATCGTCTCTTCACATGTAAGCTTAGCTTGCCTAGGTTGGAGAGCTTGCCCGTCCCAATGACAATCGTCTCTCCACATGTAAGCTTAGCTTGCCTAGGTTGGAGAGCTTGCCCGTCCCAATGACAATCGTCTCTCCACATGTAAGCTTAGCTTGCCTATGTTGGAGAGCTTGCCCGTCCCAATGACAATCGTCTCTCCACATGCAAGCTTAGCTTGCCTAGGTTGGAGAGCTTGCCCGTCCCAATGACAATCGTCTCTCCACGTGTAAGCTTAGCTTGCCCGTCCCAATGACAATCGTCTCTCCACATGTAAGCTTAGCTTGTCTAGGTTTGAGAGCTTGCCCGTCCCAATGACAATCGTCTCTCCACATGTAAGCTTAGCTTGTCCGTCCCAATGACAATCGTCTCTCCACATGTAAGCTTAGCTTGCCCGTCCCAATGACAATCATCTCTGCACATGTAAGCTTAGCTTGCCTAGGTTGGAGAGCTTGCCCATCCCAATGACAATCGTCTCTCCACATGTAATCTTAGCTTGCGCGTCCCAATGACAATTGTCTCTCCACATGTAAGCTTAGCTTGTCTAGGTTGGAGAGCTTGCCCGTCCCAATGACAATCGTCTCTCCACATGTAACCTTAGCTTGCCTAGGTTGGGGAGCTTGCCCGTCCCAATGACAATCGTCTCTCCACATGTAAGCTTAGCTTGCCTAGGTTGGAGAGCTTGCCCGTCCCAATGACAATCGTCTCTCCACATGTAAGCTTAGCTTGCCTAGGTTTGAGAGCTGGCGCGTCCCAATAACAATCGTCTCTCCACATGTAAGCTTAGCCTGCCCGTCCCAATGACAATCATCTCTCCACATCTAAGTTTAGCTTGCCTAGGTTGGAGAGCTTGCCCATCCCAATGACAATCGTCTCTCCACATGTAATCTTAGCTTGCCCGTCCCAATGACAATTGTCTCTCCACATGTAAGCTTAGCTTGTCTAGGTTGGAGAGCTTGCCCGTCCCAATGACAATCGTCTCTCCACATGTAACCTTAGCTTGCCTAGGTTGGGGAGCTTGCCCGTCCCAATGACAATCGTCTCTCCACATGTAAGCTTAGCTTGCCTAGGTTGGAGAGCTTGCCCGTCCCAATGACAATCGTCTCTCCACATGTAAGCTTAGCTTGCCTAGGTTGGATAGCTTGCTCGTCCCAATGACAATCGTCTCTCCACATGTAAGCTTAGCTTGCCTAGGTTGGAGAGCTTGCCCGTCCCAATGACAATCGTCTCTGCACATGTAAGCTTAGCTTGTCTAGGTTGGAGAGCTTGCCCGTCCCAATGACAATCGTCTCTCCACATGTAAGCTTAGCTTGCCCGTCCCAATGGCAATCGTCTCTCCACATGTAAGCTTAGCTTGCCTAGGTTGGAGAGCTTGGCCGTCCCAATGACAATCGTCTCTCCACATGTAAGCTTAGCTTGTCTAGGTTGGAGAGCTTGCCCGTCCCAATGACAATCGTCTCTCCACATGTAATCTTAGTTTGCCCGTCCCAATGACAATCGTCTCTCCACATGTAAGCTTAGCTTGTCTAGGTTGGAGAGCTTGCCCGTCCCAATGACAATCGTCTCTCCACATGTAAGCTTAGCTTGTCTAGGTTGGAGAGCTTGCCCGTCCCAATGACAATCGTTTCTCCACATGTAAGCTTAGCTTGCCTAGGTTGAAGAGCTTGCCCGTCCCAATGTCAATCGTCTCTCCACATGTAAGCTTAGCTTGCCTAGGTTGGAGAGCTTGCCCGTCCCAATGACAAACGTCTCTCCACATGTATGCTAAGCTTGCCTAGGTTGGAGAGCTTGCCCGTCCCAATGACAATCGTCTCTCCACATGCAAGCTTAGCTTGCCTAGGTTGGAGAGCTTGCCCGTCCCAATGACAATCGTCTCTCCACATGTAAGCTTAGCTTGCCTAGGTTGGAGAGCTTGCCCGTCCCAATGACAATCGTCTCTCCACATGTAAGCTTAGCTTGCCCGTCCCAATGATAATCTTCTCTCCACATGTAAGCTTAGCTTGCCTAGGTTGGAGAGCTTTCCCGTCCCAATGACAATCGTCTCTCCACATGTAAGCTTAGCTTGCCTAGGTTGGAGAGCTTGCCCGTGCCAATGACAATCGGTATCTCCACATGTAAGCGTAGCTTGCCCGTCCCAATGATAATCTTCTCTCCACATGTAAGCTTAGCTTGCCTAGGTTGGAGAGCTTTCCCGTCCCAATGACAATCGTCTCTCCACATGTAAGCTTAGCTTGCCTAGGTTGGAGAGCTTGCCCGTCCCAATGACAATCGTCTCTCCACATGTAAGCTTAGCTTGCGCGTCCCAATGACAATCGTCTCTCCACATGTAAGCTTAGCTTGTCTAGGTTGGAGAGCTTGCCCGTCCCAATGACAATCGTCTCTCCACATGTAACCTTAGCTTGCCTAGGTTGGGGAGCTTGCCCGTCCCAATGACAATCGTCTCTCCACATGTAAGCTTAGCTTGCCTAGGTTGGAGAGCTTGCCCGTCCCAATGACAATCGTCTCTCCACATGTAAGCTTAGCTTGCCTAGGTTTGAGAGCTGGCGCGTCCCAATAACAATCGTCTCTCCACATGTAAGCTTAGCCTGCCCGTCCCAATGACAATCATCTCTCCACATCTAAGTTTAGCTTGCCTAGGTTGGAGAGCTTGCCCATCCCAATGACAATCGTCTCTCCACATGTAATCTTAGCTTGCCCGTCCCAATGACAATTGTCTCTCCACATGTAAGCTTAGCTTGTCTAGGTTGGAGAGCTTGCCCGTCCCAATGACAATCGTCTCTCCACATGTAACCTTAGCTTGCCTAGGTTGGGGAGCTTGCCCGTCCCAATGACAATCGTCTCTCCACATGTAAGCTTAGCTTGCCTAGGTTG
This sequence comes from Ariolimax columbianus, assembly GCA_036924085.1. NCBI lineage: Eukaryota > Metazoa > Mollusca > Gastropoda > Stylommatophora > Arionidae > Ariolimax > Ariolimax columbianus. The sequence goes on along the minus strand of JAVGWX010000007.1, from coordinate 49,494,269 downwards.
GAGAGCTTGCCCGTCCCAATGACAATCGTCTCTCCACATGTAAGCTTAGCTTGCCTAGGTTGGATAGCTTGCTCGTCCCAATGACAATCGTCTCTCCACATGTAAGCTTAGCTTGCCTAGGTTGGAGAGCTTGCCCGTCCCAATGACAATCGTCTCTGCACATGTAAGCTTAGCTTGTCTAGGTTGGAGAGCTTGCCCGTCCCAATGACAATCGTCTCTCCACATGTAAGCTTAGCTTGCCCGTCCCAATGGCAATCGTCTCTCCACATGTAAGCTTAGCTTGCCTAGGTTGGAGAGCTTGGCCGTCCCAATGACAATCGTCTCTCCACATGTAAGCTTAGCTTGTCTAGGTTGGAGAGCTTGCCCGTCCCAATGACAATCGTCTCTCCACATGTAATCTTAGTTTGCCCGTCCCAATGACAATCGTCTCTCCACATGTAAGCTTAGCTTGTCTAGGTTGGAGAGCTTGCCCGTCCCAATGACAATCGTCTCTCCACATGTAAGCTTAGCTTGTCTAGGTTGGAGAGCTTGCCCGTCCCAATGACAATCGTTTCTCCACATGTAAGCTTAGCTTGCCTAGGTTGAAGAGCTTGCCCGTCCCAATGTCAATCGTCTCTCCACATGTAAGCTTAGCTTGCCTAGGTTGGAGAGCTTGCCCGTCCCAATGACAAACGTCTCTCCACATGTATGCTAAGCTTGCCTAGGTTGGAGAGCTTGCCCGTCCCAATGGCAATCGTCTCTCCACATGCAAGCTTAGCTTGCCTAGGTTGGAGAGCTTGCCCGTCCCAATGACAATCGTCTCTCCACATGTAAGCTTAGCTTGCCTAGGTTGGAGAGCTTGCCCGTCCCAATGACAATCGTCTCTCCACATGTAAGCTTAGCTTGCCCGTCCCAATGATAATCTTCTCTCCACATGTAAGCTTAGCTTGCCTAGGTTGGAGAGCTTTCCCGTCCCAATGACAATCGTCTCTCCACATGTAAGCTTAGCTTGCCTAGGTTGGAGAGCTTGCCCGTGCCAATGACAATCGGTATCTCCACATGTAAGCGTAGCTTGCCCGTCCCAATGATAATCTTCTCTCCACATGTAAGCTTAGCTTGCCTAGGTTGGAGAGCTTTCCCGTCCCAATGACAATCGTCTCTCCACATGTAAGCTTAGCTTGCCTAGGTTGGAGAGCTTGCCCGTCCCAATGACAATCGTCTCTCCACATGTAAGCTTAGCTTGCCCGTCCCAATGACAATCGTCTCTCCACATGTAAGCTTAGCTTGTCTAGGTTGGAGAGCTTGCCCGTCCCAATGACAATCGTCTCTCCACATGTAAGCTTAGCTTGCCCTTCCCAATGACAATCGTCTCTCCACATGTAATCTTAGCTTGCCTAGGTTGGAGAGCTTGCCCGTCCCAATGACAATCGTCTCTCCACATGTAAGCTTAGCTTGTCTAGGTTGGAGAGCTTGCCCGTCCCAATGACAATCGTCTCTCCACATGTAAGCTTAGCTTGCCTAGGTTGGAGAGCTTGCCCGTCCCAATGACAATCGTCTCTCCACATTTAAGCTTAGCTTGTCTAGGTTGGAGAGCTTGACCGTCCCAATGAAAATCGTCTCTCCACATGTAAGCTTATATTGCCCGTCCCAATGACAATCGTCTCTCCACATGTAAGCTTAGCTTGCCTAGGTTGGAGAGCTTGCCCGTCCCAATGACAATCGTCTCTCCACATGTAAGCTTAGTTTGTCTAGGTTTGAGAGCTTGTCCGTCCCAATGACAATCGTCTCTCCACATGAAATCTTAGTTTGCCCGTCCCAATGACAATCGTCTCTCCACATGTAAGCTTAGCTTGTCTAGGTTGGAGAGCTTGCCCGTCCCAATGACAATCGTCTCTCCACATGTAAGCTTAGCTTGTCTTGGTTGGAGAGCTTGCCCGTCCCAATGTTAATCGTCTCTCCACATGTAAGCTTAGTTTGCCTAGGTTGGAGAGCTAGCCCGTCCCAATGACAATCGTCTCTCCACATGTAAGCTTAGCTTGCCTAGGTTGGAGAGCTTGCCCGTCCCAATGACAATCGTCTCTCCACATGTAAGCTTAGCTTGCCTATGTTGGAGAGCTTGCCCGTCCCAATGACAATCGTCTCTCCACATGCAAGCTTAGCTTGCCTAGGTTGGAGAGCTTGCCCGTCCCAATGACAATCGTCTCTCCACGTGTATTCTTAGCTTGCCCGTCCCAATGACAATCGTCTCTCCACATGTAAGCTTAGCTTGTCTAGGTTTGAGAGCTTGCCCGTCCCAATGACAATCGTCTCTCCACATGTAAGCTTAGCTTGTCCGTCCCAATGACAATCGTCTCTCCACATGTAAGCTTAGCTCGCCCGTCCCAATGACAATCATCTCTGCACATGTAAGCTTAGCTTGCCTAGGTTGGAGAGCTTGCCCATCCCAACACAATCGTCTCTCCAAATGTAATCTTAGCTTGCCCGTCCCAATGACAATTGTCTCTCCACATGTAAGCTTAGCTTGTCTAGGTTGGAGAGCTTGCCCGTCCCAATGACAATCGTCTCTCCACATGTAACCTTAGCTTGCCTAAGTTGGGAAGCTTGCCCGTCCCAATGACAATCGTCTCTCCACATGTAAGCTTAGCTTGCCTAGGTTGGAGAGCTTGCCCGTCCCAATGACAATCGTCTCTCCACATGTAAGCTTAGCTTGCCTAGGTTGGAGAGCTGGCGCGTCCCAATAACAATCGTCTCTCCACATGTAAGCTTAGCCTGCCCGTCCCAATGACAATCATCTCTCCACATGTAAGCTTAGCATGCCTAGGTTGGAGAGCTTGCCCATCCCAATGACAATCGTCTCTCCACATGTAATCTTAGCTTGCCCGTCCCAATGACAATCGTCTCTGCACATGTAAGCTTAGCTTGTCTAGGTTGGAGAGCTTGCCCGTCCCAATGACAATCGTCTCTCCACATGTAACCTTAGCTTGCCTAGGTTGGGGAGCTTGCCCGTCCCAATGACAATCGTCTCTCCACATGTAAGCTTAGCTTGCCTAGGTAGGAGAGCTTGCCCGTCCCAATGACAATCGTCTCTCCACATGTAAGCTTAGCTTGCCTAGGTTGGAGAGCTTGCTCGTCCCAATGACAATCGTCTCTCCACATGTAAGCTTAGCTTGCCTAGGTTGGAGAGCTTGCCCGTCCCAATGACAATCGTCTCTGCACATGTAAGCTTAGCTTGTCTAGGTTGGAGAGCTTGCCCTTCTCAGTGACAATCGTCTCTCCACATGTAAGCTTAGCTTTCCCGTACCAATGATAATCTTCTCTCCACATGTAAGCTTAGCTTGCCTAGGTTGGAGAGCTTGCCCGTCCCAATGACAATCGTCTTTCCACATGTAAGCTTAGCTTGCCTAGGTTGGAGAGCTGGCGCGTCCCAATGACAATCGTCTCTCCACATGTAAGCTTAGCTTGCCTAGGTTGAGAGCTTGCCCGTCCCAATGACAATCGTCTCTACACGTGTAAGCTTAGCTTGCCCGTCCCAATGACAATCGTCTCTCCACATGTAAGCTTAGCTTGTCTAGGTTGGAGAGCTTGCCCGTCCCAATGACAATCGTCTCTCCACATGTAAGCTTAGCTTGTCCGTCCCAATGACAATCGTCTCTCCACATGTAAGCTTAGCTGGCCCGTCCCAATGACAATCGTCTCGCCAGATGTAAGCTTAGCTTTTCTAGGTTGGAGAGCTTGCCCGTCCCAATGACATTCGTCTCTCCACATGTAAGCTTAGCTTGCCTAGGTTGGAGAGCTTGCCCGTCCCAATTACAATCATCTCTGCACATGTAAGCTTAGCTTGCCTAGGTTGGAGAGCCGGCGCGTTCCAATAACAATCTTCTCTCCACATGTAAGCTTAGCTTGCCTAGGTTGGAGAGCTTGCCCGTCCCAATGACAATCGTCTCTCCACGTGTAAGCTTAGCTTGCCCGTCCCAATGACAATAGTCTCTCCACATGTAAGCTTAGCTGGTCGGTCCCTATGACAATCGTCTCTCCACATGTAAGCTTAGCTTGTCTAGGTTGGAGAGCTTGTCCGTCCCAATGACAATCGTCTCTCCACATGTAAGCTTAGCTGGCCCGTCCCAATGACAATCGTCTCGCCACATGTAAGCTTAGCTTGTCTAGGTTGGAGAGCTTGCACGTCCCAATGACAATCGTCTCTCCACATGTAAGCTTAGCTTGCCTAGGTTGGAGAGCTTGCCCGTCCCAATGTCAATCATCTCTGCACATGTAAGGTTAGCTTGCCTAGGTTGGAGAGCTGGCGCGTCCCAATGACAATCGTCTCGCCACATGTAAGCTTAGCTTGTCTAGGTTGGAGAGCTTGCCCGTCCCAATGACAATCGTCTCTCCACATGTAAGCTTAGCTTGTCTAGGTTGGAGAGCTTGCCCGTCCTAATGACAATCGTCTCTCCACATGTAAGCTTAGCTTGCCCGTCCCAATGACAATCGTCTCTCCACATGTAAGCTTAGCTTGCTCGTCCCAATGACAATCATCTCTCCACATGTAAGCTTAGCTTGCCCGTCCCAATGACAATCGTCTCTCCACATGTAAGCTTAGCTTGCCCGTCCCAATGACAATCGTCTCTCCACATGTAAGCTTAGCTTGCCCGTCCCAATGACAATCGTCTCTCCACATGTAAGCTTAGCTTGCCCGTTCCAATGACAATCGTCTCTCCACATGTAAACTTAGCTTGCCCGTCCCAATGACAATCGTCTTTCCACATGTAAGCTTAGCTTGCCAGGTTGGAGAGCTTGCCCGTCCCAATGGTCCGGGGAGCTATGCAGGCTGGAGTATTATTCCTGGCAGGGTCACCAACTGGACAGGTCATACTTGGAGGACCAGACTAAGGGCATGAGGAGCCGGGGTATCACTATAAGTGTAACTGCAGAGCCCACCCGCGAGTTGTATTTACTCTGGGCTGCACCAATCCATTCCCTATCTCAATGGGCTTAATGCATTCGTGTCTCATTGTTTACTGTTTCTTCTTCTTCTTCATCTTCTTCTTCTTCTTCCTCTTCTTCTTTTGTCGGCTCACTTTCTATCGGGCTGCAACTCGGTGCTGTGGCATGTATTTGTCTTTCGCCTTCTTCGTAGTCCGATGAACATTTTTCCCCATTCTACGGCAGGTCTCGTTCACGCTGCTTATCCAGCTTTTCCTCCGCCTACTTCTCGCCCTTCTTCCTGATGTTCTCCTGAAAAAGGTTGTTTGAACGATGTGGTCTGGTTGCATTCTCACAATGTGGTCAAACCAATTCATTCTCTGTTGCTCGATGTACTGTAGGCAGGGAATTGTTCCAACCCGCTGTCGAATACTCATATTTGTGATTCTGTCTCTTCTGGTGTTGTTAGTGATCTTTCATAGCTAATATTCGTTCCTGTGTCTTATTCGATGCATATGTCTGGCACTAGCAGGACATCGTTGGGATGAAGATACTATGTATCATCTGCTTTTTTGTTTGGAAGCAAATCTTGGGGTTTCGCCTCTATCAATTATTCCTATAGGTGACGAGATATGCAGATCTGCAGACAATCTAACGTGAAATGACATCAGCCGCCGGACGAAGTTCAAGGTGTACAAAGCAGTGCCGGTCCCTGTGTTGCTATATGCAAATGAAACATGGAGTGTATACAGGGGTCACGCAAAGAAGCTGAATCATTTTCACACACTTTGTGTCTTAGGAGGGTGATGAATGTCAAATGGCAAGAAAGAGTCCCGGACACTGCTGTTCTTGAGAGAGCTGGTATCCCTAGCATTGATACCATCACGATGCAATCACAGATTTGCTGGGCGGGTCATGTGGTTCGCATGACAGACTATCGATTGCCAAAAATAATCTTCTGTGGCGAGATGCAGAAGGGCTAACACTACCAAGAAGGCAAATAAAAAGCGCTTTAAAAACATACTGAAAATGTTGATCTTTTCAAACGCCTTTGTCAGATCGTTTAAGGCTATGTACAGGTCGCAGTGCAGTTCCTGGCATTTTTCTTGTAGCTGTCTGGCAGCAAACAACATATCCGCGGTTCCATGCTCTTTCTGTAATCCACACTGACATTCAGGTAGAAGACCTTCATCAAGATGTGATGTGAGGCGATTGAGAAGGATTCTGGTGAAAATCTTCCCTGCGAAGGACAGTAAAAAAATGCTGCTATGGTTATCGCATGATTAGCGGTTACCTTTCCGTTAATACAGATGTATAATTGAAGCAATCTTCAGATTTTGCCGACTGGTTTGACTGTGCCACATTTGTTTGAAGAGCAAGTAGAGTTTTACAATTCGTATGTATGTCTAAGTCTGGAAAGACGGACTTAGAGTCAAGCTAAGGAGAAGTGAAGTTTGTGGGAGAATGTATAAGTGGATCAACCACTACCTCAAACAAAGGGCAGATGAGCAAAAAGTTGACACTCGAGCAGGGAGTACCCCAAGGGGGAGTACTGTCACCCACACTCTTCCTGGTGTATATAAACGACATTACAGAGAATATACCAAGAAGAGTCCATAGCTCAATGTTTGCAGACGATCTGGCTATGTGGACCTCTGAAAAGAATCTCACCATAGCAAGAAATCGGATGCAGCAGGCCCTTACAACGCTGGAAGAGTGGGCGAACTCATGGCTGGTCAAAATAAACGAGGAGAAAACCACATGCACAATATTCTCGCTTTCAATCAAACCACAAAACACCAAATTAAGCCTAAATGGCAAATTCCTGCAGCCAAACGACAACCCAAACTAAATGGGAGTCACATTTGATCGGCGCATGACATGGAAAACTCAGATCGAGAGAAACCGAATGAGAGCCAGAGAAAGAATAGCAATCATGAGGAAACTTGCTGGCACAAGCTGGGGAGCAAACGAAAGCATACTAAAGAAACTGTACACTGGAAGAATGAGACCAGTTCTCGAGTATGGCATTGCGGCATGGACAACAGCAGCAAAGGCGAACTTCGATAAAGTAAGCAAACTTCAAAACCAAGCCATGAGAGTTATAACAGGAGGCACGAAGTCAACTGTAGATTGTAGAACTTGAAAAGATTACAAAACTGCAATCCATAACCGATAGAAGAGACTGCAGAGCCCAGCTGCAGTCAGAGAAACTCCGAAGACTGACTGGCCATCCAATGCACCAGAGACTAAACAATTTAGTAAACGGGAAACTAAAGCGGAGAAACTTTGCAGAAATAGCGAAAGCAAAGATGCACGAAGATCCCATAAACGCACTAACAACACCAAAGCCCATCACTACTGTACGAAAACCTACCTGGAAGCAGGATATATTTCCAGAGGTGGTAGAAAATATACCAGGTATTGGAAACAAAAACTGCCAGACTGAAAAAGAAAGGAAAGATACTACCCTAAGCTTTATATCGAAAAACTACCCAAGCATGGACTGGACCCATGCATACACCGACGGTTCTGTAACAAAAACTACACAGAGGGGCGGAGGGGCAGGAGCATTCCTGAACCTACCAAATGGCAGAAAAATAACACTGTCATTCGCTACTGGTAAGTACACACGCAATTTCAGAGCGGAGGCAGAGGCACTGAGAGCGGCAGTGGAAGAAATGGTGACACAAAGAAAATGAAAGCCATACAGTCCTGCTTACAGATCCTCTCGCCGTAGTCACAGCGCTAAAAAGCCAGAAAAACACTGAGCTTAATGACTTAAGAACAGCACTCTGTCAACTATGCCAGCAGTCCGCACCAAAAAGGGTAGTGGTACAGTGGGTCCCATCACACTGCAACATCGAAGGCAACGAGGAGGCAGACAGACTGGCAAAAGAAGGCGCAAGACTACCACAAACAGATACTAGTATGACGTACGAAGAGTCAAAACGGCTTATTAAAGCCAGATACATGACCAAATGGGAAACCGAACATACTGGTTACACCAAAAACGATGCATATTACCAGTTGAACAGAAGAGAGCAGGTCGTTGTCTTCAGACTTCGCACTGGCCACAATAGACTGAGGTACCACCTTGTCAACAAATTGAAGATAGGTGGAACCGACCAATGCCCGAGTGGTACCGGGAAAATGACCGCTGAACATCTGCTGCAGAACTGCCCGACATACGAGGATCAGAGAGAGCAGATGTGGCCATCACCAGTGGAACCACAAGACAAGCTCTATGGCAGTGTCGACAGCCTCAGGATGACCGCCGCTTTTTTCGAAAAAATAATGGTTACTGTCTGACTGTGTACGCAGAAGAAGAAGAAGTAAGTATGTCTTACGTCTTTGGCAAGACGTGACATTTCTGGGACATCGAAACCGTGGGCAACCTCCCTTCTAGGATACTTAAAAATTGTGTTCATGTTCTCCTAGTCAATATCCTGATGTGTATAAGGCATTAAACGAACCCCAACTTAGGAAGACGTGTGCTTTTGTCTGAGAGGCACTTGGCTGTCAAAAGATGCCAGCTCACAGCTAAAGGGATTATATCGTCATCACCAAGTTTGACCACATCATAACCAAGTTTGATTAAATCATCACAAAGTTTACCACATCATCACCAAGTTTGACTACATCATCACCAAGTTTGACTACATCATCACCAAGTTTGACCACATCATCACTCCGTGTGACTACATCATCATCAAGTTTGACCACATCATCACTCCGTGTGACTACACCATCCCCAAGTTTGACTACATCATCAATAATTGTGACCACATCATCACCAAGTTTGACCAAATCATCACCCCGTGTGACTACATCATCACCAAGTTTAACCACATCATCATCCCGTGTGACTACATCATTACCAAGTTTGACCACATCATCACCCTGTTTGACTACATCATCACCAAGTTTGAGCACATCATCACCAAGTTTGACCACATCATCACCAAGTTTGACCACATCATCACCAATTGTGACTACATCATCATGGCAATTTGCCCTTTCGATAGTCATAGTCGATAATGTGTATCTAATGTGTATCTAATCTGTATCTATTCTGTTGGAGAATCAACGAGAAGTCCAATTAAATAATCTACCCCGACTAACGACCTACATTATCCAAAATAGACTCCCTTAAGACCACAAATGACAGATATCTATCTAACGGATCAACTGAAACTGCGGGCTTCCATGCTGCAAGCAATATTCAAATTCTTTTCTACACAAAGCAATCACAAAAAAGTCGTTAAAAGGTAAGTTAACTTTAAAATGATCAACATTATATATTTATCTATAAAGGTCAGACTAATGCCTTCACGTGTTCTTTTAATGGTCCTCTTTGCCGACGAAACAGTGACTGTTACTACAAACCCCCAAAGAAGAATCCATGCATGTAGATGAGATGTTTTAGAAGGCTCCTAAATATCATATTTAAAGACCGTATCCCAAATGATGAAGTACAACGAAAAATCGAGAATGCAAGTGAACTTCATGATGATCTTCTCACAATGATCAAAAGACGAAAGCTGACTTGGTATGGCCGCGTCTCATGGTCCTATGGCCTTGTAAATACGATAATAGATGATACTGTACAAGACAACCGAAGACGGAGACGACCGATGGAAACGATGGGAAGACAACATGTAACAGTTCTAGCCCGAGCATAAGCTTTTAGGGCAGGGGTGATGTGGTCGGCGACTCTGAGAACAAACGTACCTGAATGTGTGCGAAGGTCACTCACCGTCTCGATACTAAGTCAACAAAGGAAAACGGGGTTGGGGGAAAGAAGGTTTCTAAACAGGTAAGAGGCAAGGTGCTGACCACTGGCGTTCCTATTTTGGGTAGCGTACGATGAGTGACAGACAAGAGGCCATCCCACAGAGATTCCATTGGATAGCTCTGATACTGCTTGAGACTATATAATACTAGACAAAGTTTAACTCAAGCAGACTGGCCAGAGAAAGAGAGAGAGAGAGAGAGAGAGAGAGAGAGAGAGAGATAGAGAGAGAATTTAGATAGGAATCTGGTTAGCTTGCCGACTTAATAGAAAAGTGATAGATAGGCTGTTTTTACGAATGTGTGAGAACAGTGCCGCTGAACCAGGATACGCCTTCGAATCTTGGCCAGTCGTTCTATAAGGTGCGTGTTGGGCGCCCTATGTCTAAGAGAGATCTAGATGTATGTGGGGTGTGTGTAGACACCTTGTGAGCGAGGTATGTTCTGAAGAGTTACGCGAGTGTACGGATCGACTAGGGAGGATCTGGATGCGTGTGTGCTGTGTGTAGACACCGAGGGAACGATGTATTTTCCAGAGCGTGTGTATGCGCAGATCGATTGAGTGTGTGATCATATATGAGTATACGTTGAATATATTGAATGTATTATGTACAGATCACCAGCCTGAGAGGATCTGAGTTTCACAGAATACGAACGTGAGGACGAGTTTTTGAGAGTGTGTTGAGGGTGCAGATAAGGAGAGGGGAGTGTGCGGTTAGAACTGGGTTGGATTAGTTGGGAGCAACATCAATAGCTTATACTTATAAACTCCGAGTATCTATTTAGATAAGATGTATTTCAAATGTTGTTTGTAATTTCTTTGCACTCACTTTAATAGTTGCTGTATGAGTATGATATAATAAGTATGCCACCTGCCGCGGGCTGTGTTATTTGCTGTGTGTGGTCGTGAATGATGTGGATGAGTGTGGTAACATTATAGATAGTGAACACCTGGACTACAAACATCCATGAATGGACTAACCTACTACCCGAGGAGGCACAAAAATCAACTACAGACAGTGGACCGAAGATCTGGATATAATGTAACAGTAATATTTTTTTTTCGTTTGCCTTATTTCTCTATACCACAGGGCGGCGTGCGTTGCACGACGGTTTTCATTTTGCGCCTGTTGGCCCAGTGCATCTGACTTCGGCATGCATTTTATGTAAGGGTTTCCTTCCTCCTGAATTTCCTAAAGGTTTGCTTTCCCGGGGAAGCATAAAATGAAAGCCGAAGTCGGATGCACTGAGCCAACAGACGCAAAATAAAAACCGTAGTGCAAGGATGCCCCAACGATCTCAAGAGGTCACGGTAAGAACTAGAAATGGCATGATTTTAACCTGGCATGAACTGGAAATGGCATGATTTGAACCTGGCATGAACTGGAAATGGCATGATTTGAACCTGGCGTGAACTGGAAATGGCATGATTTGAACCTGGCATGAACTGGAAATGGCATGATTTGAACCTGGCATGAACTGGAAATGGCATGATTTGAATCTGGCATGAACTGGAAATGGTATGATTTCAACCTGGCATGAACTGGAAATGGCATGATTTGAATCTGGCATGAATTGAACCTAACTAATAGATTTTTGCTACGTCATAATAAATAATTACAAAAATAAATCGCCGAGAGATATACAATAAAACAAATTGTAGGGGACGGCGTGGGCTAGTGGTTAAGTGACACGGCTCACAACCAGAAGGTGCTGGGTTCGATCCCCATCACAGCACCGGCCGTTACCCCGGGGAAGCAAACCCTTAGAAAACGCAGAAGGAAGCAGACCCTTACATAAAATGCATGCTGAAATTGGATGCACTGAGCCGACAGGAGAAAAGGAAAAACCACAGTGCAACGCACACCACCTTGGGGATTGGAGAAATAAGGCAAACGCCAAAACAAAAAAACAAAAAACAAAACAAAAAAATTACTGTTATAGCATATCCAGGTCTCTCGTTCACGAGCAAGAGGCCGACCTTGGCGTTGGTGGATTAAGGATGTATCTGACACTCAGTAAGTTATACCTAAAGACAGCACACGGCTCCCACTTGTCGATAACAGAGATCTACACATCCCGCCTCTCTGCGACGCGTATGACAGGAGCAGTAGGTCAAAAGAAGAGGCAGAATTTACATTTTAAAGTGAATCAAATTGAAAATTCTTGAATGTGGCCTTTGTTAGGTTTACATTTAACTTAATGAGCCTTTGTTATGTTTACATTTAACTTAATGAGCCCTTGTTAGGTTTACATTGAACTTAATGAGCCTTTGTTAGGTTTACACCTAACTTAATGAGCTTTTGTTAGGTTTACATCTAACTTAATGAGCCTTTGTTAGGTTTACATCTAACTTAATGAACCTTTGTTAGGTTTACATCTAACTTAATGAGCCTTTGTTATGTGTACATCTAACTTAATGAACCTTTGTTAGGTTTACATCTAACTTAATGAGCCTTTGTTAGGTGTACATCTAATTTAATGAACCTTTGTTAGGTTTACATCTAACTTAATGTGGCCTTTGTTAGGTTTCATTCTAATTTAATGCCGCCTTTATTAGGTTTCCATCTAACTTAATCAGGCCTTTTATATGGGAAAACAATTTTTTCCAGTCCTGATATCAACCATAGTTTTATATTGTCGAATTTCTTATGTTTCTGCCATCTAATTGTATCTGTTTTCATAAATTGTGCCTGCCGTCACAGTGTGCTTCAATTCAATTCTATTTTGCTAGCAATGTCAAACTTTCTCCTTCCCCACTACTCCTACTCCTCTCCCCTCCACACCAACAACTTGTTGATATTTACACAGCTGGTGGTATTTCTCTAGCGGTGCGTTAGTCCATGCTCGTGTTTCTACATTCTACAAGTGAGGCATGGCTCCAACCTTAAAATAGTATCTAATTACACACAGAGCAGAAATAAGAAGAGGAAGGAAAAGAAGAAGAAGACGACGAGAAAAGAACCAAAAGAAGAAGAATATAAAAAATAAACAAGAAGATAATAGACCCAACATTTTTTTTAATTATTTTAAACAGGAAAAAGAAGAAAAAGGATTAAAAAAGAAATGGAAAAGAGACATGATTGAAGAAGGAAGAAGGTTCAAAAACAAATACAGAAGGAAGAAGATGAATGATTGAAGAAGAAAGGAATTACATGAGCAAATGAAGAAGGTAGAAGATAAATGAACAAATGAAGAAGAAATAAGATAAATAAACAAATGAAGAAAAAATAGGATAAATAAACAAATGAAGAAGAAATAAGATAAATAACAAAATGAAGAAGAAATAGGATAAATAAACAGATGAAGAATAAATAAGATGATTAAACAAATGAAGAAGAAGTAAGATAAATAAGAAAATGAAAAAGAAAGAACTTCAAAAAACAAATGAAGAAGGAAGAAGACAAATGAACAAATGAAGAAGGAAGATCATAAATGAACAAATGAGGAAGAAATAAGGTAAATAAACAAATGAAGAAGGTAGGAAAGTAAACGAGGCAAATATGTATATACGCTTGTAAACCTCAGCTGCTATACCCACGCCACCAAGATTAAAATAAAACAAGGTTAATTTACAAATATCTTGAAACTGGGACATTCCTTGCAAAAAATTATGAGTTTTATTTTAAAATAGAACGCCATGAGAAGGCGATCGTTAAAGCAATCGACTATTTTCTGAATCCTTTCTGGTCTAATGTTGGCACGGAACATCAGACACGGGTGGAACTAATTCTAAGTCAATGAGGGGAGACAGCTTGTACCAGCTCAGATAACTCACAACATGACATATTCCGGGCGCTAGGTCACCGTGGCGCCTAGAAGTATTGCCGTGGCGCCAAACATTTAAGGACCAGTATCGTATTAACTGACACAGTTTTGCCCATTGCTTATATCCCTCCTCAGTTTTAAAGAAAGTAAATTATTTCCCCGCGTAATTACTTCCCCTGCCGCTGATGTTCAAGGCCAGACTGTTGGCGTCATGTTACTCAACAGTTACGGAATACCTCACACAACAGCAGAAATAGGGGACATTAGATTGATTGGCCCTTTAATTCGCACATTTAGAATTCATATTTTCAAGATCATTTCACTCATACACCCCGACAAGTGGCACAACCCTACGAGAAATTCTTCATCCAGAACTAGGCCTGGCTCCTACATTTTTTACATGGCTCCTAAATCATAAATACATTTGTTATCCCGGTCATAACCACTGGAATCCTGTTTAGTTTTCACGAAAACTTCTGTAGGTTTAGGTTTTAGTCGGCCTCTATTTCTACAGGGACAGTTACCCCTGTGCAGATCTCAGTTCTGACGTGAGTTGGATGTAGTCGAGGGGAAGGTGTTCTGCTTAGCTGGCTAGGCTCGAGTAGCTTATTACTCCGCTGCGTTGGGACAAGTGCCGCGAAGAGTGGTTAACCTATATGCGAGTCTATCTTAATATACTCAAACACTTGAACAAAGTAGACCCGCAGCCTGTTAGGCGTCATCTATGTTGCTCTAAACAAACCATTAACCATGTCCGATGTTATGCCATGGCACACAGTTAGTCGCCTCCTACGACATGTTCCTTGTGAGATAGTGGTGCTATTCTTGTCATTGTCATTCACAAAGAACCCGACGGAATACTTAGGACCTCTAGGTCCGCAAACAAAATTAAGTTTTATTTATTAAGTCTTGTGATTGATTGACTGATTGATTAGTCTTCTGGATTCAGGTGAAGCATAAGGTTACCATTATAGCTGACCTTCTTACGAGAAGTCTGACAGTTTAGTTGCAATCGTTTTACACAATGAGGGCGCAAGCACAAAGTTGTTGTTCGTACATCACGAGTGATGTGGACCTTTTCTTTTTTTTTTTTTTTCCGTTCATCCAGTCCTTTCAAAGTATTATGTGAGTCGGGGTTGTTGATGGGTGCGAAGGTTCATGACAAGTCCAACATAGGATCTGCATACTCGCAGGAATTGAGGGCATGGAAAGTTCGCTTCGCGAGACGGAGATATTTCACTGGCTTTCCTATTCTGTCTCCGTTGTTCTGCTGCAGTCTTGTCTGATGCATCGGATGATGCTGTTCCTCTGCGAAGAGATGTGCGCCCGGTTGTACGGTCTTTTGCAGCATCTTCCCATGCTTCGAGGTTTACGCCGAAGGCCTTTAGAGACGTTTTTAGTGTGTTTTTGAAGCCCTTTTTTCCTCCCTGAAATCGTTAATATAACGATCAAAGATTATTTATCATGTGGTAACAAAAATGAAAGTGTATGGCGAGAAATAGAAAGTGGGGGTGAAAAAACAGTGATTGGAGTGTGCTATAGATGTCCATCAAGTCAAAAAGAGGAAGATGAGGAGCTGATTGGTAGCATAGCAAAGGCAAGTAAAGGGAAATTATTATTAATGGGAGATTTCAACTATCCAGAAATAAAATGGGATATGGCAGAAGCACTTGTAGAGTCAAAACCTTTTGTTACGTGCATAACTGACAATTTTTTAATTCAACATGTAGAAGCAGCCACCAGAGGCAAAAACATACTCGACCTAGTTTTTACCACAGAGGAAAATATGATTGAAAACGTTACCGTTGGGGAACTGTTTGGCTCAAGTGACCATCAAATCATCCGTTGGGATCTTATTGCAGGGAAAGAAGTAAACATAAACACGCGAACATACGACTACTCTAAGAGGATGAAAGAGGCAGCGAACCACATAATCTGGAAAGATATTATTGTAGGAACAGATGTTGAACAGGAGTGGGAAAGTTTTAAAACAGTTCTAGAAACGCTAAAAGAGGAATGTGTTCCATGTAGGGAGGTAAACCCCAAGCGTAAAAAGTGGATAACTAGATTTGTAGTGAAATGTAGAAGAGCAAAAAATAAAGCATGGAAAAAATATATAGAGGCAGGTAAATCAAAAGAAACATATGTAAAATATTTGGACAAGCAGAACATATCTCAGAAAGCGAATAAAACAGCAAAAATAGACTTTGAAAAAAAACTTGCTCAGAGGATCAAGACTGACAGTAAAAGCTTCTTTTCTTATGTTAGAAATAAACAAAGAACGAAAGACAAAGTAGGCCCTCTCATAGACAGTACAGGGAAAATAATAAGTGAGAATAGGGAGGCTGCTAATCTGCTTAATCAGTACTTTGGCACAGTCTTCACAAAGGAGGACTGCTCCGAGATCCCAGAGCCTATAGATATTTTTCAAAGAGACATGGATACAGCGGGATTAAGATCAATCTGTATTACAGAGGAAATGGTTTTTAAAAAATTGGAGGTGTTGAAAGTGAATAAATGTCCAGGTCAAGATGGTATTCACCCAAAATTGCTGTATGAAATTTGAAACCAACTAGCAAAACCATTGGCTATATTATGTTCTCAATCACTTACAAAAGGGATTGTTCCACGGGATTGGAAAGATGCAGGAGTGATCCCCTTATTCAAAAAAGGCAAAAAATCAGATCCGGCAAATTATAGACCGGTGAGTTTAACGAGCATAGTCTGTAAATTGTTAGAGTCAATAATCAAAGAAAACATTGTAATGCATTTAGACAAATTTAATCTAATTAGAAATAGTCAGCATGGGTTTACTAGAGGGAGATCATGCTTAACAAATCTATTAGAATTCATGGAGGAGGTTACTAAAATCATAGATAAAGGGGAGCCAGTGGATGTTATTTATCTAGACTTTGCAAAGGCCTTTGATAGAGTACCTCATCAAAGATTATTTCGAAAGTTAAAATCACATGGAATAGGTGGCGAAGTTGCCAAATAGATTGAAAATTGGTTAACGGGAAGAAGGCAGAGGGTGGGCATAAATAAGGAGTACTCTGAGTGGAGTGAAGTGAAAAGTGGTGTGCCACAGGGCTCGGTTTTGGGACCAATTTTGTTCTTGATATATATAAATGATTTGGACATTGATATGAGATCCATGATTGCAAAATTTGCTGATGACACAAAACTATGCAGTAGTGTCTCATCTAAAGCGGAAGTGGATATATTGATGTCGGATTTAGATAAAATTCGAGAATGGTCTGTAAGCTGGCAAATGGAGTTTAATGTAGATAAATGTACAGTCATCCACGTGGGTAGATCCAATATGGAACATAAATACAGAATGGGAGAAAACAATATTAGAAAGATAGATAAGGAAAGGGACCTAGGGGTTATAATAGATCATACAGGAAAGGTGAGTGAGCAAGTTAAGGTAGCAGTGAAAAAGGCAAATGCAATGTTAGGTATGATAAAAAGAAATATTAAACATAGGAGCAAGGAAGTGATCGTCAAACTGTATAAAGCTTTAGTTAGACCTAGATTGGAGTACTGTGTACAGGTGTGGAGTCCTTATCATAGAGGGGACATAAACATGCTAGAAAGAATACAAAAAAGAGCGACAAAGATGATAGTTGGATTCCAGAATTACAGTTATGAGGAACGACTCAGAAAAACGGGCCTACAGTGTCTCGAAGAGAGAAGAATTCGTGGTGACTTAATACAGGTTTATAAGATGATCAGAGGAATCGATAAATTAGACTATAACAAGTTTTTTAAAATACAGCCACCTACAATAACACGAGGGCATAGCTACAAGCTGATTAAAGAGAGGTCCAGGTTAGATATTAGGAAATATTTTTTTAGTCAGAGAGTGGTGTCTGCTTGGAATGCATTGCCAGGGGAGGTGGTGGAGGCAGGGACAGTTAAGAATAAACTGGATGCGCATAGATTTTAGAGCAAGGTGATGTAAATGTAACTGGTTGTATACAGACTCTGCAGGGTCTTCTAAACCAGTATAAAGACGTTAAGTTAGTTAAGTTTGCACTAAGTAAGATTACAGGGGGTCCTATTCGGTACTTGTCGGTTTATTCACCTGCATTAAAATATCCCCAACAGTACCCTTGCCGCACGCGGTAAAAACAGAAATATGTCATTATTAATCATTCTGCAAGAAAAACAACATTGAAAAACAACTGAAACCATTAAAGGAAAGTCGAGACAAAAATTATTCAAGGTTTTAAACAGAAATTATCAATTCAAATATTTAACGTACAATATATTACATAATTATTTCACAACAGTTTTGGCGTCACTATCTTTAAATCGGGTTGAAAACCAGATGACAAATCGGGTTAAAGAAACAATTTTACTGCGGTCCGGCAGAGGTACTGTTAGGGATAAATTGAATTCAGGTGAATTAACCGACAAGTACCTCATATTCTTGTCAAAAACATACCACTCGAGTGAGGCTAGTATGTGCATATTTGTTTCATTTCGTCCTATTATTTTATCATTCTTCTTTGTTCGTGCTCAAACGGACATTTTGTTACGTTGCGTCGCTGTGACCGAGTGGAAAGAAATAAAGCTGTGAGATATCCTGGAAAACTGCACTGCTAGGACAATTATTGAGAAATATAATAGAAATGTTTAGAAACAGCCAAGGTATTGTGTGAACAACAAGCAGAGTCACTAAATGGTTTGCAGTTAAGACATGGGTTAGAAAGGGATGTGTACTATCACCAGTTTTGTTCATTGTATTCATGGATCGAATAACAACTGAAACACAACCATAAACCACAACAATGAACGAGCTCCTCTCTGCAGATGATCAGGGTATCTTTCATCTCTATGAACAAAACCTTCAAGAACATATTAATGCCCTTGACAATGCCTGCGACATATATATAATATGAGGATTAGTACAGCAAAGACTGAGACAATGAAAATTTGCAGAAAAGGAAAACAATACATATACTGGGAAAAAAAGCACAGACCAAAACAAGTCAGTGAATTCAAAGACTTGGGCAGCGTGTTCCCCCAAGATGGAAGACTAGATAGAGAGGTGGAATCAAGAACACAGAATGCTATTGCGGTTTTCTATCATTTCTCACCATTACTAAGACACAAACATATTTCAATGAGGACATAGGAACAGCTGATAAATAATATTTTTTATATTAACTCTCTGCTACCAGATATTTAATTTAAGGATCCTAAGCGAGAAATATCTAGAACAGCAGCAAACACTGTATCATGTGTTTGTGAATTTTAAGAAGGCGTTTTATAGGGTATGGCATAAAGCGCTTTGGGCAACCATGAGGATGAATAATATCAACGGAAATATTATAACGGTCCTTGAACACCTGTATAACAAGGCGTCTAGTGCAGTTCTTGTGAATGGGAGACGAGGAGACTGGTTTCGCACATCAGTTGGTGTGAGACAGGGGTGTACACTCTCTCCAACTCTTTTCAATATATTCCTTGAAGGAATTATGAGTGAGGCACTTGGAGGTCACGTTGGTACTGTCAAGATAGGGGGCCGAATGATTACCAACCTTCGTTTTGCAGATGATATTGACGGGTT
Source organism: Ariolimax columbianus (assembly GCA_036924085.1). Classification (NCBI taxonomy): domain Eukaryota; kingdom Metazoa; phylum Mollusca; class Gastropoda; order Stylommatophora; family Arionidae; genus Ariolimax; species Ariolimax columbianus. Next base: position 49,475,227 of record JAVGWX010000007.1, on the reverse strand, counting down.
GGCGGGTTTAGAAGCAGAACTCCAGGAATGGGTCAGAAGGCTCGATGAAACAGCTCTTGACTATGGTATGGAGATAAACGCTGGAAAGACAAAACTAATGACAAACAACGCTACGGGCTTCAACAGCAAGATAAAAGCTAACGGTCAAGAACTCGAAGTAGTTGACCGTTTTAAATATCTTGGGTCGAGTGTCAGTGATGAAGGATCAAAGTGTGAAGTATTGGCCAGAATAGCACAGACAATAGCGGCGCTTGCACGGCTTAACAAAATCTGGCAAGATAAACGGTTAGCACTACGCACGAAAATCAGATTAATGCGTACACTGGTCCTATCAATATTTCTCTATGCATGTGAGACATGGACAGTTACAGCTGACCTTCAACGCAGGATACAGGCCTTGGAGATGAAATGTTTCCGAAAACTTTTAAACGTCACGTACAAAGATCGAGTTACAAACGAGGAAATCCGAAATAGAATTACAACGGCAATAGGGCCTTTCGAAGATCTCTTGGCAACTGTCAAAAGAAGGAAACTCACTTGGTACTGTCACATATCGAGATCAAATGGTCTTGCAAACACAATCCTCCACGGGAAGGTGCATGGCAGACGACGAAGAGGCCGGCCCAAAAAGAAAAGAATGGACCAGTCTCCGACCAGAAGAGTCACAGGCAGCGGCATCTGACAGAGAGGGATGCGTGGAGTTGTGAGGATGTCTTCATGTGTGCCTCAACGACCTCACCGGTTACGGGATGACCTGACCTGACCTGACCAGTATCAGAAATGGACTCTCACTAAGGCACAAGAAATGACAATCATGGTACGCAAATCAGGGTGTTTGAGAAAGGCTGTCTGGGTCACAAGGCTGGACATAGTACGCAGCGAAGTAATCAGACAGAAGGTGAGTGCAACACCGTACATGGATTACATAGAAAGGCAGAGAATAAAATGGTTGGACACCTGACAGGAATGCATCCAATGTTACCAGCTGCTCGTATCTACAATACCAGACATCATGGCTGCAGAGAAAGAGACAGACCACGAAAAAGATGGATAGATGGTTTCAGTGAGACACTGAACAAACACGTAGTGGCAACAACATCGGCGACAAAGCTGACACACGACAGAAAACTACACCTACCTATAACGTCTAACGGCACACAGCGAGTAGAAGATGATGATCATGATGATGGTGTTGTGATAACGTGCAGTGATAATGTAATGTGATAATGTGATGTTATAATGTAATGTGACAATGTTATAATGGGATGGTATAATGGGATGTGATAATGAGATGTTATAATGGGATGTGGTAAAGCAATAATGTGATGTTATAATGTGATGTTACAATGTCAAAATGGTATGTTATAATGTGATGTGATAATGTGATGTGGTAATAGTATGTGGTAATGTGATGTGACACTCTGATGTGGTAGTGTGATGTGATAATATGATGTGATAATGTAATGTCGTAATGGTATGTGGTAATGTGATATGATAATAGTACGTGATAATGTCAAGTGATAATGGGATGTGATAATGTGATGGGATAATGTGATGACATAATGTGATATGATGTAATGTGATATGATGCCATGTGAAGGGATGTAATATGATTTGATGTGATGACATGTTATTTAATGTGTTGTGATATCTTGTAATGTGGCGTGATGTAACGGGATGTGCCGTAATGTGGCCTAACGCAATGTGACATATTGTGATGTGATGTTATGGCATGTGAAGTCATGCAATGTGATGTAAAACTGGTTCTAATCAGGAGATGAAATAAATTTAAAGTTCGTTTTGCCGGATCAAACGTTTTCAACGATTTTCCAAATTACATGTTTTACCTTAACTTAACGTCTGTATGCTGGTTTAGAAGACTCTGCAGAGTCTGTATACAACCAGTTTTATTTATATTACCTAGCTCTAAAAGTTATGCGCATCCAATGTATTCTTAAATGCATTAATTATCCCTGCCTCGACTACTTCACGTGGTAATGTATTCCAAGCATTCACCACTCTCTGACTAAAAACATATTTCCTAATATCTAATCTGGACCTTCAGTTAATTTGTAGCTATGCCCTCTTGTTTTTGTGGGTGGATGTATATTGAAAAACGTGTTATAGTCTAATTTATCCATTTCTCTGATCATTTTATGAACCTGTATAAAGGCCCCTCGAATTATGTTCTCTTCTAGACAATGTAGGCCGGTTTTTCTGAGTCTTTACTTAAAACTGTAATTCTGGAATCCCACTATCAGCTTTGTCGCTCCTTTTTTATATTTTTTCCAGCATGTTTATATCCCTTCTATAATAAGGACTCCACACATGTACACAGTACTCCAATCTGGGTCTAACTAATGCTTTATATTGTTTGACTGCCACTTCCTAGCTCCTATGATTAATATTTATTTTTATCATACCTAACATTACACTTGCTCCCTCACCTTACCTGTATGATCTATTATAACCCCTAGGTCCCTTTCCTTATATATCTTTCCTATATTGTTCTCTCCCATCCTGTAATTTTGTCCCATATTTGGTCTACCCATGTGGATGACTGTACATTTATCAACATTAAACTCCATTTGCCAGCTTACAGACCAATATCGAATTTTATCTAAATACGACTTCAATATATCCACTTCTGCTTTAGATGAGACATTTTTGCATAGTTTTGTGTCATCCGCAAATTTTGCAATCATGGATCCCAAAACAATGTCCAAATCGTTTATATATACCAAGAACAAAATTGGTCCCAAAATCGAGCCCTGTGGCACTTCACCTTTCACTTCTCACCACTCATAGTACTCCTAATTTATGCCCACTAATTTATGCCCACCCTCTGCCTTCTTCACGTTTACCAATTTTCAATCCATTTGGCAACTTCCCCACCTATTCCATGTGATTTTAACTTCCGAAATAATCTTTGATGAGGTACTCTATCAAAGACCTTTGCAAAATATAGATAAATAATATCCACTGCCTCCCCTTATATCATTTTAGTAACCTCCTCAATGAATTCTAATAGATTTGTTAAGCATGGTCTCCCTCTAGTAAACCCATGCTGACTATTTCTGATTAGATTAAATTTGTCTAAATGCATTACAAAGTTTTTTTTTATTATTGACTCTAACAATTTTCCGACTATGCTCGTTACATTCACCGGTCTATAATTTGCTGGATCTGATTTGTTGCCCTATTTTAATAAGGTGATCACTCCTGCATCTTTCCAATCCCGTGGAACAATCCCTTTTGTAAGTGATTGAGAACATAATATAGCCAATGGTTTTGCTAGTTGGTTTCTAATTTCAAACAGCAATTTTGGATGAATACCATCTTGACCTGGACATGTATCCACTTTCAACCCCTGCAATTTTTTTTAAACCATTTGAGCTGTAATACAGATTGATCTTAATCCCACTGTATCCATGTCTAAAAATATCTATAGGCTCTGGAATCTTGGAGCAGTCCTCTTTTGTGTAGACTGTGCCAAAGTATTGATTGAGTAGATTAGCTGCGTCCCTATTCTCACTTTTTATTTTCCTGGTACTGCCTATATGAGAGGGCCTACTTTGTCTTTCGTTCTTTGTTTATTACTGACATAGGAAAAGAAGCTTTTACAATCCGTCTTGATCCTCTGAGCAATTTTTTTTTCGAAGTCTATTTTTGCTGTTTTATTCGCTTTCTGAGCTATGTTCTGCTTGTCTAAATATTTTAAATATGTTTCTTTTAATTTACCTGCCTCCATATATTTTACCCACGCTTTATTTTTAGCTCTTCTACATTTAACTACAAATCTAGTTATCCACTTTTTACGCTTATGGTTTACCTCCCTACATGGAACACATTCCTCTGTTTCAAAACTATCCCACTCTTGTTTAACATCTGTTCCTCCTACAATATATTTCCAGAGGTTCGCTATTTCTATCTTCTTCTTAACATCTGCCTTAGAGTAGTCGTGTGTTTGCCTGTTTATGTTTACTTCTTTCCCTGCAATAAGACCCAAACAGATGATTTGATAGTCACTTGAGCCAAACAGTTCTACAACGGTAACGTTTTCAATCATATTTTCCTCTATAGTAAAAACTAAGTCGAGCGTGTTTTTGCCGCTGGTGGCTGCTTCTACATATTGAATTAAAAAATTGTCAGTTATGCACTCAACAAAAGGTTTTTGACTCAACAAGTGCTTCTGTCCTATCCCATTTTATTTCTAGAAAGTTGAAATCCCCTATTATTAATACTTTCCCTTCACTTGTCTTTGCTATGCTACTAAACAGCTCCTCATCTTCCTCTTTTAGACTTAATGGACATCTATAGAGTACCCCAATCACTGTTTTTTCACCCCCACCTTCTATTTCTCCTCATACACTTTCATTTTTGTTACCACATGATAAATCATCTCTGATCGTTATATTATATCTGTACAATATAATAAAACGCCACTTCCTTTAGTCTTGTTTCCAACTATCCTACCTTTCCTTAACATCCCTCAATTTCAAGTTCACTATCTGCAATCTCCTCATATGTCTATGATTCTGTTAACCCTATTATATCTGGTTTTTCTTCTTCTACATACAGTTCCAATTCTTCTCTTTTATTTACTATGCTTCTCAAATTTGCATAAAAACATGTTTGTAATTTTGTTGTTTTTCCACTTTTTTGCTTTTTGTTTTATCATTTTTACGTATTTGACACTTTCCTGACCCCAACTCTCCCCTTTGACTGCATCCTTTATAGCACTCTATTGTATGCCTATCTTTAGTCTCATACTTCAAAGGCCTTACTAATTTAAATTTCTAACACAATGATTAAACATACACTCTGCTGCAACATGCTGTCCTATCTCATTTAGATGTAAACCTCTCCTGTCTAACATTTTACTTGTGTCTACCTTCACATCAATAAATGACATACCCATGTCCGCACACATCACCTGTAACCTAAGGTTTATACCTGTTATCTTACTATCTAGATAGTCTGACCCATCTGCTATATCTAAAATGCCCATCACCTAATTTCACTTGAATGGGGACGGCGTGGGCAAGTGGCTCGGCTCACAACTCGAAGGGGCTGGGTTTGATCCCCACCACAGCACCGGCCGTTAACCCGGGAAAGCAAACCCTTAGAAAATGCATGCTGAATTTGGATGCACTAGGCCGACAGGCGTAAAATAAAAACCACATTCCAACGCACACCGCCTTGGGGATTGGAGAAATCAGGCGAACCATTAAAAAAAATGTTTAATCTGTTGAATGATACCCGGTGAGGAAAAGAATCGTCACCTGTTACCTAAAAAATATGTAGTATAGTGCGGCTTATGTCGATTTCTGCACCTGACAAGCAACTTCATCATATAAGAAAATTCGACGGAGTGTTATAATGTTGATCTGTTGACTTCTATATATTCTATTACATACAACAGACAGTCTATTTGGATATATCAGGGCGAGAAGTCATAAAATATAGTTAGTTTGCAAGTATAAACTTTTGTTAGCCGTAGTTGGTCGAAGCTTCTTTTCCTGAGTTCAGTTCAACCTTGACAATGTTTATTTAAAATAACGTGTTACGTGAGCCTACATTCCGATGGACACTTGACAAGATGGATCAATGTCTTCCTGTCTATAAAGCAAATAAATAATTATTCCTGTGATTATAATTGGAAAATTTGATTACTTTTCCAGGGATTGGAAGTGGAAAATTAAATAATTATTCCTGGATTTGGAAAAAGGAAATTAAATAAATATTCCTGGAATTGGAAGAGAAAGCTTAGTAATTATTCGTGGGATTAGAGTGGAAAATTAAATATTTATTCCTAGGAATGGAAGAAGAAAATAAAATTATTATTCTTGGGATTAAAAGAGGAAAAAAAAATTATTATTCCTGGGATTGGAAGAGAAAAATTTAATTACTATTCCTTTGTTCTTGACCATTTCTCATCATCTGTCCTTTCTTCTTCTTTTTCTTCCTCTTCTTCTTTTTTTTCATTTAATTAACAACTGACAACTCGATCAGCGACGATGACGCTTTGTTGGGTCATTAAGAGTAGCAATAAACTACCTCCATTTAAACCATGTCCATAGCCATCCTTCGATCAGTGCCCCAGCTCTCACCTCTACCCGCTGTCATTGTATAATGGTGCATCCAAAACAGTTTCCTCTTTGTACGAAATTTTCCCTGAAGGACAAATTTACTCGTGTAGCGGCAGCTTCTGTACAAAGTTGTTTTACGTGATGACGCTTGGATTGTGAATGCTTCTGCCCTTATCTGCTCTGACGTCGATGGCTGTAGTAGACGTAAATAATGATGACGACGCCCCATAACTGGCGAGCCCGTTATCTGCCACTTATCTCTCAGATCGCCCTCTCAAATCACTAGATCTCAGACGTGTTGGATCATTCATAGCGCCTATTAACTGCGCTAATGTCATTAACTCGACATTCAGAGCTGAATATCCAGCTAATAAGCTTTTCAGATAACTATCCTTTTTGCATTTAAGGAAAATTGGGTGGCCAGTCAACTCTTTGCAGCCAATTAGGCCTTGTTATTTTTTAAGGCCATTTTAAGTATATATAGTGGTATCTTTCACCGTTTATCCTAGATATAAATGTAAATGTATATATGTGTTTTATATATGTATGTATATATGTATATACACATATAGTAAAGACACAAATATATAAACAAACAGACCAGACAGACAATGACAGGCCCAGATAGGCCAGACAGACAGGCCAAGATAGGCCAGCCAGACAGACAGACATGCCAGACAGACAGGCCAAACGGACGGACGGGCAGGGCAGAGCAGGGTAGGGCAGGACAGGACAGGACAGGGCAGGACAGACAGATCGATGGATGAATGGATGAATGAATGAATGGGTGGATGGACGGACGGACGGACGGACGAACAGACAGACAGACAGACAGACAGACAGACAGACAGGCAGGCAGGCAAGCAGGCAGGCAGGCAGACAGACAGACAGACAGACAGACAGACAGACAGACAGACAGATAGATAGATAGATAGATAGATAGATAGATAGATAGATAGATAGATAGATAGATAGATAGATAGATAGATAGATAGATAGATAGATAGATAGATAGATAGATAGATAGATAGGTAGATAGATAGATAGATAAATAGATAGACCGACGGGCAGGGATACAGGCATACGGGCAGAGAGACAGAGATAAGATAAGATAAGATAGGAAAGGATAGGATAGGATACAATGAGATGAGATGAGATGAGATGAGATTAGATTAGATTCGTTTAGATTTCTTAATTACAGATGCATTCCAACCTTTAAAGGTGCAGGCCAGCATTTCTTTACTTCTTATTACGGAGCATGGGATACACACGAAAACCTATGCCCGTATAAATACTCATATATTTGCAATAAGGTAAAATAAATGCCCGCTAAAGTATTTCCTTTATTCTTCCTTATAGAACTGTTAAATTGTAAATTACCTTTCTAAATTATAAATACTTCTCTCTTGATATATTACATTAATTTATAGTCTAATGCTTCTCTTTCTTATAGACTTAGATTCTTTTATTTGGTATTGTTTTCTCTTTAGCGTGGATGCCCACAGCACGAACTTTGGATCTTCGATTTGCTTGAGACATAATTTATTGTACTCAATTGTGTCACTCCCTTAACAATTCTCGGTGCTATTAAAAAGAACATATACATCATAAGATGCGTGAATTATCCTGTTCATCGATTTGACAATTTATTTCCAGAATCGCTTGAGTGAGTATCAAAGAAGCTTAGCGAACGTTGCTAGTGAACGAACAAAAGAACACAGTTCTGTGATTATTACGACAGCGTTAGAAAAACAGTGTTCGAATTGTCAACCAACGTCATGAAATTGACAAAGAATCTGTGTGACATGGAAACAAGAAACAGGGGGCATGGGGTTAGTTACTCCTTCCTGTAGAAACGTGAAGCGATAAAACAGATCTAAAATGGTCAATTTTCGGTCACGCGATATGTATTGTTAAAGACATGTGCTTCACAGTAGGCTGAAAAACTGTTGATTGATTAATTGAAAAAGTGGCTCACTTGGCCCAGCCGTCGGAACTTCGAAATACAGACCTGATTCAACTTATAAAGCAAATGTATAAGTTATATTGCTTTCATGCTTCTATTCGGGTCGGTCTATTCACTTTCTTTCATGTTGTCATGTGTAAATTTTTCCCGTTACTTCAAATAGAATTATCGTTGTGCTTGTTGTCATCACTTCACTTATTTGTCTCGGAGATTCCCGATGCTTCCAAAAATAGAATTTAGTTTAAAATGCAGATTTTTTTAAATTATTATTCGTAGTATTCGAGGCTTTTGAATATTCTATCAAATTATTTTACCATTTTTTCAATGTTTGAATGTATATAAATATGGCCGTTATTTTGTGTTATTGTGTGAGTCATTTTATCCGGATAGATGTAGTTCGAAAAAATTGGAGGACATCTCCTCTGCCATTCTGACTTCAAACAGCTAGGCTAACGGTGAAAGGCAGCCGGAAACCAGTCGCATTCGATATCCTAAGTTTCATCATCAACCGACAAAACCAAAAATGAATCCCAAATGACCTTAACGAGGGGTTTGAAACTAACTGATAAGCCACACATGTGATAAGAGGAAATGGGGGTCTATGATAGCTAACGCAATCTGGTAGGGCGCTTGATGATGATGACAATTGAAGTGTCATTATTGTTGCTTAGGTGACGCAATTAGTGTTAGCAGTAACTGGAACATGTGCCGGGGGCGTTCAGAATGTACCACATCATTTTTCTCAGCTAATAATGAAAATAGAAGCATGCCATTTTGCACATTTCAAATATGCATGTGTCAGTTGTGTGTACCAAATTGCACTGCAATCAGTGAAATAATACGACTGCACTAATTCGTTGAAATGGAGCACGTTAGCAATTTGCATTATAAGCAGTGAATTGTGATACAATTTCTTGTTGCAGAGAAGGATACAGTTGTGAACATTCACAAGCGCTAATGTGATGTGTATGGAAGTATTGAAGTTGACAGGAGTACAGTTAGTCGCTGGGTTCAGAGAATCAAAGAATCAGGAAGTGTAGATACGAAGCTGCTTAATCGGTCGCGCAGTGGACATTCTGTCACAGCCACCAACGTAGAAATGTTGAAATGCGCTGAAGGCATTATTGTTACTGATTGGCGAATCACTACTCAACAACTGGCTTTACATCTATCAATTAGCACTGGTAATGCAAATGCAGTTATAAAAACTTTCGGATTTTTTAAGGTTTGAGCAAGATGGACTCCTCGAAGTCTCACAAATTATCACAGTTTGCAAAGGAAAACACTTCTTTTAATGAATTGTTGTAGCAATCCAATCTTGATGGGGAGAACTATTTGGCTAATATCGTTACAGGTGACGAAACCTGGTCACATCATTTTGAACCTGACACAAAACGACAGTCCATGGGGTGGCATCACCCGCAATCACCACGGAGAAAAAATTCAAGAGAACTCCTTCAGCTGAAAAGGTCATGATTTCACGGTCTTTTTAGACAGTGAAGGTCTAATTCGTGTGGGAGGGATGCCAAGAGGAGAGACAATCAATTCGCAAGCTTATATTAAGACATTGACAAAAACTCAATCGACGTTTCCGCAGAGTCCGGCAGGACAAGAATCCAGCAGACCTGCTTCTCCTTCACGACAATGCGCGGCTTCACACATGTCTTGAAACACAGGAAACAATCACCAAATTGGGTTGGACTGTATTACGCCATTCACCCTTATAGTCCCTATTTGGCACTCTCTGATTTTCATCTGTTTCGTCCACTCAAAGTTGCACTACGTTGGACATCATCATCATCATCATGTAGCATGTCCTTTGTAGAACGTCGCTCCCATCACAGTATGTTTGAAAGAAACTCATTCTCTAGCCAAAACTCCAGCCTCCGCCAGTTATACCCAGGCATTCCTGGATATCTTGGTGCCATCGTCTTCTTGGTCTACCCCTTCCTCTTTTGCCTGGCACGATATCTTCCATCACTGTTCTCTCAAGACCAGTGTGTCTCTTGATGTGACCAAAGTATTAGCATTTTCTAGCCAAAATGGAATTGATAAACCAGTTCTTTATGCTCAACTCTTGCCGAATGTTTACATTTGTTTTTTTCTCTGTCCATGGTATTTTGAGGATCTTTCTGTAACATTTTGACTCGAAGGATTCGATTCTTTGTCTAGAAGTTTTGGTAATCGTCCATGATTCACAGCCATAAGCTGGCACAAGAAAAAACACAGGCTCTCAAGACTTTTGCTTTTATCATTTTGTCGGTGCTCTGCCATAATTTCTTCAGGCTGTTCAGTCTCTGCATTGCCATAGCTAGTCTTCTTCTGATTTCTTTCGAGCAGTCGCCATTTTTTGTCAATTCTGGAGCCCAGATATTCAAAATGTGTGAAATGATCTATTTCCTCACCACCCACTGTAAATTTATGCTGACATTGTGTTTTGTCGGTGGTCATTCGACAAGGTTTGAAGTTTATGAAGAAGTCTTCTTCGTACGCAGTCAGACAGTAACCATTATTTTTTCGAAAAAAGCGGCGGTCATCCTGAGGCTGTCGACACTGCCATAGAGCTTGTCTTGCAGTTCCACTGGTGATGGCCACATCTGCTCTCTCTGATCCTCGTATGTCGGGCAGTTCTGCAGCAGATGTTCAGCGGTCATTTTACCGGTACAGCACGGGCATTCGTCGGTACGACCTATCTTTAATTTGTTGAAAAGGTGGTACCTCAGTCTATTGTGGCCAGTGCGAAGTCTGAAGACAGCGACCTGTTCTCTTCAGTTCAACTGGTAATAGGCATCGTGTTTGGTTATGAAGAAGTGATTCATGCAGCCAAAAAATGGCAACATGATCAAGACAAAATCTGGTATGGGCTAGGATAACATGCATTTGTTTCGCGCTGGAATAAAGCTGTACAAGTTGATGGAAATTATGTTGAATTATACAGATGTTTACATGACATATCCATGTATATTATGTAGAGATGTCATGCCTTTTGAATAAACAGCTCCTGAGAAAAACGATGTGGTGCATTACTTTCTGAATGCCCCTCGTACGTACCATGAAATTCAGAACGAGTGATGGTGAGAGTTTTGAATTGATAAAGAATACGGTTTCGAAAACGTGAAAACCACCAAGAAATATTCTTCACTTCTCGTCTCACTTGTAGCCCAGTGTCATCTCCATTATACCGGGTTGTAGCTCAGTGTCGTAGTATGTATTTGTGTTTCGTCTCTTTCGTGGCACGAGTAATATTTTCCCCCATTTTACGGCAGGTTTTGTTTACGCTATCCACCTTTTCCTCGGTCTACCTCTTGCACTTTATCTTGATGTTATCCTGTAGAAGGTTGTATGAACAATGTGGTCCAGATGCTTTCTCACAATGTGGCCAAACCAATTCATTCTCTGTTGCTCTATGTACTGTAGGCAGGTAATTGTTCCAACATTCTCCAGAAAACTCATCTTTGTGATTATATCTCTTCTGGTGTTGTTAGTGACCTGTTCTAGGTCCCGCATTTTGCAGGTGGCTAACTTTCGTTCCTGGACCTTATTCAATGCCGATATCTGGCACTGGTAGCACAGGGTTGGGATGAAGATACTATATATCATCTGCTTTTTTTCTTGGATGGAAATCTTTGGGTGTCTTAGTTGTGGAGACAGCTGATAGGTGGCAGTGTTTGCCCCCTTCACTCTTGACTCTCTTCTTCTTCTTTGCGTTTATGATCTTTTGGTCATGCTATATCTCCAGGCCAGTCGCCATGATGAAGTCTGTAGTCTTCACCAGGTCAGAGCGGCTGCCCCACAGCTTTTGTCTCAGCTCCGCACCCTCTGGCCAGGTCTGGCATCTTATTTCCCTATAGATTGGTCATTCCTGTAGAATATGCTCAGGGTTCTTGCATCCTGTTCTACATGGGCACTCATCGGTATATGAGATCTTCAGTCGGTATAGATGTTCTAGTAGTCTGCAGTGTCCAGTTCTCAAGCGAAAGAAGGTAGTTTGTTGATTTCTTTTGAGTTGGTGAATTGGGTCTGGTGTATTGCTTATGTTTCTGTCTTCTCTCCATTTGTGTATATACTGATATCTGATGATGGTCTTGATTTATCTGTATGGTACTCGATGATTAAATTGTTACTTTTTGCTGCCATGTTTTGCCAGAGTATCAGCTCTCTCCTTTCCCGTGATTCCGCAATGGGGGGGTAGCCACTGGAGCGCTATTGTTCAGGATCTCTGGAGTTTTCCCAGTTCTGCTGTGATCTCTGATAACAGTGGTTCGTTGTTTGTTTGTTTTTTGTATTGTCTCTAATAGACTCTTGTATCTATCTCTCTATCGAGTCTGCCGTCCTCAGTAAAAACAGTTCATAAATACCTAAATTCTTGTACCTGCTTTATCTTTGTTTCATTCACATGAATAGCAAGTGTGATGTGCTTTCTACCTATATTCATTCCCTCTGTTTTTGATGTGTTGATATTCATATCGTACGTTTGAAAGTTTAAATAGAGTGAGTCAATATGACGTTGTTTGTTATATCCATTGAGGTTGATCAAATATTGGTCGTCTGCAAAGAATAACTTTATGAAATGCTCAAAAGATTAAGTTGCAACTGTAATTACTGAGTTATATAATACTTAGATATGCGGATGTCACAGTTGTGAGGGCAGAAAGGGAGCAAGAATTGCAGGAGCTTGTAACAACAATATGCAAAATAAATCAATCGTTTGGATTAGACATAAACGTAAAGAAAACAAAAACTACGGTACTTGGGAAAAGATACAATAAACCATGTACGCAGATAAAAATGAAAGATCAACATCTGGAACAGATATAGTTTCTTCTATTGTAGCAGATTTATCTCCATTTTACCTTTTTTCCTTTTTTCTTTCCCTCTAAAAAAAGTATAAATGCAACTCAAAAACGTATTCATTCACAATAACACAATGAATTCATTAATTGCCATAACTTGATAGGATCACATCAGTACATTCTAAGCGTTATCATTATCAAAGCTCTCTTTCCAGAGGGTTCTGACATCTAGCCGGATGTGGCCTCTGTAAACTAAACCCAGCTCAGAGTCGCTTGATCAATTATAATCCCTGTATCCCCCTAACAACATTATCTAATTTCTAAATGTTCTTGGTTCTTGTTTCTCGTCTCCTGTAGCGTGTCTGACGTCTGACGTTCTGGCAACTTGGTTGATTTCATTTTTATTGTGGAATAGCTGGCGGCGTGGGCTAGTGGTTAAGGGACACTATTCACAATCCGAAGGTGCTAGGTTCGCTCCCCATCACAGCACCGGCCGTTACCCCGGGGAAGCAAACCCTTAGAAAATGCAGGAGGAAGCATAAATTTACATACAATGCAAATGTCGAAGTCGGATCCACTGGTCCGACAGGCACAAAATAAAAACCGTAGTGCAATGCACACCACCTTGGGGAATAAAGAAATAAGGAGAACGCAAAAAATAAGACAACTGTGGAAAAAAATCTCGAATTCCAGCGACGGGAAGCGATCGTTGGTGTTTTGTGTACACGTTTGTCCCATAAGCGTTTTATACGCCCTTTTTGTGACAGGTTTTTACATACCCTTTCTTCTGACAATATACCGAGACTTCGACCAGCTCGAGACACATTCTTCTGACAATATACCGAGACTTCGACCAGTTCGAGACACACTCTTCTGACAATATACCGAGACCGACCAGTTCGAGACACACTTTTCTGACAATATACCGAGACTTCGACCAGTTCGAGACACATTCTTCTGACAATATACCGAGACCGACCAGTTCGAGACACACTTTTCTGACAATATACTGAGACTTCCACCAGTTCGAGACACACTCTTCTGACAATATACTGAGACTTCCACCAGTTCGAGACACACTCTTCTGACAATATACCGAGACTTCGACTAGTTCGAGGCACGCTCTTCCGACTAGGGTTTTACACTTCTTTTTCCTACAAAGGGCTCAATATACCCATCTTGTGACAGCATACCAAGACTTCGATTAGTTCCATATCCACTTACGTTTGACAGGTACTTACTGGAGCCAGTCAATCAGTGTTAAATAAAAGATCATTTGTTTTCGTTCGCCTTATTTCTCTAGTCCCCAAGTCGGTGTGCGTTGCATTGTGGTTTTTATTTTGCGCGTGTCGACCCAGTGCATCCGACTTCAGCATGCATTTTATATAAGGGTCTGCTTCCTTCTGTATTTTCTAAGGGTTTGCTTCCCAAGCGGTAATGACCGGTGCTGTGATGGGGATCGAACCGAGCACCTTCTGGTTGTGAGCAATGTCACTTAACCACTAGCCCACGCCGTCCCCTTCCCCCCCCCCCCCCCCCGCCAAAAAACAATTGACTGCAGCCCTTCAACTTTACAGATGATTTTCAACCTCACTGTGAGTACGGCCATGCTCACCAAAGATGACCTCATATGTTTAATGCAGGATACTCAACAAGAACTTTGGGTGTGACTTACTGTCAAATCTGCTACACAATTTCTGCAGCATCCCTTTTTATCTGCCTCCTTAAAAGCTCCATCTCTTTTCATGGATGCAACTGAGTGCTAGTCACGTGGTCTAACACGTTTGACATCTTTCGTCAACTGACCACTAACACTCCAGAGCTAAACCTCTGGATTCCTCCATTCCTTCAAAAATACTCACCAACATTTATTTCAGCAACACTCCATTACAGTACTGGTGGATTGGGTTTAGCTTTCTCTCACCATCCTCATAAGATACACCTCTACCCCCATTTAGCCAGAAGTCTTGGAATAATTTCTAAGTTTGCCATGCGATATTCACGTGTCCATCATTTACAACAACCGTAGTAAACTATGCATAATAAGAGTAGTTAGTAAAATACCGTTATTTTGTTCCGTTACCTACATAGTCAACTTTCTCTTAATCTGATTTCCGACAATGAAAAGTTACATTTGGAATACGATCGAACTTTGTTCTAAATGATCGATACATTTAACCTTTATCTGGACCTTGCGTTTATCTTTGTTTCTCAACCATCTCTTTTCTTCCTACCTGCCTGATTCAGAATGACATTTTTGAATCGGAATATCCAGTTATAATTTGCTTTCAATGGCCCCTTGGTTTGGGATCCATGATTGGAAATCCTGAACGATTCACACTATCTAGGTCATATAATAACGGAAGATGGCAGCTGTGAACAAGAAATCAGAAAGAGAACGGGTATGATAAAAATGGTACTCAGCAACATGCGACACATACTGACATCAAACAGATCAATTATAAACTGAAAATAAGAATTGTCAGGCGTTATGTATACTCGACACTACTTTATGGCGCAGAAACATGGACACTAAATAAACGGTTGAAAAAAAATTAAAATCCATAGACTACCCCAGCAATGGAAAAATATCGTATGACTGTACAGTAGTACAAGAGTATTGAAGCCTTCGAAATGTGGGTATATATATATAGAAGATTCAGTCGCATTTCTTAGAAAGAGAAGAAAACAAATGTGGAGGTATTGTAGCTGTTGGAAGTGAGAAGAGAATTACTGACCGAAATAAGGGTTAGACAGTTAAGATATGTTAGTCATATAACAAGACATACCTCTTTGTTGAAGACCATACTGGAGGGTAAGGTGAAAGGCAATTGTTCAAGAGACGTTTTAGGTTGGTGGAAAACATCGGGAGACAGACTGGAAAAAGCCTGTTAGAATGCACGATTACAGCAAGAGATATAAGTACATTGAAGATCCGTTGCAGCAGATCTTCGATGCGGAGATGGCTTCTGAACTGACAGCACTACGAATATTAATAGAGTAGAACATGTACGTTGACTTATGTGTTATCAGGGTTAGGAAAACATGCAAACAATAAGTACACTATAACCTGCCGGGTGAGGCGACTAATGAGGGTTGTGCATGGGCATCCATCATGTAACAATTATTTTAAGCGTGGCGATTAATCAAAGTGGAAACAAGAAAAATAAGACAAGCCAATACCTCCCGTCCGGATGAGAAAGTAGGAGAGTTTGGCATTAGGTCAGCTACCCCATCCCATAAAACCGATCTTGCTACACAAACATTAACCAACTATCTAAGGAAGTAGAAACCTTAAAAGGGAAAGGCCTTACAGCACGGTCTATGACGCAGACCAGCCAACGCCGCAAGGAATCTGTTTTGTGCATCTCCTTTCTACCGACAGTGGAAGACTTCCAGACTCGCTACCTGGAATGTGAGAGCTATGTTGGAGACACGGAAGATGGCTCAAATTGCAATGGAAGAGAAAAAAATATAACAACAAGATACTTGAGCTCAACGAAATAAGATTAACAAGCAAATCAAGTACAGCTAACATCAGGAGACAATTTTAACTTAACTTCATTATACTGGTTTAGAAGGCTCTACAGAGTCTGTATACAACCAGTTTATTCCGCTCCATCGATAATGAAAGTACTGTCATCATTCAATATATTTTTGAATTCATTAACTAACTCTGCCTCCACTACATCCTGCGGCAACGCATTCTAAGAATTCACTACTCTCTGACTAAAAATATATATCCTAATATCTAATATGGACCTGTCTGAACAATTTGTAGCTGTGTCGTCTTGCTCTTGTAGCCGGTCGTACATTGAAAAACTTGGTATAGTCTAATTTATATTTCATTTATAATTTGGTTTATTTATAAACTAAGTGTAGTTTGATTTATAATTTATTTAAATTCAGGTCACGAAGTAGAGAATGCCCGACACAGTGAAGAGGTAGCACTTATGTTACCCCCTAGAAGCTCAGGATGCTCTTATTGTAATGAATCAACACTGATTATAGCATGCTTTAAAACCACAGATAAAAAGTTAAGAATAAATATCATACAAGGCTACTCTAAAACTAGCGAAACAAAACAAACAATGAAAGAAAATGTCTACAGCAAACTGCAAAATTTGTTGAACAAGACAAATTTAAAAGATATAAAGGTTATGATTGGAGATGTTAATATCATAATAGGTGAGAAAAAAAATGGTGGCTTCGAAGAGATTATGAGCAAAAATTACTTTGGGATAATGAATAAAAATCGTGAGATATATGTAGATTTGTACACAGAACCAAAAGTTTGGATCAGAACGACGGAGACAGGCCAGAAAAGCCGGTGTACATATCAGTATAACGAACATTCCATGACCCAACTGTCTGTGTGTTATTTTTACAGATCCCACATCGGACTCGTCACCCATCTTCGCAACCAACAACCCCAACCTACAGACTACTCAAATGAAAGAACGGGATGAACTAAAAGAGACATGGTCTTCATCATACGTGATAAACGGACAATAAAAACACAAGAAACCATCTGGCTATTGAAGGAGGCATGTTCCAACACAAAAAGATTCATAAGGCAACATTGATATTCCCAGATCATGTACATTTCAAGCACTGGAGCAACCACACATAGATGTTGGAATTGATGACAAATGAGAACAGTAAGAATAAATGTGGAAAACAACATGCGAAGAAGTTTTGGGTAAAAGAAACGACAGCAAACAGAATGGATAACGGTCAAAACGTGCATAAAGATTAGAGGGAGGTAAGCAAAAAAAAGTCGAATTCATGAAAACTATAACCACCAAAGTTAAAGAACAGAAAGACTATACTTAGGTAACCAGTTAAGGCAAAAAGAGCATAAAAGTAGACAAGAGATACTACACTGAGGGTCTGGCTAAGGAAACCGAAGAGGCGGGAGCAGGACAAAGCTGTATGACACTACCAGAAAACTGGCTAGGAAATAACAGCAACAAAGAAGACCAACAAAAACCAAGATGGGCAAAAGGATAATAAATATGGAAGAGCAGAAGAAAGTGATGGGATGAATTCTTTGAGGATTTCCTAAATAGACCACAATCATTCAATTCGTCTGACATTTTACCTGCTGAAGAAGACCTTAAAATTGTCTGTGATTAGCCAAGAAATGAAGAAATCAAGGAAGTAATTAGCCTTCTAAAGAATGGAAAAGCGGCATGGATTGATGGGATACCAGCTGACGCTATTAAAACGTCTATCATTATGTTTTACAGTTTTAAAATATATGAGAGACCAAAATAGTCCAAAAGAGTTATACGTCTATCTTGTTGAGCTACACAAGAAAAAGTGTCCTAGAAGAATGTAACAATTACAGATGAATGTTGCTCTGGTCAGTGCTTACAGTGTTAAACAGAGTTATACCTGAAAGATGAAAGACTCAACAAAAACGTCGGATAACAAGTTAAGAGATGAACAGACAGGTTTCGGACAAAACAAATCATATGCAGACAAGGTTGCCACATTATGAGTAATTTACAGACGTCAAATTGTGGAAGAAGCGCGTGGCTAAATGGTTTCGAGGCCTGCCTTGTGACATGGAGGGCAGCAGCTCGAATCCCCGGCATGTTATATGTTGTTTTTTTCTGTTGGGGGTGAAATAACCAAACATAGCCAGCACACGACGTGGCGACAGCAGTGGCGAAGCGGTCTGTAGTCCTCATCGTTTAAAACCCCTCGACTACCCCAGCAATGGGACAGTCTTGTTCTTTTTTTTTGTTTTGTTTTTTTGTTATTTTTTTAAAAATTTAGTACAGACTGAACAATGTAAAATTTTACAGTGAAATTCAAATCTGTAAATCAACTTTTTCAACTATGAAAAGCTTTGCCAGCGTGAATAGGGATACTCTTAAAACTACTACGCCACTCCGGGATGCTGCACTAGTTCACCAACATAACACACCACTGTTAGAGCTCTGCACGGAGAACAATATCATTTAAAATTAAATCTAATGTTCACATTTTCTGCTAATGTTGGTAGGTGACTGGATTATGAAAGTAACTACATCTTATGGGAGAAATGAAATCCAGTAGACCTTATTTAAACAGCTAGAAGTCCATGAGTTTGTAGATCAAAGCCCTTCTAAAAGGCAAAGGCAAAGGCCGCCGTCCAGGGTAGACGATGATGGCAAAATTAATTTTGCTAACGCTATTTTAAGGATTAACTGCGCTACTTTTTATTCTCAATCCCTCGTCTCGAGCCGGCCGACCCCAGTGGCAAGTTGACAAGACGACTAGGGGGCGACTACGAGATGCAAGGGACTCCGCATCAAGCGCTCGTGAAAAAGACGGCGGATTCCGGAGTCGAACCCACACCACCTGATCATGAGGCCGACGGCTTAATCACTTTGCCATGGAATCCACAAAAAGGCCTTCTATTTCACAACCAAATGCAGATGCAGACAAACGGACTAGACTTATTCTAGGTTTGGCTTGGCTTGGCTTTGTTCGTTCGTTCTTAACCTCCCGCTACCAAGCTCTGTAAGGGCTTCAAGTAACAGAATGTAGTTCAGAGAACAGAGTACGTTGTGTACGTCGTTCCGACACATCCGACTTTAGCAGGCTTTTCTTCTTCTTCTTCCTCTTCTTCTTCTTCTTCTTCGTTCTCAATCTCCCGCTACGAAACCATGAAAGGGCTTAAGTAGCAGAATGTAGTCCAGAGAACGGAATGCGTTGTATCGTAGTTTACAGCTTGACTGCGATATTTGCACCTTTAGAATTAACACATCTGACTTCAGCAATCATTTTTTTAGTACCGATCCCTTCTTCTTAGCCAGTCTGCCCTGCTGCAGCCTGTTATCCAGGATCACCGCGTGGAGGTGTAGAAGGGTCTTCGCAGCTCTGGTTCGCTGGCCCTGACGCTAGCAGTCAGCTATGGGTCGCTGACCGCTGCAGCTCATGCGCTGCTCAGTATCTTGATCCCAATTTATCCCAATGGTGTCTTATAATATGGAGCGCATCACGGCGAATGACCAAACTCAGTATTAAAATATCACAAGACATCAATAAATACTTGAGAAGATTTGGGCCACTAGTGACTTAACAAGGTTACAAATTAAAGCTTGTTGGAGAGAATAGATATTTTGGGAAAAAGGATGCCGCTTGGTAGACGACACACTGTGAAGGCTTCAAGCCATTGTCATCAAGCTGTCTCTATCACTGAAACAACAAACACATTGAAACTAAGACATTCCAAACAACTAACGGGAAAGAGATTTAAAGGCTAATGCAAGAGAATATGAGAGAATATGGAGAAAAAAAACTGGAGAAAATAACAGGACGTCTGCATGGAAAATGTTAATTGATGGTCGTTGCACTCCAAGGAAAAAAAACAAGAAACATAACAAAAGTCACAAGAACAATGAAAGAAGCCACATGAAAAAAAAATAGCCATAAAGGAAATTACGCAAGACACATACAATTAAAAGAAGGCGCAACAAAAAGAAAAAAAGCCACAATAAAAATAATGGAAGACAAAGTTATAAGAGAAATAACAGAAGGCAAGAGAAATGACACAAGACAAGAGAGATAACAGAAGATAAGAGAAATAACAAGCCATATCAAATTAAAAGAAGCCGCAAGAAAAATAAAATAAGCAAGAGGAAAAAATAGAACAAGCCGCAAGAAAACTAAAAGAAACCACAAGAAAATAAAAGAAGCCAAAGGAAAAATAAAAGAAGCCACACAAAAATCAAAGAAGCCACAAGAAAAATAAAAGAAGCCACAAGAAAAAGACAAGAAAAACTTGGTATCCAAGGCTAGAAGTGAAGTGGTAATGAAGAACTTCAGTTAGAAGACATTTTCTCGCGCATACATCTACAATGTAACTGAAGAACACGCACAGTTTAAACTTAATTTATTATGAGAAATTAATATTTATACATTGGATGACAATATTCCTATATGCTTGTGAGACATGGACAATTACAGCTGACCTGCAGCAAAAGAAACAGACCTGGTTAAATTAAATGTTTCCGAAGACTTTTAGACGTCATGTACAAAGATCGAGTTACAAATGAGGAAATACGAGAAAGCATTACAACAGCAATAGGGCCTTTTGAAGACATCTTAGCAACTGTCAAAAGAATGAAACTCGTATCGTACGGGCACATATCGAGGTCAAATGATCCTACACGGAAAGGTGCATTCCGGACGACAAACAGGTCGTTCCAGAAAGAGGTGGGAGGTCAATTTGAAAGAATAGACCAATCTCCGACCAGAGGAGGTATAGGGAGCAACCGCTGGCAGTCAGAGATGTCGGGTGGATGTGGGGATGTCTTCATGTGTGCCCTAACATACCTCGTGGGTTACGGGATGATCTAACTTGACCTGATCTGAATTTGAGAACACCAATAGCTGTATGCTGACGTTTCTACAATTGAAGGTGTTTATTAGCAATTGGACAAACGAAAATGTCGCCAAAAAAAATTATTTAAGATAAACAAATATATTCAGTAAATAACAATAATTTGTCAAATATTGTGTTCGTTTATCTAGTGGTCGTACGGAAAATTGACTCCCTGCCATAATAAAGGCCAATTGAGGACACTGTCGTCGGTGATGAAAGCATCAAGATTTCAATGTATATCTCAGCTTTTAATGCGACTCGGTTACCAGTTCCCTTCCTTACAGTAGTATCATTCTTAGGTGTGAGTTAAGTATCCATTTGCAGATGGGTAGTCTGGTGAGTTTTATCTACCGTGTTTCCTTAACAGTGAAATGCATACATTTTAGCCACACTGCGACTCGTAGTACCACTATATAAAGGATGACTTGCAAATAGATTCGAAATCACTTCGTGTTGTTTGACTGGACATATCGGTGATGTTTCTCTGTATGATCACTTCTCCAAGTACAAAAACGAGTAGCACATCTACTGTACTGCAAAACTGCCATAATGGAACACATTGCAAACTGGTATAAACACGCATCCATACAATGGTCAATACGTCCACACTACAAACAGAAACACACTCTCATCCATACACTTGCCAGCAGGTCCACATTATAAACAGAAACACAGTCTCATCCATACACTGACCAATATGTCTACAGTATAAACAGAAACACAGTCTCATCCATACACTGACCAATATGTCTACAGTATAAACAGAAACACACTCTCATCCATACACTTGCCAGCAGGTCCACATTATAAACAGAAACACAGTCTCATCCATACACTGACCAATATGTCTACAGTATAAACAGAAACACAGTCTCATCCATTCACTGACCAGCAGGTCCACGTTACAAACAGAAACACACTCTCATTCAGACACTGACCAATAGGTCCACAT
Organism: Ariolimax columbianus; assembly: GCA_036924085.1. NCBI lineage: Eukaryota > Metazoa > Mollusca > Gastropoda > Stylommatophora > Arionidae > Ariolimax > Ariolimax columbianus. Next base: position 49,453,041 of record JAVGWX010000007.1, on the reverse strand, counting down.
TACAAACAGAAACACACTCTCATTCATATATCGACCAATAGGTCCACATTATAAACAGAAACACACTCTCATCTATACACTGAGCAATCCGTCCTGAAATAGTCCAAAGGACTACGCACTGGGGTGTAAAGGTGCATGCATTCGCCAGCAGAATTCTGAAAGGCATACGTTTAATCAAACAAACTAAAAGGGAAACAATTACTTTTTCAATCAAAAAGTTTTCCACATAATGAAGTGCAAGGAAATCAAGCCGTGGGATTTAAGTGATCCCAAGAGACAAATAAAACAGTCTAACACGGCAAGCCGATTTCGGTCACGAGTGAATGGGAACTCAATCTAGTGCATGTCAAATTATATTGGAAGAGTAACCGTACATTTTTATTTACAGAAGTAAGACTTTCTTCTTGTATTATTTTTCGATTGTCTTAAAATAAAACTAAAGAAGTGCAAGAAAGCAAAAGTAATGAGAGGATATTTTAACGATAGGAATAGTTCATGTATTACTCGGCTATAAACCAGAGACAAAAACTGTTTTTAAGTCTCATTGTGGCGTCTTATCACATTGGTTTGGTCTCATCGACACAATTATTAAGTTGATGTGCATTTGGCGCTTACCTCGGTGGCAGTCACGCATTATACCGACTAGCGTTGAATGTTTTACGAGGGCTTTCTTTCTTATCTTTTCGCTTGTCCTGTTATGTCTTTCAGGGTCAGGTTATGAAGAGATCTCTAGAACTAAGACGTGTGTGTGCCTCATGCACAGTAGCATTGACCTACTCAGATACCTCTGTAAGCCACCTTTTTTCGTGGTCTGCTTTTGGATTTGAATCCATTGTATCTAAATAGCATTGTTTGTTGGGGGGTGCTGTGTGGTGGTAGTCTTGTCACGTGGCCGAACCATTTTAGTTGCTATCTTTTAATGTAGTCTAATACTGGTGTTGTTCCCACTAGTCTCCTGATATCATCGTTTCTGATCATGTCTCTCCTTTTTACACCCAATATTTTTCGCACGCATTTCATTTCTGTTGTTACAATATAGTGTTTTTCATGTGATGTTTGTGTCCAGTTTTGACATTGATAGCATAGTGTCGGGACGAAAAGCGTGTTGTATAAAGCTCTTTTAGTAGTTATTGTCACGTGCTTGCAATTAAGTATTGGAGTTAATTGTCCAATGATCTGATCTCCCTTATTGCATCTTTGTTGTATTTCCGCTGTAATTCTTCCGTCTGCTGATAACACGCTCACTAAGTATGTGCAATCTTTTACCTGTTTGATTTGCTGTTTCGATATTGATGTATCCGACTATTCTAGATATTTTCATCACCTCAGATTTTTCTACATTGATTTTCATGCAATAATCTATACATGTTACATTTAGTTTATCAATGTGATGATGCAATTCTAGTTCTGAAGTTACCATGACTGCTTGATTGTCAACAAAAAGACGTTTTACGAGGGCACTGTCAGTAAATGTGTCACAAATGGTTATTAGAAAGCAACTAAATGAGATGCAAAACTTCAAAACCATTTATTATTACACTTAAATTGTCCCGTTTTCAATATAATTCCCATGACCAACATTGATACACTTAACTCAGCGCTTTATCAGTGCACACAAAAAGCCAGCAGCATAGAAGACTTTCGTCTGCTGTCTCTGCCGCATTTACAGTTCACGTCTTCGTCATTCACCAAGTTCCTCCCATCAGGAAGGGGGGAGGGGGAGGGTGGTTAGTGTACCAAACAGGTGGAAATCGTCGCTGTAAGGTGGATATTCAAGAATTTATAACTCTAGTTCGTCAGTTGTCTCCTGGGTTAACCTTGCCGTTCGCGGTCTGGTATTTCGATGGTGGAGTACTCCTCTAATCAGCAGTTCTGGATGTTGTCTTCGAATTTCATCCCGAAGAATCTACAGACTGTCACATTATGGTTCAGCATTCACATTATCAGTTTTCATCTGGAAATTAATTAACAGCACTCTGCGAGAATTCCAAAACACTGTAAGCATTACCTCCCCTGCTGATGGCGTAATCTTGAATTTCTTGGCAGAAGGTGAAGAAGGAATTTTCAATTGCACTAAAGCTGCATCAAATGCGGTTGGTGGTTATACACCTATGATTCTTAACAGTAACTATCCTCTTCAGCTTGGCTATTCCTTCATCTGCATACCGACATTGATGCTGCAAGGGCTGGCCTAATTTTGTTCATTGTGTGTTTACCAACAGCTGGTCTGGGCACCCACAGTGAGCACACTTTCCGGAAACGCAATCGATCATGCATTATGATGACAGCTAAGCATGGAAACACCATATTGCAGTTGCTGAGTTTTCTATCGCGAGTCGTCTGTTCACTCGAAATCATCTCTATCACATGCCGCATAGGAGCTTCTGTTGCAATCTGAACAGGACGACCAGGTCAGGTTTCACGAGTAATTTTTATAAATAATGTATCTAACCAGCTATGCAGCGTTTTACGACACAGAAACTGCACACCCTAGACAAGATGCATTTCGTTTTGAATATTCTTTCCAGAAAGTCCTTCTGCCAAAAAAACGCACAGTACCATGTTGCCCTTTGATCGTTCACTCTGGGACCACGAACCACATTTTGTATCTGATCTATGTACGTACGTGCGACATCTAGTGTCTCCTATCTACAGTAACTACAGAGCTGGATGTTGCTGCCACATAATGACACTTTAGAAACTACCAGTTACATTTGTTAGCTATCCCATATCAGTTTCTGACATACTTACTGACTTACCCCTTCCCACCCACCCACCCCCCTCATACCTCCAATAAACAAAATAAAATTTAGTTGTTACCGTGTTCCCTTAGTCAGTAGAAAAGGATTATAAGCATTACGTCACACATGTAGCTTCTAACAGTTGAAAATTCCATCAATTTCCATTAAAAAAACATGAAAATGTATTAACTTTCGGGCATTCTCCTCAACTGCGAAGGATACCATTCATATTTTACATATTTTAGTTTTATTTTCACAAAATAGATATGATATTCCAGCTTATCTTAATCTGATATAGGTAAAACGTACGGAGATGCCAAGAGGTTTGCCAGGTGTACATACGAGTGCGACATCATTCTCGGCTAGAGTGAGAGGAGAGGTCGTTGCTGAGCGCAGTAGGGCATACATGTCAACAACCTCCGGTATGAGAATGAAGACGAAAGCAGTGACCTCAGCACTGAAATGCATATCTGAGACTTCTATGACAAGGGCAGTCATCGTGACAGACGCGCAAGCCGTACTTCAGAAAGTACAGAAGTGATGGCTTAGATACTAGTGGATAGCAGCTGTTGAGGCCTCAAACCGCCAGGAGTTGACATGAATTTACTGCCCTGCTCATGCCGGTTTTCAGGACAATGAAAGAGCTGACAACATGGCTTCACAAGCTCCCTTCGTGGGCACATTAGTGACGGATAGAAGTGACATTGACAGCTGGCTGGATTAGAACACCGCAATAGATGAAGCAGCAATCTACAGACTGCACAGTTTCGACACTAAACGAGGTTCGAACGGAGTTGGGCTCGTGAGAGGACGGCACAGGAGAGTGTACAACCAGCGAGCTACAGAGACCATCAGCATCCATACATTATGCCATTTGATGAAAGAGACTGAGCACCTATGGGTAATCCCGGAGTGCAGTGACGTCAATTCTTAGAAACAAAAACAGAAATAAGAGAACAAGTGGGAACCAGAACACACAAGTCATCAACTAAATGACGCACATTACCAGCTCAACAGGGGTGCGCAGGTAGTGATCTTTAGACTCCGCGCACGACATATAACAGACTGGGATACCATCTGTTCAACAAAGTAAGAATAGGACATCAGGTTAATGTGTCTGCGGCTTTGGGAAAATGAGAACTGAGAATGCTACATGGGTGTCCAACGTTCGAGGAACAGAGAAAGCACGTTTGGCCATCACTGTTACCATTCCTGGACAAGCTAAATGGAGATACCAATACCCCAGGCAAACCACTGCTTTCTTAAGATATATTCAAGTTGACGTCTGAAAGCATATGATGAAGAAGAAGAAGAAGAAGAAGAAGAAGAAGAAGAAGAAGAAGAAGAAGAAGAAGAAGAAGAAGAACAAGAGCAAGAACAAGAGCAAGAAGAAAAGTTTCCAACTTCCAAGACATAATACTCTGGAAAAGATACATTTTAAAAATTGTTTTGCAGTCTTTAAATACCTTTTTCACATGCCACAATAATCCAGATTTTCTTCCCACTATTACAAAAATCCTGGCAAATTGAAATTTATAAAACTAAGCTGACTGGGATCTCGGGTTTACGGTAAAATAGAAAAACAACTCCTGCTAAATCTGGACGTTTGGAAGCTCTAAATATATTGGTAGATCAGAGATCACAATAGATCGCGTCTGAAAACGCGTTATGGAATATTTCTGATGTTTTCTCTCACGTTTTGATCAAACAAGTCGAGCAATGACGTCAGAGGCAAACGCAAAACAAATATATTATTGAAATGAAAAACAACATAAAAATCAATGTATTGTGTTTCTTAAGCAGAAGTATAATATGTAAACAAGTCTGGTTATGTTTGAGTTGTTGTTGATGTTGTTGTTAACTCTAAATAGAGAGCTAATTGGAGTCTTGATAGCGTATCTAATTGAACTGTTGTTTGCCCATGATCAGATCATCTTTTTACCAAAATGAAGAAGACCTACAACACCACCTGAACTATCTCAATTTCGATTGTAATGGCAGAGTAGACAGAGAGATTGCACATAGAATACATAAGCCGAACAGTGTCTACTATAAAAGATTGCACATAGAATACATAAGCCGAACAGTGTCTACTATAAAAGATTGCACATAGAATACATAAGCCGAACGGTGTCTACTATAAAAGATTGCACATAGAATACATAAGCCGAACGGTGTCTACTATAAAAGATTGCACATAGAATACATAAGCCGAACGGTGTCTACTATAAAATATTGCACATAGAATACATAAGCCGAACGGTGTCTACTATAAAAGATTGCACATAGAATACATAAGCCGAACGGTGTCTACTATAAAAGATTGCACATAGAATACATAAGCCGAACGGTGTCTACTATAAAAGATTGCACATAGAATACATAAGCCGAACGGTGTCTACTATAAAAGATTGCACATAGAATACATAAGCCGAACGGTGTCTACTATAAAAGATTGCACATAGAATACATAAGCCGAACGGTGTCTACTATAAAATTGCATCTGTTTAAAAATACCCTGGAGTGCGTCTTTCAAATATGAGAAGGTTGATAAATACACTATTTATTCCTGCATTGTATTACCAATATCCATCTTGGTCCTTATTTCTAACACATAACAGTAGGATCCAGGACTGTTAGATGCTCTGTGTGAGAAGTGCAACTGTAAAGACAATACGTGAGCAAATCTGCAACACAACGCTGGGGCAAACAGTGGGGATAAACTTAGTTAGTGCCAACATTGACTCTCAACAAATCAAGTGGTTTGGTCTTTTAGTCATTTAGCCTGCAACAAAAGCATATCATAATGCAGTACTCCAGTCCACCGGCAAGGGGGATCAAAGGTGTCTCTGACACTCTCAGGAAGTACTTTCTTACTTTCCGTGTCCCAGCACCACGTTATATATCTTGCATCCAGTATCCAGCAACATGGATTGCCTTGTCATTTGCCTCCAGAATGTCGCACCTATTGCATGTTTCCTGGAGGTTCAGACAGGTCATCAGATAGTCTGGGTCCTGTATTGCGCAGCAATTTCACGTGTCATCATCTGTGTATCCCCATCGTTTCATATTCCTCTTGCGCCGTGATACACAAGTTCGGAGTCTGTTCAGCGACTTCCATGTTGTGTATGGTAGATGATGTACAGGAGCAAGTTCCTCCCGAAGTTCCATCACAGGGGCCTGCACCAATTCGTGCCACCTATCGATACAGCGACTTTCAGGGTTTGTCTGTATAGGATTTGTTGTTTTTAGAAAGCTATGTCTGGATTTAAGTCTTGTGTTTTGTACCTGATGTCCAAACAATGGGTGCCTTGGGTCGTGCTCCTGTTTTTCTCGTTCGACTTCTGCTGCGACGCTTCTTCGGATCTCGGGGGGAGGGATGATGCTATGCCAATTATGGGGTATATTTTGTCAATGGGGCTGGGTTTTAGGCACCCTGATACTATCCGACCCTCCTCATTTATTGCTGTATCAACTAGTTTCGCAGGAGCAGAGTTTTTCCAGACTGGCGCAGCGTATTTAGCCACGGAGAAACACAAGGCAAATGTAGATACCCGAAGGACTGATGTCTGTGCCCTCCCTCCCACCCCCCCTCCCTACCCCCATGTTGTGCCGGTCAGTTGTCTAATGATATTATTTCTTGCATGTATCTTACGCTTTGTGTCTTGGCAGTGCCTTATGTAAGACAATGTGCGGTTTCAGGAAGTTATATCTAAGGACAGCATAAGCCTCCTACCACGTGATAACAAGAAATCTACACATTCTGCCTGTCTGCGACGCCGTATGGCAAAAACAGTAGGACATAAGACGAAAAAGACGAGGAGGAAGAAGGAAGTCGTTTCTTTGGGACTATGTTACAGTGGCTTTTTGTACATGCCGAGGAACACTTTAGACTTTGGTCGCCCTAGACGAAGTGCTATGCGAACGCTCTCAGCATAGGTTGATCAGTATGTTTGACCTGACCCCAATTAGCATGTAGATTAGAATAGTTCACCTAGCACTGACTAACTTAGTCTGATCAGTATGTTTGACCTTACGCAAATTAGCATGTAGATTAGAATAGTTCACCTAACCCTGACTAACTTAGTCTGATCAGTATGTTTGACCTGACCCCAATTAGCATGTAGATTAGAATAGTTCACCTAGCCCTGACTAACTTAGTCTGATCAGTATGTTTGACCTTACCCAAATTAGCATGTAGATTAGAATAGTTCACCTAACCCTGACTAACTTAGTCTGATCAGTATGTTTGACCTTACCCAAATTAGCATGTAGATTAGAAAAGTTCACCTAACCCTGACTAACATATCTGATCAGTATGTTTGACCTGACCCCAATTAGCATGTAGATTAGAATAGTTCACCTAACCCTGACTAACTTAGTCTGATCAGTATGTTTAACCTAATAATGACTAACTTAGAAGGATCAGTATGTTTAACCTGATCATGACTAACTTAGTCTGATCAGTATGTTTAACCTGATCATAACTAACTTAGTCTGATCAGTATGTTTAACCTGATCATGACTAACTTAGACTGATCAGTGTTTTTACCACACCAGACGTTCTCTTCTTTACGTGTGAACAGTGCTGTTACTTTTCGCTCACTTTCATTTTCGTACGATTGTGAGATTTGTGTTTTATGATTCAAGAACTACTGTTTAATCTTCATCGTCCTAGACGTCCGCTCTCAATTAATCACGTATAAAGCGTGTTCAAATGAAACGACCAAACTGCACTAAGTGAACATCCGTACGATGGTATGATGACGTCAGTTCTGATGTAAACAGCACATACCAATCGTCAAGTTTGCAAAATTTCATTATCCTGCGACTGACAGTTTCCTCAGCAGACCGTTGAAAACATGGCAGGTGTGATAAAGAATCCGACCAGAGTTGACCAGCGAGCGGTGATTTGGTTTCCAACAGCTGAAGGATGTCGACCAGTTGGCATTAATTGCAGAATACAGGCAGTGAATGATGACAAAAGTGTGTCGAAGACAACAGTGAAGAAATGGACACCGATGTTTAAAGAAGGACGTGAGTTAACGCAACAATATACGCCTGACCTGGTCTCGGACGTGAGTTAACGCAACAATATACGCCTGACCTGGTCTCGGACGTGAGTTAACGCAACAATATACGCCTGACCTGGTCTCGGACTTGAGTTAACGCAACAATATACGCCTGACCTGGTCTCGGACGTGAGTTAACCCAACAATATACGCCTGACCTGGTCTCGGACGTGAGTTAACGCAACAATATACGCCTGACCTGGTCTCGGACGTGAGTTAACGCAACAATATACGCCTGACCTGGTCTCGGACGTGAGTTAACGCAACAATATACGCCTGACCTGGTCTCGGACGTGAGTTAACGCAACAATATACGCCTGACCTGGTCTCGGACGTGAGTTAACGCAACAATATACGCCTGACCTGGTCTCGGACGTGAGTTAACGCAACAATATACGCCTGACCTGGTCTCGGACGTGAGTTAACGCAACAATATACGCCTGACCTGGTCTCGGACGTGAGTTAACGCAACAATATACGCCTGACCTGGTCTCGGACGTGAGTTAACGCAACAATATACGCCTGACCTGGTCTCGGACGTGAGTTAACGCAACAATATACGCCTGACCTGGTCTCGGACGTGAGTTAACGCAACAATATACGCCTGACCTGGTCTCGGACGTGAGTTAACGCAACAATATACGCCTGACCTGGTCTCGGACGTGAGTTAACGCAACAATATACGCCTGACCTGGTCTCGGACGTGAGTTAACGCAACAATATACGCCTGACCTGGTCTCGGACGTGAGTTAACCCAACAATATGCGCCTGACCTGGTCTCGGACGTGAGTTAACCCAACAATATACGCCTGACCTGGTCTCGGACGTGAGTTAACCCAACAATTTACGCCTGACCTGGTCTCGGACGTGAGTTAACGCAACAATATACGCCTGACCTGGTCTCGGACGTGAGTTAACCCAACAATATACGCCTGACCTGGTCTCGGACGTGAGTTAACGCAACAATATACGCATGACCTGGTCTCGGACGTGAGTTAACGCAACAATATACGCATGACCTGGTCTCGGACGTGAGTTAACGCAAGATCTTTCGCTAACTCACGCCCTTCTTTAAACACTGTTGTCCAGTTCTTCACTGTTGTCTTCGACACACTTTTGTCCCAATATATTTCCTGCATTTTGCTATGAATGTCAACAGGTCGACATCCTTCAGCTGTTGGAAACCGAATAATCGCTCTCTGATCAACACTGGATGGATTCCGTATCACACCCGCCATGTTTTGAACACTCTGGCGAGGAAACTATGAGTCGGAGGATAATGAAATTTTGCAAACTTGACCGTTGGTATGTGCTGTTTACCCCAGAAGTGACGTCATCATGCGCATCGTATGTATGTTCACTTGTTGCAGTTTGGTTTTGTGTTATATGAACACGCCTTGTATATTAATTCAGTTCATTTGTTCAGTTGTCAAACACTTTGTGTCAATCGGTGCCAAAGGGAGCTTAAGTCTTCGTACTTGGGCAAAGTGTTTTGTGTCGGTAGTTATAAGCACGTCTCGCTGAAAGATTAAACTTATGTTATCGATCAATCTACTTCGATGTCTGGGGAGAGGAGACTAACGTTTGCTTATGCAAAACTGATCAGATTATGTTAGTAAGTGTCATGTGAAATATACTGGGCAGACTATGTTAGTGGCGTGTGAAATACACTGATCAGACAATGTTAGTCAGGGTCATGTGAAATATAATCAGACGCTGTTAGTCAAGGTCATGTGAAATATACTGATAAAACTACGTTAGTCAGTATCATGTGAAATATACTGATCAGACTCTGTTAGTCAAGGTCATGTGAAATATACTGATTAAATTATGTTAGTCAGTGTCATGTGAAATATACTGATCAGACTATGTTAGTCAGTGTCATGTGAAATATACTGATCAGACTACGTTAGCCAGTGTCATGTGAAATATATTGATAAAACTACGTTAGTCAGTGTCATGTGAAATATATTGATAAAACTACGTTAGTCAGTGTCATGTGAAATATATTGATAAAACTACGTTAGTCAGTGTCATGTGAAATATACTGATAAAGACTCCCACCTCACTTCCATGCATTTTTGACGGAAACATACTGCAGTCTAGCCAACAAGGTGGTACCCGACAGGATCGCGGCCGTCCCGTGGATGAAGCCATGCATAGCACGACAGCCTGGAGGATCTCTGACCTCCTTCATGAGAGCGCCCGGGGTGTGATGAAAGCTATTGCAGCGTGTCACTTTAACGCGCTTATCGGTGCACACAAAAGAGTGAGGCATAACTCGTCGTGGGGAGAGGCGGGGGAGGGGGTCCAGGATGCGGTCATAATGATGTCTCATTGAATGGAATAACAGCAGCCAGCGACTCATAGCTGACCAACAGCACGTGTCGGTCCTGGAAACAGACTGCACGTCACTAATGGAAGCTGGTCAAGGGATGTGGACCGCAATGGAAAGGCGAACATTTACTAAAAAATGCAGCGGGAATCGGATGTCATGGACCGAAAGTAGCAGACATTGCAGCCTCGCTGTAAGCTACAACGTCACAACGTTCTTTTCAGGATAAAAGTCGAAGAAGAAGAAGAAGAAGGAGAAGAAGAAGAAGAAGAAGAAGAAGAAGAAGAAGAAGAAGAAGAAGAAGAAGAAGAAGAAGAAGAAGAAGAAGTAGAAATCCAGAACAAATACAACATCAAGAACAAGATAAAAAACGAGAACAAGAACAAGAAAAACAAGAACAAGAGAAAGAACACGAACAAGAACAAGAAAAACAAGAACAAGATAAAGAACGAGAACAAGAACAAGAAAAACAAAAACAAGAGAAAGAACAAGAACAAGAAAAACAAGAACAAGATAAAGAACAAGAACAAGAAAAACAAGAACAAGATAAAGAACGAGAACAAGAACAAGAAAAACAAGAACAAGATAAAGAACAAGATAAAGAACAAGAACAAGAACAAGAAAAACAAGAACAAGATAAAGAACAAGAACAAGAAAAACAAGAACAAGATAAAGAACAAGAACAAGAAAAACAAGAACAAAAAGAACAAGATAAAGAACGAGAACAAGAACAAGAAGAACAAGAACAAGATAAAGAACTAGAACAAGAACAAGAAGAACAAGAACAAGATAAAGAACAAGAACAAGAAAAACAAGAACAAAAATAACAAGATAAAGAACTAGAACAAGAACAAGAAGAACAAGAACAAGATAAAGAACAAGAACAAGAAAAACAAGAACAAAAATAAGATAAAGAACGAGAACAAGAACAAGAAGAACAAGAACAAAAAGAACAATAACAAGAACAAGATAAAGAACAGGAACAAGAAGAACGAGAACAAGAAAAACAAGAACAAGATAAAGAACGAGAACAAGAAAAAATAGAACAAGATAAAGAACAAGAACAAGAAGAACAAGAACAAGATAAAGAACAAGAACAAGAAAAACAAGAACAAAAACAAGATGAAGAACGAGAACAAGAACAAGAAAAACAAGAACAAGAAAAAGAACGAGAACAAGAACAAGAAAAACAAGAACAAGATAAAGAACAAGAACAAGAAAAACAAGAACAAGATAAAGAACGAGAACAAGAAAAACTAGAACAAGATAAAGAACGAGAACAAGAACAAGAAAAACAAGAACAAGATAAAGAACAAGAACAAGAAAAACAAGAACAAGAACAAGATAAAGAACGAGAACAAGAAAAACAAGAACAAGAAGAACAAGAACAAGAAAAACAAGAACAAGATAAAGAACGAGAACAAGAACAAGAAAAACAAGAACAAGATAAAGAACAAGAACAAGAAGAACAAGATAAAGAACAAGAACAAGAAAAACAAGAACAAGATAAATAACAAGAACAAGAAAAACAAGAACAAGAAGAACAAGAAAAACAAGAACAAGATAAAGAACAAGAACAAGATAAACGAGAACAAGATAAATAACGAGAACAAGAACAAGAAAAACAAGAACAAGATAAAGAAAGAGAACATGAACAAGAAAAACAAGAACAAGAACAAGATAAAGAAAGAGAACAAAGAACAAGAAAAACAAGAACAAGATAAAGAAAGAGAACGAGAACAAGAAAAACAAGAACAAGATAAAGAACAAGAAAAAGAAAAACAAGAACAAGAACAAGATAAAGAACGAGAACAAGAACAAGAAAAACAAGAACAAGATAAAGAACGAGAACAAAAACAAGAAAAACAAGAGCAAGAGAAAGAACAAGAACAAGAAAAACAAGAACAAGATAAAGAACAAGAACAAGAACAAGAAAAACAAGAACAAGAACAAGATAAAGAACGAGAACAAGAACAAGAAAAACAAGAACAAGATAAAGAACAAGAACAAGAAAAACAAGAACAAGATAAAGAACAAGAACAAGAAAAACAAGAACAAGATAAAGAACGAGAACAAGAAAAACTAGAACAAGATAAAGAACGAGAACAAGAACAAGAAGAACAAGAACAAGATAAAGAACAAGAACAAGAAAAACAAGAACAAAAACAAGATGAAGAACGAGAACAAGAACAAGAAAAACAAGAACAAGATAAAAAACGAGAACAAGAAAAACTAGAACAAGATAAAGAACGAGAACAAGAACAAGAAGAACAAGAACAAGATAAAGAACAAGAACAAGAAAAACAAGAACAAAAACAAGATGAAGAACGAGAACAAGAACAAGAAAAACAAGAACAAGATAAAGAACGAGAACAAGAACAAGAAAAACAAGAACAAGATAAAGAACGAGAACAAGAACAAGAAAAACAAGAACAAGATAAAGAACGAGAACAAGAACAAGAAAAACAAGAACAAGATAAAGAACGAGAACAAGAACAAGAAAAACAAGAACAAGATAAAGAACGAGAACAAGAAAAACTAGAACAAGATAAAGAACGAGAACAAGAACAAGAAAAACAAGAACAAGATAAAGAACAAGAACAAGAAAAACAAGAACAAGAACAAGATAAAGAACAAGCACAAGAAAAACAAGAACAAGATAAAGAACAAGAACAAGAAAAACAAGAACAAGAACAAGATAAAGAACAAGAACAAGAAAAACCAGAACAAGATAAAGAACGAGAACAAGAACAAGAAGAACAAGAACAAGAAGAAGAAGAACAAGATAAAGAACGAGAACAAGAACAAGAAAAACAAAAACAAGATAAAGAACGAGAACAAGAAAAACAAGAACAAGATAAAGAACAAGAACAAGAAAAACAAGAACAAGATAAAGAACGAGAACAAGAATAAGAAAAACAAGAACAAGATAAAGAACAAGATAAAGAACAAGAACAAGAACAAGAAAAACAAGAACAAGATAAAGAACAAGAACAAGAAAAACAAGAACAAGATAAAGAACGAGAACAAGAATAAGAAAAACAAGAACAAGATAAAGAACAAGATAAAGAACAAGAACAAGAACAAGAAAAACAAGAACAAGATAAAGAAAAAGAACAAGAAAAACAAGAACAAAAAGAACAAGAACAAAAAGAAATAGAACAAGAAGAACAAGAACAAGATAAAGAACGAGAACAAGAACAAGAAAAACAAGAACAAGATAAAGAACAAGAACAAGAAAAATAAGAACAAAACCAAGATAAAGAACGAGAACAAGAACAAGAAAAACAAGAACAAGATAAAGAACGAGAACAAGAACAAGAAAAACAAGAACAAGATAAAGAACGAGAACAAGAAAAACAAGAACAAGAAAAACAAAAACAAGATAAAGAACAAAAACAAGAAAAACAAGAACAAGATAAAGAACGAGAACAAGAAGAACAAGAAGAACAAGAACAAGATAAAGAACGAGAACAAGAAAAACAAGAACAAGAAGAACAAGAACAAGAAAAACAAGAACAAGATAAAGAACAAGAAAAACAAGAACAAGATAAAGAACAAGAACAAGAAAAACAAGAACAAGAACAAGAAAAACAAGAACAAGATAAAGAACAAGAACAAGAAAAACAAGAACAAAAAGAACAAGAACAAAAAGAAATAGAACAAGAAGAACAAGAACAAGATAAAGAACGAGAACAAGAACAAGAAAAACAAGAACAAGATAAAGAACAAGAACAAGAAAAACAAGAACAAGATAAAGAACGAGAACAAAAACAAGAAAAACAAGAACAAGATAAAGAACGAGAACAAGAACAAGAAAAACAAGAACAAGATAAAGAACAAGAACAAGAAAAACAAGAACAAGATAAAGAACGAGAACAAGAACAAGAAAAACAAGAACAAGATAAAGAACAAGAACAAGAAAAACAAGAACAAGATAAAGAACGAGAACAAGAACAAGAAAAACAAGAACAAGATAAAGAACAAGAACAAGAAAAACAAGAACAAGAACAAGATAAAGAACGAGAACAAGAACAAGAAAAACAAGAACAAGATAAAGAACAAGAACAAGAAAAACAAGAACAAGATAAAGAACGAGAACAAGAACAAGAAAAACAAGAACAAGATAAAGAACGAGAACAAGAACAAGAAAAACAAGAACAAGATAAAGAACAAGAACAAGAAAAACAAGAACAAGATAAAGAACAAGAACAAGAAAAACAAGAACAAGATAAAGAACGAGAACAAGAACAAGAAAAACAAGAACAAGATAAAGAACGAGAACAAGAACAAGAAAAACAAGAACAAGATAAAGAACGAGAACAAGAACAAGAAAAACAAGAACAAGATAAAGAACAAGAACAAGAAAAACAAGAACAAGATAAAGAACAAGAACAAGAAAAACAAGAACAAGATAAAGAACGAGAACAAGAACAAGAAAAACAAGAACAAGATAATGAACAAGAAAAACAAGAACAAGATAAAGAACAAGAACAAGAACAAGAACAAGAAGAAAAAGATAAAGAACAAGATAAAGAACAAGAACAAGAACAAGAAGAACAACAACAACAGGGAGAACAACAAGAACAGGAAGAAGAACAACAACAACAAGAACTAACCGTGGGCATAAAAACAACAACAGCAACCATGAGATCTCCCTCATGCCCTGTAGCTAGTACATCTTGTGTTTTAAGAGTACACTGGGAGTCTACAAAGCCGCATTCTCATGCGATGACAGAATCAGTGTACTGATGACCTGACTTATATTCAATACAAGGGTAGGAAGACTAAGATCTACTGATCAGACATGTTAGTCAGGGTTAGGCAAAACATACTGGATAAAACCCTCACCTTGAATTCCCCGCAGTCGTCCACGGAAACGGTCTGTTTTCTTGGCAGCCTGTCTAAAAAGGTGAGGGACCGACATGATCCCCGTAGTAGTGAGCGTCACGCAGTTGAATCCAAGCATAGCACAACCGCCTGGAGGACCTTGGTCCCCCTTCATCAGCAGTCTCGGGATGTGAGGAAAGCTACGTAATGTCCATTTCAGGGCTTGCAAAAAAGTAAACCTACTCATTGTGAACATTCGCAAACAACAACAA
This sequence comes from Ariolimax columbianus, assembly GCA_036924085.1. NCBI lineage: Eukaryota > Metazoa > Mollusca > Gastropoda > Stylommatophora > Arionidae > Ariolimax > Ariolimax columbianus. The sequence continues at coordinate 49,437,791 of JAVGWX010000007.1, read as the reverse complement.
CAACATATTCAATACAAAGGATAGTTCCTGCCATCTTTCTAATGGCCTTATTTCTTAATATTTGTATCCTGGTGACACAGACTATATTTTTTACATTTTGTCATTTCACGTGTTGTTAGTTACCTCCCTTGGGCTTTAGATATTTCAGACACTGGTAGCACAGAGTTGGTATAAATACACTGCTTAAAAGTTATTAACTTGTCAAACTGATGCTTTGGTAGTTAGGAAGGGACGACAATTGATAAATCACAATGAAGTTTTCTGACATCGTGTTTCTACTTCCCCACCAAACCTTCCATCTTCTAAGAAAATACTCCCCGGATATATGAACTCTCACGCCCGTTGATATTCGACATTGTTTACGCTTGGTGGACAAGGTGATTTGTTGATCCTTTTATGATTTGTTGGGTTTTTTTTCGTTCGCCTTATTTCTTTAATCCCCAAGGTGGTGTGCGTTGCACTGTGCTTTTTATTTTGCACATGTCGGCCCAGTGCATCCGACTTTATCATGCATTTTATGTAAGGGTCTGCTTCCACCTGCATTTTCTAAGTGTTTGAATCTCCGGATAAACGGCCGGTGCTGTGATGGGGATCGAACCCAGCATCTTCTGATTGTGAGCCGTCTCACGTAACCACTAGTCCCAGCCGTCCCAAATGTTGTATTTGATTCGCTGATTTTCAAATTGTATCTTTTGGTATCTTTATTAGATATTAGGCAAGAGTTGGGCATAGAGGAGAACTGGTTTATCAATTCCATTTTGCCTATAAAATGCAAAAACTTTGGTCCCATCAAGAGACACAACGGTCTTGAGGGAACAGTGATGGAAGGAATGCTGCCAGGTAAAAGAGGAAGAGGTAGACCAAGAAGACGAAGAAACCAAGATATCCAGGAATGCCTGGGTATGACTGTGGCGGAGGCTGGAGTTTTGGCAAGGGAACGAGTTTCTTTCAGACAGACTGTGATGGGAGCGACGTTCTATACAGCACATGGTATCTTTATCTTCGAATCCAAGATTTTGGCAGTCGGTAAATTTAAAAAGTTTTGCCTTTGAGGAGATAATTTCATCGATGCGTAACACGTACACATTAGCTATACATTTTCTTAGAAATCGCAATATCATTTACGTGATGTGACATTGTTTTTTAACGTAGCAACTATCCTGGTCCACACACAAACCACAACGTCCGACAAATTGTTGCATCCCCTGTACGAAAAAAATCAGACATCTTCTCCCGAAACCTGATACGCACAGCTGCTAGCACTTCCTTGTCAGAAGCGCAACGGTCTCATTTGAAGTGTACCTTCAGCTTCGAGGTAAGGAAGAAGTCAAAGGTGTCAGATCGGGGCTGTAAAATGTCGTTGAACTTGAGACGATCCAATGTAGCCACTGTTTATCAACTCGTGTGTGAACGAGCAATGCCCTGCTAAAGAACTGCGTGCTTGCCCACACGAACAGGCAGTTAATCGTGCTGGAAATTTCTGTAGAGTTTTCATATATCGATCGGAGTTGAAGGTATTGCCGTGCTTCAAACATTCATTGCTGACTACACCCTGGCAGTCCCAGAAAATGGTCATCATTACTTTTCGCGCCGAGGCGACGCTCTTGATGTCATCAGCAACAATCTCTCGCTCCAGATACAGATAAACAAAATGCTTGGCATGGCGAACAACCGTCATGGCCCGCCTGACGAAGAGTCTGGGGGAACACTGCGTTGTTTCACTACACCAAGGTCCGGATCTATCAGACCTGTATTCTTGGAACTCTCATGTATGGAAGCGAGACTTGGAGCACTTACACTAAGCAGGAACGACGGCTCAACACCTTTCACGCGAGGTGTCTACGGCGTATATTGGGAACTGGGTAGCAAGTGAGTGCCACATAATACGTTCTGATATAAAGCAAACACTCACAGGATGTACTCGATGCTGAGCCAACGACGCCTTTGATGGTTTGGTCACGTTTACCGTAAGTAAGTTGGGAGCCTGTCGAAGGACATCCTTTATGGACAGCTGGCTATTTGAGCAAGATAACCGGCGGTTCCACACATCGTTTCAAGGACGTATGCAAGAGGGACATAAAGGTATATGACATCCCATCCCAAGACTGGGAAACGAGTGCTCAAGAACGAGCTGTTGGAAGAGTCCGTTGGAAAGGATATAATAGCTGGCGACACTCGTAAAGGCCTTCTGACTGCAGAGAAAAGAGATCGACTGAAGTTATTGGGGGACACCCCAGAAAGCCAGCCTACTCGACATGGTGAGGATCGACATTAACAGCCATAGTAGACTGTCGAAAATCATGAGACAGAGCTGGACAAAACTCACAGGGCGCCAAGCTCATTGTCTACAGAGACTGAGACTCCTATGATGAATGATAATGACCTCTGGGCTGCTCATGTGGGACCTATGCCTGACAACTAATGGACACGACAATCGGCGTTCTTATAGTTATACACGTCCATAGGCGACGCAACTATGTGGTAGCTGAATGGTTTGACAAAATATTTAGGTCCGTTTCGGTACAGCACAGCGAAGAATGAGATGCATACACACTGTCTTTGGTGTTTACTCGCATGCAGCATACCTGCCGGATTGACGTGGGGGATAATTTGATAAAGTGTGTACTTTGTTTACGTTTGTTATTTATCAATTTAATTTCTAATGTTAGTCTGTATTTCAGTGCAATTCCAAGGTGAAAAAAACATTACAAACGTTTGAAATGTTGTGCTATCGCAGGACCCAAAGAGTGCGCTGAACAGAATGAAGGTCAAACGAACAAGTACTTAAAGATATATTGTCTCATGCACATCTAGTGATGTGTATACAGAAAGGTAGATTGTCTTGGCTTGGTCATAATATGAGACATGGAAGCCTAACTATTGAAAATACTAGAAGATAAAAATCAGAGCAAAAGGCGAAAGAGGATGTCCAAGAAACAATTACATCATACAGGATTGTAAATACAAAGGGATGCAGACTTATACTGAGCTGCTGAATGGATCTGCTGGGAACAGAAGACAGTGGCGTGACATGATCAGAAGTCTTCAACACCAATATCCGAACTGACTAACAGTAGACAGTGGCGTGACATGATCAGAAGTCTTCGACACCAGTACCCGAACTGACTACCAGTAGACAGTGGCGTGACATGATCAGAAGTCTTCGACACCAGTACCCGAACTGACTACCAGTAGACAGTGGCGTGACATGATCAGAAGTCTTCAACACCAGTACCCGAACTGACTAACAGTAGACAGTGGCGTGACATGATCAGAAGTCTTCGACACCAGTACCCGAACTGACTACCAGTAGACAGTGGCGTGACATGATCAGAAGTCTTCAACACCAGTACCCGAACTGACTAACCTGGTAAAGAGGATTACAGCCAAGATATATGGAGCTAGCGCCTGAAAAAGCGGGTTGCAGTAGCTTATATCACATTCATAGCGTACTGCTGATGGTAGACCATAGTCCTCCGGGCGCTTGTGCTATGCTTGACTTCATCTGCGTGCCGGTCACTACTACGAGCATCACATCGTTTCACATCTCGTCAGTCAGACTACCTTGAAAACAGCCTGTTTTCATGGAACACTTCATGGAAATGAGATAGTTGTCTTGGTCAGTATGTTGTACCTCACCCAGCCTCGACGTTCTGGTTAGTATATTGTGCCTGACCCTGCCACGATGTTCTGGTTAGTATATTGTGCCTGACGCTGACAGGACGTTCTGGTTAGTATATTGTGCCTGACGCTGACAGGACGTTCTGGTTAGTATGTTGTGCCTGACCCTGCCACGACGTTCTGGTTAGTATATTGTGCCTGACCCTGCCACGACGTTCTGGTTAGTATGTTGTGCCTGTCCCTGACACGATGTTCTGGTTAGTATGTTGTGCCTGACCGGACTAGCGTTTCAGTTCCTTTTATTTGAAAGTGTAAAATTGCAAATGTTGTTTTCTGCTTCCCTATTTTTAAGAGTGTTTCCTAAATTGTTAGTGCTCTCTGCATCCTGTGATGTTTCGCTTTGATATTCTTATAGGCTACCATCATATTGTGGATCACAATTTGTCAACCTTTTTTCGAGTCGCGACCCCATACCATAGAAGCAAAGTGACTGGCTTCCCATATACACACATCGAAAATAGACTTTCCAGTATAATATAATTCAATATATTTTTAATTTTATATATATTTTTGAATTACGCAATCGACTTATCTGATTGGTGGCAGAAACATACGTTTTATTATATTTCGCGGAATTCGCTTTCGAAACTAAATCTCTGTGCGGCACGCAATGATGAGATTTTTTGTTTCCCTAAAACTGCTTATGTAAATACTCTGGTATAAGCGCGTTGATGTATGTGACTATGGGTCGCTTCAGTGTATTCACCGTGAAAATAAAATATAAAACTACTCATGTCTTTATGGGTCTTTATATTAAATCTTTAAAGATTATGATATTCAAATTTTAGGACACTGATTAAAAAATAAATGTGATTTAAAATCAATTATTTTTTTTTAGCTTCACTTTTTCAGCCGGCTATCCATACCTTAACTTAACGTCTTTATAATGTTGTAGAAGACTGCAGAGTATTTATACAACTAGTTTCTTTTTCATTCACTTGATCTAAAAAAAAAAAACTATGTGCCTTCAATCTATTCTTGATGCATTAATTGTCCTTGTCTCCGCTACTTCCTATGGCAATGAATTCTAAATATTCACCACAGTCTAACTAAAAAAAAATATTTCCAAATATCTGATCTGAACCTTTATTTAACTAATGTGTAGCTGTGTCCTCGTGTTCTTGCAGGCGGCTGTATTTTGAGGAAAAAAACTTGTTATAATCAAATTGATCCTTTCCTTTGATTATCTTATAAATCTGATTTAAGTCATCTCGAATTCTATTTCTTCGATATTGTAGGCTAGATTTTCTCTTTCTACATAGCTGTAATTCAGGAATACCAGTTTCAGTTTTGTTTCAGTATGTTTTGCCTGACCCTGACTAACATTGTCTATCAGTATGTTTTACCTGACCCTGACTAACATTGTCTATCAGTATGTTTTACCTGACCCTGACTAACATTGTCATATCAGCATGTTTTGCCTGACCCTGATTAACATTGTCATATCAGCATGTTTTGCCTGACCTTAACTAACATTGTCCGATCAGTATATTTTGCCTGACCCTGACTAACATTGTCCTATATGTTTTGCCTCACTAGACGTTAGCCTCCTCTCTCCACCTAAGTAGTAGTTTGCTCAATATTTCAAATTTAATCATTTCCCATTACACACAAGTATCTTATAACGAAGTTAATTGCTTTTCTCGGAAATTCCATTTCACACGATGTAATTTTCCTTCCCTGTGCACTGGAAAATGGTTTTCTGATATCGGTAGCAAAGAGGTGTCATCAATATATTGTTTTTCATTTGTCATTCAGTGACCCTCAGGCTTTTCTTGTTACAATGTATCTCAGTGGATTGTGTGTCCTTGTACTTTTGCCCCGAGTAATCTATTTTGGAGGAACTGTCTTATCCATTTCTATTTGAACTCACAGACTCCCCAGAGTAATTTTTTTCTCTGTCCCAGTCCTCCACTTTTTATCAAAGACTTTCCCCATATCTAGCCTGCCTGCCAGTGTGTTTATTTTCCCGGAAAGCATTTTCATTTTTCTGCATGATATGTTATTTCGGTCTTGTTTGTCTGTGTTGTTTAAATCCGGTTGATTGGGGTGTAATCGAATTCGTATTCTTCAGTAGCCACTTCAGTCCGGTATTTACAAGTTTTTCCATCAGTTTACCTGTGCAGCTAAGCAAACTAATGGGTCTTTAGCTGTCAGATTTGGTTCTGCATTTACCATGTTTTAATACAGGCATCATGATTGCTTCCCTGAATATATATTTATAAATATTCAATTTTTTTAGCTAATGATTTTAGTTTTGTGCTATTTTATTATCCAAATTTTTAAACATTTCATTTGTGATTCAATCTTTTTCTTGATATCCCCCCCCCCCCCCCCCCCCAACCCCCCCCCCCCATTTTTAGTTGCGTAATCGCATCTTCTAATACTTTGCTGTGCACATGTTGTAATCATGTGGTGCTTGTTGTTTATGTCTTTATTTCAATTATCTCTGTGTTATTTCTGTTAGGTTTGTTTTATGTATTTTTATATACATATATTTTTGCATGCTTTCCTTTTACCATTAATCCCTTTTCGTCTAGAGTGATATCTTGTGATCGAATAATTTCGTTCTTCGGTCGGTGACTGCAAGTTTCCACATAATTGTTTTAATTTTGTGTTGGTTTTAGGATTTCAGTTTTGTTTCCAACTTGTTTCGTTGCCTTGTTAATAGCGTTTTTATACTTTGCTGTGGCTTTCTTTACCGTAACGACGTCTTTATACTGGTTTAGAAGACTCTGCCGAGTTCGTATACAACAATTTTATTTAGTTTTTTACGCACATCCAATCTATTCTTGAATGCATTAATTGTCCCAGCCTCCACTACTTCTCGTAGTAATGCTTTCTAAGCATTCACGGCTCTCTGACCAAAACATATGTCATAATATCTAAACTGAACCTTTATTTAATTAATGTGTTTCTGTAACCTCCTATTCTTGTGGATGGTTGCATTTTGAAAAAAACTTGGTATAGTCCAGGCAGGTTATAGGAAAGACAGAGGAACCAGGGACCACATATTCAATTTGAAGAATAGCTACGAAAAATGTAGAGAGTTTAATGTAGACCTGTACACATGTTTCATTGATTACACCAAGGCCTTCGATACGGTAAAACATAAAACTCTGTGTAAAATCATGAAGGAAATTGGGTTTCCTGTGCATATTATTCATCTCATTGAAACATTATACCAAGATCAACAATCCTCTGTTCGAGTATCTGGGAAAACATCAGATTGGTTTGCAGTACAAATGGGAGTAAGACAGGGATTTATTCTCTCACCTTATCTGTACAACATATATGCGGAATGTTTAATGAGAAATGTTTGAGAAGACGAGAACACGGAAAGTTTCGACCAATTTACCATTGACGGGTACAAGATTCCAAAGTTACGATACGCAGATGACACAGTCATTCTATCAAGAAGTGCAGAAGGGCTACAGCAGCTAATTTCAGCCGTAAATGGGCATAGTAAAGATCAAAACCTGTTTATAAACATAAATAAAACAAAGATAATGACCATCGACAAAACACAATGTCAGCATACATTTACAGTGGGCGGTGAAGAAATAGATCAGGTCACGCTTTTTTGAATATCTAAGCTCCAGAATTGACAAACAAGCTGACTACTAGAAAGAAATTAGAAGAGACTAGCCATGGCAATGCTGAACAGCCTTGAGAAATTATGGCAGAGCACCAACAAAATGATTAAAGTAAAAGTCTTGAGAGTCTGTGTTTTTCCTGCGGCAGCTTATGGCTGCGAATCATGAACGATTACCAAAACTTCCAGACAAAGAATTGAATCCATCGAGTACTAAAGAAACTGTACACTGGAAGAGTGAGACCAGTTCTCGAGTATGGCATTGCGGCATGGACAACAGCAGCAAAGGCGGACTTCGATAAAGTTAGCAAACTTCAAAACCAAGCCATGAGAGTTATAACAGGAGGCATGAAGTCAACGCCAATTGTAGAACTTGAAAACATTACAAAACTGCAATCCATGACCGATAGAAGAGACTGCAGAGCCCAGCTGCAGTCAGAGAAACTCCGAAGACTGACCGACCATCCAATGCCCCAGAGACTAAACAATTTGGGAAATGGGAAACTAAAGCGGAGAAACTTTGCAGAAATAACCAAAGCAAAGATGCACGAAGATCCCATAAACGCACTAACAACACCAAAACCCATCACTACTGTACGAAAACCTACCTGGAGGCAGGATATATTTCCAGAGGTGGTAGAAAATATACCAGGTATTGCAAACAAAAACTGCCAGACTGAAAAAGAAAGGAGAGATACTACCCTAAGCTTCATTACGAAAAGCTACCCAAGCATGGACTGGACCCATGCATACACCGACGGTTCTGTAACAAACATAACACAGAACGGAGGGGCAGGAGCATTCCTGAACCTACCAAATGGCAGAAAAATAACACTGTCATTCGCTACTGGTAAGTACACAAGCAATTTCAGAGAGGAGGCAGAGGCACTGAGGGCGGCAGTGGAAGAAATGGTGACACACAGTGAAAATGAGAGCCATATAGTCCTGCTGACAGCGCTAAAAAGCCAGAAAAATACTGAGCTTAATGACTTAAGAGCAGCACTCTGCAAACTGTGCCAGCAGTCCGCACCAAAAAGGGTAGTGGTACAGTGGGTCCCATCACATTGCAACATCCAAGGCAACGAGGAGGCAGACAGACTGGCAAAAGAAGGCGCAAGACTACCACAAACAGATACTAGTATGACGTACGAAGAGTCAAAACGGCTTATCAAAGCCAGATACATGACCAAATGGGAAACCGAACATACTGGTTACACCAAAAACGATGCCTAATACCAGTTGAACAGAAGAGAGCAGGTCGTTGTCTTCAGACTTCGCACTGGCCACAATAGACTGATGTACCACCTATTCAACAAATTGAAGATAGGTAATACCGACGAATGCCAGTGCGGTACCGGTAAAATGACCGATGAACATCTGCTGCAGAACTGCCCGACATACGAGGATCAGAGAGAGCAGATGTGGCCATCACAGTGTACTGCAAGACAAGCTCTATGGCAGTGTCGACAGCCTCAGGATGACCGCCGCTTTTTTTCGAAAAAATAATGGTTACTGTCTGACTGCGTACGAAGAAGAAGAAGAAGAAGAAGAAGAAGAAGAATCCATGGAGTCAACATGTTAAAGAAAGATCCTCAGAATACCCTGATCAGAGAAAAAGACAAATGTAGACATTTGGCAAGAGTTGAGCATAGAGGAGAACTAGTTTATCAATTCCATTTTGGCTAGAAAATGTAAATACTTTGGTCACATCAAGAGACACAACGGTCTCGAGGGAACAGTGATGGAAGGTATGGTGCCAGGCAAAAGGGAAAGGGGTAGACCAAGAAAACGATGGCACCAAGATATCCAGGAATGCCTGGGTATGACCGTGACGGAGGCTGGAGTTTTGGCAAGGGAACGAGTTTCTTTCAGACAGACTGTGATGGGAGCTACGTTCTATAAAGGACATGCTACATTATGACGTCTAATTTATCCTTTCCGTTATTTCTCTTATAAACCTGTATTAAGTCACCCCGAATTCTTCTTTTTTCTAGACAGTGTAGGCCGGTTTTACTCAGTACTTCTTCTTAACATTTAGTTTCATCTTACTTTCCAGACTTTGGTTTACTGTTGCTATGTTTGTTTTCTGTTCTGCGATGTTAAGAATCGACGTCACTGCATTTTGGGCAAAGCTGTGCTCAGTCTACGCCGGGAAATGGCGATGAGTGTGGATACTGGTCGTTCTAGCATTCCGATGGTTGTACATACTCTTGCTATGTCTCTCATGCACCAATCCCTGCTCGACTCACGATTGAATTCAAAAATCTAAAAACCGTGCAATGCCCGTTCCTTGATTGGAGTATCTACGTCCAAGAGACGGTCGTTAATTGAATCAATTAACAAGAGACGGTCGTTGATCGACCAAATTGACGTCATCCATATCCATAACTGAGCTTCTGATAAGTGTAGTAGTAGACCACGCTCATTGGAAGGCAAAGCTACGGGGTTTAACTCACACAACCGTCACGCTCCAGTCAACTCAGCTGTAAATAGGTAGCTGACTTACGACCATGGAAAGTAAAAGCAAAGAGTAAGGGAACTGGCGACAGCATCTCACACAAGATGCGGCTTAGTTTTAGTCTCCAACACTTCGCTCCTGACCAGCGTTAAGTCTTCTGATGGGCACCCTTGGCCTTTATCCACAACTAAAGCGTCCTTCTCATTGCCGTCGGTGTGACAACGAACTTGTTCAATGTCACGACCACAGCATGCTCGGTACAATATAACCATACAAGTCCCTGAAGTTTTGGGGCATCTGTCAGCTAGCCACTCATGTCAAAGCCATCCCTATTCTTTGGCTGTCCCCAACCTTCCAGCAATGGGCAACGTAGTTTCTTTTGTCATGCTGAGTGGGGGAATAATTTGCGATATTATGCTCTGTCTGTGAGAACCGGTCAGGCGGGAAGACTGCCGGGCCATATGGCTCCAATGGATTGAAGGCAAACAGATCTGAGAAGTACGATGTAGCCCACGCCGACTCGAGGATAAACTGTACGGCGGAATTGAGACCCTGAAAAAGACAGAATTCACATTGAAGACTCCTTATTCTTCCTACTTTTTCTGCGTTCGTTCTAAATCTCCTGCTACCAAGCACTGAACAGGGCTTTGCAAGTAGCAGGATGAACGGAGAACGGAATGCGTTGTATAGTTCGTTTACAGTTAACTGCGATATTTGCACCTTTCCGTCCGACACATCCGTTTTTGCAAGTTGACGAATTCTAGGTTTCAGTCTAAATGAGCAATGATCGCATTGGACGGCATCATAACCATGGAATAAAGAAAAAACAAGAGTCAAACAATATGACTATCTTCGTTTGCAGATCTATCAGCTAGACACGCCTGAGCTGAAGGCAATAATCTTTATCTTCATTCTGGGATCCAGATGCTGATCAGCGCATGAGCAGCAGTGGTCAGCGTCTCATAGATGACTGCTAGCGTCAGGGCCAGCGAACCAGAGCTGCCAAGACCCTTCTACACCTCCACGCGGTGATCCTGGATAACAGGCTGCAGCAGGGCAGACTGGCTAAGGAGAAGGGATCGAAGAGGGAAGGCTAACCCGGTACTCAAAAAATCCTTGCTGTAGTCGGATGTGTTGGACCGAAAGGTGCAAATATCGCAGTCAAGCTGTAAACTACGACAAACGCATTCAGTTCTCTGGACTACATTCTGCTACTTATGCACTTTCAGGGTTTGGTAGTGGGAGATTGAGAATGAACGAAGTCAAGCCAATATCCATTCTTACACTGGAGGTGGCTGTCATACATACACTGCACCCTTTGGTCCCGATCTTACCTCTCTTTCTGGTTTAGTCAGGAACAACATACTGATCAGACATGTTAGTCACGGTCATGCATAATATACTGATCAGACATGTTAGTCAGGGTCAGGCACAATATACTGATCAGATATGTTAGTCAGGGTCAGGCACAACGTATTGATCAGACATGTTAGTCAGGATCAGGCATAACATACTGATCAGACATGTTAGTCAGATTCAGGCACAACATACTGATCAGATATGTTAGTCAGGGTCAGGCATAACATACTGATCAGACATGTTAGTCAGGGTCAGGCACAACATACTGATCAGACATGTTAGTCAGGGTCAGGCACAACATACTGATCAGATATGTTAGTCAGGGTCAGGCATAACATACTGATCAGACATGTTAGTCAGGGTCAGGCACAACATACTGATCAGACATGTTAGTCAGGGTCAGGCACAACATACTGATCAGACATGTTAGTCAGGATCAGGCATAACATACTGATCAGACATGTTAGTCAGGGTCAGGCAAAATATACTGGCCAAGACCCTCACCTCGGCTTCCTGGTAGCCCTACCTGGAAACGGGCTGTTCTTATGGAGACGTGACTAAGGATCGAGGGATCGACGTAATCCACGTAGTAGTGAGCGACACGCAGATGAAGTCAAGGATAGTACAACCGCCTATGGGACCCCGAACCTTTTTCATCAGTACGCTCGTGATGTAAGGAAAGCTACTGCAGCCCGCCACTTAACGGTTTTTTCAGGACGCATAAAAGAGTAAACCTACTTATTGTAGGCATTCGAAACAACAATAACATTTTTTAGCCATCTTCCAATTTTCGAGAACAGTTGACAGTGAATACTGACATGAGAACAGTTGACAGTGAATACTGAAATGAGAACAGTTGACAGTGAATACTGACAAAGTCGTCCTCATCGATTACGATCATCTGATGCTGTAACTGTTGCTTGAATTGACTAAAGAGGAAAATATTTGCGTGTCAACTCTACTCTTTCGTCCGCTGCTACTGATGTGGCATCTGGAAGAAAAACGAATACTAATTCCACAGCAAGCCGGCTTTAGACAGCACAGATCCACTGAGGACCAGGTCATCCTCATAGCCCAGGAAATAGAAGATGCCTACCAGGCACAGAAACACACAGTAGCGGTTTGGGTGGACCTGGAGAAGGCATTTGACAAAGTCTGGAAAGACGGACTTAGAGTCAAGCTAAGGAGGAGTGAAGTTTGTGGGAAAATGAACAAGTGGATCAACCACTACCTCAAACAAAGAACGGCCAGAGTCCAAGTACAAGGGCAGATGAGCAAAAAGGTGATACTCGAGCAGGGAGTACCCCAAGGGGGAGTACTGTCACCCACACTCTTCCTGGTGTATATAAACGACATTACAGAGAATATACCAAGAAGAGTCCATAGCTCAATGTTTGCAGACGATCTGGCTATGTGGACCTCTGAAAAGAATCTCACCATAGCAAGAAATCGGATGCAGCAGGCCCTAACATCGCTGGAAGAGTGGGCGAACTCATGGCTGGTCAAAATAAACAAGGAGAAAACCACATGCACAATATTCTCGCTTTCATTAAAACCCCAAAATACCAAATTTAAGTTTAAATGGCAAATTCCTGCAGCCAAACGACAACCCAAACTATCTGGGAGTCACATTTGATAGGCGCATGACATGGAAAAGTCAGATCGAGAGAAACCGAATGAGAGCCAGAGAAAGAATGGCAATCATGAGGAAACTTGCTGGCACAAGCTGGGGAGCAGACGAAAGCATACTAAAGAAACTGTACACTGGAAGAGTGAGACCAGTTCTCGAGTATGGCATTGCGGCATGGACAACAGCAGCAAAGGCGAACTTCGACAAAGTTAGCAAACTCCAAAACCAAGCCATGAGAGTTATAACAGGAGGCATGAAGTCAACGCCAATTGTAGAACTTGAAAACATTACAAAACTGCAATTCATGACCGATAGATGAGACTGCAGAGCCCAGCTGCAGTCAGAGAAACTCCGAAGACTGACTGACCATCCAATGCACCAGAGACTAAACAATTTGGGAAATGGGAAACTAAAGCGGAGAAACTTTGCAGAAATAGCCAAAGCAAAGATGCACGGAGATCCCATAAACGCACTAACAACACCAAAGCCCATCACTACTGTTCGAAAAGCTACCTGGAGGCAGGATATATTTCGAGAGGTGGTAGAAAATATACCAGGTAATGGAAACAAAAACTGCCAGACTGAAAAAGAAAGGAGAGATACTACCCTAAGCTTTATATCGAAAAACTACCCAAGCATGGACTGGACCCATGCATACACCGACGGTTCTGTAACAAACACTACACAGAACGGATGGGCAGGAGCATTCCTGAACCTACCAAATGGCAGAAAAATAACACTGTCATTCGCTACTGGTAAGTACACAAGCAATTTCAGAGCGGAGGTAGAGGCACTAAGGGCGGCAGTGGAAGAAATGGTGACACATAAAGAAAATGAAAGCTATACAGTCCTGCTTACAGATGCTCTCGCCGTAGTCACAGTGCTGAAAAGCCAGAAAAACACTTAAGAGCAGCACTCTGTCCACTGTGCCAGCAGTCCGCACCAAAAAGGGTAGTGGTACAGTGGGTCATATCACACTGCAACATCCAAGGCAACGAGGAGGCAGACAGACTGGCAAAAGAAGGCGCAAGACTACCACAAACATATACTAGTATGACGTACGAAGAGTCAAAACGGCTTATTAAAGCCAGATACATGACCAAATGGGAAACCGAACATACTGGTTACACCAAAAACGATGCATATTACCAGTTGAACAGAAGAGAGCAGGTCGTTGTCTTCAGACTTCGCACTGGCCACAATAGACTGAGGTACCACCTATTCAACAAATTGAAGATAGGTGGAACCGACGAATCCCCGTGTGGTACCGGGAAAATGACCGCTGAACATCTGCTGCAGAACTGCCCGACATACGAGGATCAGAGAGAGCAGATGTGGCCATCACCAGTGGAACCACAAGACAAGCTCTATGGCAGTGTTGACAGCCTCAGGATGACCGCCGCTTTTTTCGAAAAAATAATGGTTACTGTCTGACTGCGTACGAAGAAGAAGTCCCCTGCTACACTAGTCCAGTGGCAAGACGTAGTAAAGACGACTGGAGTTAGCACAGGATGCAGATTTTTTCTCAGGGTTTCCTCCCAAATCCTTTCCTGTAAATAGGTGACCCACAAGGTAGCAGACATATACGGTCACTGCGTACGAAGAAGAAGAAGAAGAATACGGTCACCCAGACATACTTTTGCAATTGATTAATGACGCAGATTTGCATAGAATGACGAGATTCATATGCTGTTTAGAAATATGCTATGTTTACAAAATAATCAGTCAATTAGTTCATTTCGTTACAGACGGATGTTATCTTCAGTCTAATTCTCTTGATGCCACGTGGCCCATGAGGATTCCATGAACTTTCCATGATTTTCTGTTATGGAGAACCTACAGGGCCTAGATGTCATAAATGCGCAGCACTGATCATTCTCCATCATGCGTCTCCAAGTAATTCTCCATCATGCGTCTCCAAGTAATTCTCCATCATGCGTCTCCAAGTAATTATCCATCATGCGTCTCCAAGTAATTCTCCATCATGCGTCTCCAAGTAATTCTCCATCATGCGTCTCCAAGTAATTCTCCATCATGCGTATCCAAGTAATTCTCCATCATGCGTCTCCAAGTAATTCTCCATCATGCGTCTCCAAGTAATTCTCCATCATGCGTCTCCAAGTAATTCTCCATCATGCGTCTCCAAGTAATTATCCATCATGCGTCTCCAAGTAATTCTCCATCATGCGTCTCCAAGTAATTCTCCATCATGCGTCTCCAAGTAATTCTCCATCATGCGTCTCCAAGTAATTCTCCATCATGCGTCTCCAAGTAATTCTCCATCATGCGTCTCCAAGTAATTCTCCATCATGCGTCTCCAAGTAATTATCCATCATGCGTCTCCAAGTAATTCTCCATCATGCGTCTCCAAGTAATTCTCCATCATGCGTCTCCAAGTAATTCTCCATCATGCGTCTCCAAGTAATTCTCCATCATGCGTCTCCAAGTAATTCTCCATCATGCGTCTCCAAGAAATTCTCCATCATGCGTCTCCAAGTAATTCTCCATCATGCGTCTCCAAGTAATTCTTCATCTACCTTTCTTTCTCTTTCCATCCAGCGCTGTTTTTGCGGGCATATCCGGACTCATTCTTATGACATGCACAAATTTCAGTGAAGTTCTTAGAATTGTGAAAGTTTCAATCAGTGATCAGTCACCTAAATTTCAAACACGTAATGTGGTTTGCACATCTGCACCCCTAATTATTCCTAGGTGGCTGCATAACTCTACATTTTGACCATGAAATGGATAACTGGCACGATAGAAAAAATTAATTCCGCCGACGATCATTTTTTGTACCAAAAAGAAAAACAACAAAATTTGTTTTTAATGTCAATACATCAATTGCCAAGTAAACACCAACAAAAATAAATGTTTACTACTTTAGTTCCAAAAAAAAATAAAAAAACATGTAATCGTAAAGATAAATGCTTGCACCGAAAAACGAAGTTGTTTATATTTACTTGTTATAAACCTGCTTCCAGCAAAGTATCCTTAATTTATGAGAATCTATATGTGTTTAATAGACTATAGTAAAGAATTTGACAGAGTCCACCATGAAAAGCTAACTGCGTGCCTCCAAGAAATGTATCTAAATGAGGAAAATATTAGACTACTTGGTGACTTGTAATGCAGGACACGACAAATCCTAAGCGCGGGTCGCCATGGCAACGAGAATTGTTCTTGTGGCGTCTATCATTCCAGGACCAGTGTCGTATTTATTGGCACAAATTCCCCAATCGCGTATGTCGTCCCTCCTGCTACCCAAAAGGACGCAGAATATAATATATTTACCACTTAATGTCTTCTTTTGCTGACATTCAAGGTCAGACACGGCGTTATGTTACGCAGCAGCGTTTGATTAAACGTTTGCCTCTTCCACCCCAGACTGTAGTCCTTTGGATCGATATTATTATGTATTGTCAAGTGTCTGGATGCGTGTGTGTATCTGTCTGTAATATGGACGTATCGGCCAGTGTATGGATGCGTGTTTGTATCTGTGTGTAATGTGGAATTATCGGCTATTGTATGGATGCGTGCGTGTATCTGCTTGTAATATAGACGTATCGGCCAGTGTATGGATGCGTGTTTGTATCTGTTTGTAATGTGGACGTATCGGCCAGTGTATGGATGCGTGTTTGTATCTGTTTGAAATGTGGACGTATCGGCCAGTGTAGGGAAGCGTGTTTCTTTTTCTTCTTCTTCTTCGTACGCTGGGAACCGTGTTTGTATCTGTAATGTGGACGTATCGGCCAGTGGATGGATGGGTGTTTGTATCTGTTTGTAATGTATTCCACTATCGCAATTGTACAGTACAGTAGTTGTGTCAACTCTTTCTGTACGTGGGGAAGTGGTCATACCAAGAAAAATCCCCGACATGCCCAGTCAAACTGAACACGAAGTAATTTCAAAACGGTATTTTGAGATTGCAAACCAAGCTTGCGCTCGAGTTATGCACCAACACCATCCACGTCCGCCTGAAGACATAACACAAATAAGGAATAGCAGAACAAGTCAGTGGTATTTTGAAAATAAACTTAAACTTGCACATTATGAATTAAGATGGGGGAACTGAGACGCTAGTCAGGTTAGGTACAACATACTGACCTGGACGTCGCGTCAGGATCAGGCACAATGCACTGACCAAGACCACTTTATTTCATGTATCGTTCCCTGGAAACATGCTTTTTAAAGGCAGTCTGGCTGACGAGATGTGGATTCATGTGAACCCAGCAGTAATGACTGTCACGCATATTAAGACAAATATAGTACAAGCACCTGGAGGACTGCGGTATGCCTTCATCAGCACGATCGGGGTGTGAGGATATCTGCAACAACCCGCCACTTAAAATTCTTTTCAGGAGGCACAAAAGAGTAAATTTACTCATTGTGGGCAATAAACAACTTTACTTACTTACTTAGTCGCTCCGCTTCTACCGTGAGGTGTAGATGTTAACCAGAGTGAACGCGACACTGCTCTATCCGTCGTCTTTTTCCTGGTCTCTTTCTAATCCAGCCCTCGAGGCTGTCGTATGTTGTCTACCCAACGTACTTTGGGACGTCCTGTGGGTCTGAGTCCTTGACTTTTGATCTCCCATGACCACTTTGGTATTAGATCTTCTTCCATTCTACAGAAATGGCCAAACCACTGTAGTTGGGACTGCTCCACTCGTGTCTGCAGGGGTTGAACTTCAAGATTGCTACGTATTGTCTGTTTACGGATCTTGTCCCTTTTCGTCACATGAACCGCCTTTCTTGGATACCTTATTTGTAAAGTTTGTAGTTGCCTTTCTTGGGCTGTAGTCATTGCCCATGACTCACATCCATATGTCAGGACAGGCACATAGGTCGAGCGGTATACATCCATCTTTGTTTTCCTGCTTATTTCTCTTTTACTGAGAAAACCTCTGTTTATTGCATGGAACAGTCTACCTGCTGCTGCCCTTCGTGCAGTTAACTCCTCTTTGCTATTACCACTCCTAGATATTTAAAGTTGCTGACCTGCTATAGTGCTCGTGTATCTAGGGTTATCTAATGTTTCTTCTCATCTCTGGTGATCACCATGGTTTTTTTGTTTAGGAGCTGCTGATGTGCGTTCCTCTCTTCTTTAACGGCAATAAGCAACAACAACAGAATAATGATTTTCAAGAACAATTGGCTTGGCTTGGCTTCGTTCATTCTCAATCTCCCACTACCAAACCCTGAAAGGGCTTAAGTAGCAGAATGTAGTCCAGAGAACGGAATGCGTTGTGTCGTAGCTTACAGCTTGACTGCGATATTTGCACCTTTCGGTCCAACACATCCGACTTCAGCAAGCATTTGTTTAGTACCAGGTTAGCATTTCCTCTTCGATCCCTTCTCCTTAGCCAGTCTGTCCTGCTGCAGCCTGTTATCCAGGATCACCGCGTGGAGGTGTAGAAGGGTATTGGCAGCTTTGGTTCGCTGGCCCTGACGCTAGCAGTCAGCTATGGGTCTCTGACCACTGCAGCTCATGCGCTGCTCAGTATCTTGATCCCAAGAACAATTAAACCACACGCCCCTGCACGTTACACAACACAACACGGAACTCTTCATCTAAAACTTCGCCTGGCTGGCTGTTTGTTTGTCGACTAGAACCTCAACCAAATTGTCTTACCTTCCCTTCCCCCCAACCTCCCTCTCCTAATGTTATTGGAACAGAGAGCAACCGAAATATCTGGAAAGAATTACTGTCTATTTCTTGAAATAAAAAGATATGTGAGACAGGACGGTGTGTGTTGTGTGACTTTGTCTGTTTAATTTCAAAGAAAGAGAGAATTTTAGACACATTGAAGGAAGGCCAGAGCATAACTTAAATGGGAAAATAATCAACAATCTGAGATATGCTGATGGTACAGTATTGTTGGTGGGAAGTGGGCAAATATTGCAGGAACTGTGGAGACAGTCAAAAACGAAAGTAAAGAATATGGATTCGACATTACCATTAGCAAAAAACAAACACTATGATCATTTGCACACTAAAAAACATGAAGCCCACAGTAACCATTACAGTAAACAGAGAGATACTGGAACAAATAAATTATTGTTTCCAGCTAAGTCATAATAATCAGCGATAGAAGATATGGAAAGGAAGTGATGGGGAGAAACGAAATGACAATAACATATTTTCCACATGAAATATATCTTTACATTCAGGCAGAAAACAAATAAACTAAAAATTAGAGTTATCAGTTGTTTTATATATACATAATAATAATAAAGTTCGCCTAGGCATCTGAGACCCGTTGCGTTGGTCGGAGGCCACCATGACCAGTCAAAAAGGCGCTCTGCCACACCTCGTCTACAGTAATCATCAGTGGTGGGGACAGTGGGAGCGCTGCAGAGTCCTGACTGGGCAGTGGGGGCTTCGACCGCGATCCCTGGGGGCCCCTGGGAAGCAGCCAGGTACTCCGCTGCCTTGGGATGGAGGCCGCGAGGAGGGAGTGTTTCTTCTTCTTCTTCTTCTTCTTCTTCTTCTTCTTCTTCGTTTGTTCTCAATCTCCCGCTACCAAACCCTGAAAGGGTTTAAGTAGCAGAATGTAGTCCAGAGAACGGAATGCGTTGTGTCGTAGTTTACAGCCTGGCTGCGAAATTTGCACCTTTCGGTCCAACACATCCGACTTCAGCACACATTTTTTCAGTACCGGGTTAGCATTCCCTCTTCGATCCCTTCTCCTTAGCCAGTCTGCCTTGCTGCAGCCTGTTATCCAGGATCACCGCGTAGAGGTGTAGAATGGTCTTGGCAGCTATCGTTCGCTGGCCCTGACGCTAGCAGTCAGCTATGGGTCGCTGACCACTGCAGCTCATGTGCTGCTCAGCATCTTGATCCCGTGGGAGTGTTTGAGTTCTGCTTCTCGTAAGTGTCGATCCGGTATCAGAGGTAGTAGTCTCCCGTTCTACAGCTCTGTACCCATCGAATGTTTTCTTCCTGCGAGGCAATTAAATTCTTTCTCGGTTTAGAATACAGAGAAATGAGAGGATGCCTTAGCGTATCCGTTGGTGACAAACAAATTGTGTTTTAGACAAACAAATTGTGTTTTAGACAAACAAATTGTGTTTTAGACAAACAAATTGTGTTTTAGACAAACAAATTGTGTTTTAGACAAACAAATTGTGTTTTAGACAAACAAATTAAAGACTCTTGAAATGTAGAAATATCGAAGAATGCGTCACATTTCGTGGAAAGAAAGCTAACACATTAAGAAGTTATGGCGAAATTAGGAATAGAAAGGAAATTCTGAAAGAGATAATTAAGCAAATCAAATATTTTGGACATATAGAGATACAGGTTGCACTGAGGAAAACAATACTGGAGAGAAAGGTTGAAGGAATGCGAGCAAAGATGTGAAAATAATTACAATTAAGAGAGCAACATCAATAGATTCACTAAAAACAGTCATTCGGAGTGTACCACTAAGGCAAGAGACAAGGGATATTGGAGGCCCACTGCAGTCAACATTTATGGGATCATGACACTTGATATTATATCTGAATAGTGTAGGGATAGAACACTCACTTTTAACGGAAAGGTACGCAGTTCAACTCATACGGCCAGGTACATTTAAGTCATCTAAATGTGCTCATTTGTAAATGGGTGAAAATATCGATAAATGCACTCCATTTACAATCGGCGGATAAAAGATCTCAGAGCTAGGATAAGCAGACGACACTGTGATAATATCAAACAGAGGGGTTACAGCAGCTAATTGCAGCCGTAAGCATATGCATCGAAGATCAAAACTTGTTTATAAACAGAACAAGGATAATGACCACCGACAAAATAAGAAGTCGACATAAATTCAAATTAGGAGTTGTGGAAATAAAATAGGTCACGAACTTCGAGTATTAGATTGAAGTGATGACAAAAGGAAATCAGAAGAAGATAAGCAATGGCAAAACAGAGGCTACACAACCTGACTAAAAAATGACAAACTAACAGACTAGAGTAAGAATTTTAGAATCTGACTATGATCAGCTGGGCTTGACAAAAGTGCTCGTCTGCTTGTCTGTGACGAGTAAAACATTTCGGTTGACGAGTAAAACATTTAGGTTGACGAGTAAAATATTTAGGTTGACGAGTAAAATATTTCGGTTGACGAGTAAAACATTTAGGTTGACGAGTAAAACATTTAGGTTGACGAGTAAAATATTTAGGTTGACGAGTAAAATATTTCGGTTGACGAGCAAAATATTTCGGTTGACGAGTAAAATATTTCGGTTGACGAGTAAAACATTTAGGTTGACGAGTAAAATATTTAGCTTGACGAGTAAAATATTTAGCTTGACGAGTAACAAATTTAGCTTGACGAGTAAAACATTTAGCTTGACGAATAACAAATTTAACTTTACAAGTAACAAATTTAGCTTGACGAGTAAAATATTTAGGTTGAAGAGTAACAAATTTAGCTTGAGGAGTAAAACATTTAGGTTGACGAGTAAAATATTTAGCTTGACGAGTAACAAATTTAGCTTGACGAGTAAAACATTTAGCTTGACAAGTAAAATATTTAGCTTGACGAGTAAAATATTTAGCTTGACGAGTAACAAATTTAGCTTGACGAGTAAAACATTTAGCTTGACAAGTAAAATATTTAGTTTGACGAGTAACAAATTTAGCTTGAGGAGTAACAAATTTAGCTTGATAAGTAACAAATTTAGCTTGACGAGTAACAAATTTAGCTTGAAGAGTAACAAATTTAGCTAGACGAGTGACAATTTTAGCTTGATGAGTAAAAAAAACACTTTTTTAATCCTTACTACATAACGACTCTCGCACTATTAAAGCTAGTTTATTATGATGGATCTAAATTGACCTCCACTGCCACAATTTAAACTTACTAAAGTCATCGATAAATGGTACTACAGGGCTAAAACTACCAGGAATGTTCAAGGACACACACGCCATAACTCTGACAGCAGTGCACTTGTTCTTAAGAAGAAATAGACTAATACTGTGTAAGTAATACAACATATTATAGTGTTGTACTGGTACGCATTCGTATGTAGAAATAAAAGAGAATTAGTGCCTAGTTAAAATTAGTTAACATAAATTGCATGACTGTAGTCTGACCATGATGACTGGTAAAATGTTTGAATGGTAAAAGTTGCTAAGCCCTGCTGATCAGTATATTTTGTCTGACCTTGACTAACATAGTCTGATCAGTATATTTCTTTGACAATGGTAAACATAGTCTGATCAGGATATTTTGTCTGACCCTAACTAACATAATTTGATCAGTGCATTTTGTCTCCTCTCCCTTTATATTCCTGCAGGAAGAGAGAAAAGGGACAACAAAATAAAGAATGGTCAACATGAAGGATTGAGTTGATAAAACACAAACACAAGAATGAAAAACATGTAGGATTTAACTGAAGGAACATAATCACAAGAATGTCAAACATGTATGATTGAATTAATAGAAAAGAAACAGAAATGGCCGACATGTAGGATGGAGTTGATGGAACACAAACATAAGAAGCGGAAACATGTAGGATTGAGTTGATGGAACACAAAAAGTGAAAACATGTAGGATTGAGTTGATGGAACACAAACACAAAAAGCGAAAACATGTAGGATTGAGTTGATGGAACACAAACACATAAATGGCCGACATGTAGAATTGAGTTGATGGAACACAAACACATAAATGGCCGACATGTAGAATTGAGTTGATGGAACACAAACACATAAATGGCCGACATGTAGAATTGAGTTGATGGAACACAAACACATAAATGGCCGACATGTAGAATTGAGTTGATGGAACACAAACACATAAATGGCCGACATGTAGAATTGAGTTGAGGGAACACAAACACATAAATGGCCGACATGTAGAATTGAGTTGATGGAACACAAACACCAAAAGCGGAAACGTGTAGGATTGGGTTGATGGAACACAAACACAAGAATGGCCGACTTGAGAGAGAGTTGATGGAACACAAACATAAGAATGGCCGACTTTAGGGATAGAGTTGATGGAACACAAACACAAGAATGGCTGACTTGAGAGATAGAGTTGATGGAATACATACATAAGAATGGCCCACTTTAGGGATAGAGTTGATGGAACACAAACACAAGAATGGCTGACTTGAGAGAGAGTTGATGGAACACAAACACAAGAATGGCCGACTTGAGAGATAGAGTTGATGGAATACATACATAAGAATGACAAACATATGGAACTGTAACGACTTGCCACAAACAAAAGAGTGGCCCCTCGCCGGAAGAGGACAAATACAAGTGTTAGTTTATCATCATCAGAAAGCCTGACTTTTCATCGACCGCTTGTCTGAAGCTTTATCGACTTGTGCGTGGTTATTTTGTAATATTCCTGGCTTCTAGAATAGTCGGCTATTTGATGACTGCAATCATCCAGGACTTTACACTGGCAGTAATGCTTCCAAGACAGCACTTGATGTGTCAGAGAATAATTGTTCCACTGTCACTTGACTTTGATGTCCTAGATCCCTGAACTAACGAGCCACCAGTTGTAGCTTCACTGTATGCCTTTAGGCAGTTCGTTTCAATGAGACGGACCTGCACGTGAGGCATCAAGCCGGCAGGTTCTTGTCCTTGTAAGTGTCAGTGTGGGTTATGGGTGAGGAAGTGAGTTGTTGTTTTTTTCGTGAGTGAGGGATGAGGGAGTGGTAGGGTGTTAGAGAGCGAGTTGTGAGCGATTGCTTGAGTGTGTGAGTGAGAGAGTGGGTGAATGTAAGAGTGAGTGAATGAATTGTGATCAATTGCTTGAGTGTGTGAGTGAGTGAGCGAGTGGGTGGGAGTGTGTAAGAAAGAGAGTTGTCAGCAAGTGAGAGTGAGTAAATGCATGTGTGAGTGAATGAACGAATAAGTGCGTGAATGAGTGAGTGAGTTGTGGCCGATTGCATGAATGAATGAATGAGTGAGTTAGTGGGTGATTTAGGGAATAAGTGATTGCGTGAGTGAGTCGGAGGGTGTAGGAAAGTGAATTAACAGCGAGTGAGTAAGTCAGTTATGGGTGATTTCATGAGTGAACGAGTGAGTGAGTGAGTGAGTGCTTCAACGATTGCTTGAGTGAGTAATTGAGTGAGTGAGCGAGAGAGAGTGAGAGCAGCAGGTGAGTGAGGGAGTGAGTAAATGAAGGAGTGAGTGTTTCATCGATTGCTTGACTGAGGGAGTGAGCAAGCGAGAGAGATAGCAAGTGAGTGAATGAGGGAGTGAGTGAGTGAGTGAGTGAGTGAGTGAGTGGGCGAGCGAGAGAGCAAGTGAGTGAGTGAGTGGGTGAATTAGTGACGGACAGAGACAAAGTGCCCAGGATGTGGCAAAGTACTCCGTGCCAGGATAGACCACTTTAGCAATAAGAGAACACATCTTCCAGCATACCTTTGAAGCTATCGCCATCTTTGCTTTCGCTAATCAACTATTATAAAAATATTTTTGTATTCCTTTGTTTTTAGTCGTCTTGCGTAATTGTCTATCTTATATTTACATTTGGTTTGTTTCATTTATTTATGTATTATGTACTTGAATGTCCCAGTGTAAGACAATGTGTAGGTGTGTATGTGTCTTTCAATTTGTATTTGTGTGTGTGTGTGTGTGTATGTATGTATATATATATATATATATATATATATATATATATATATATATATATATATACATGTGTGTGTGTGTGTCTGAATTTTTACACACGAATGCTGCGGATACCGTGGTCTGCAAAGAAGACTCCTACAATGGATTTTCGCCCACTGTGGGATCCCTGGTTGGTTGGTTGGTTGGTTGGTTTCTAATGCCCACAATGGGTTGGTAGCCCTTTTGTGCAACCTGAAAAGGACGGAACTTGTAGCAGAATGTAGCAGGTTTCCTGACATCCAAAGCATGCTGATGAAGTTGATCGGGGTTCTCCGTGTGGTTGTGCAATGCTTGGCTTTATCTGCGTGTCACTCACTACTACGGGGATCACATCAAACCTCACCTTGTTAGCCAGGCTGTTGTCCTCGATAACATCCCGTTTCTAGGACGACCAACGAGGCGGTCAGGTGAGGGTCTTGGTCAGTATATTTCTCCAGATACTGACTAACATTGTCTGATCAGTGTATTTTACCTGACCAGACGTTAGCCTCAGGATCCCAGGATCCCTGGAAACAGGAAAGCAGATGAGCTTGCAAAAGTTGCGGCAAGCAGATTTCCCATCGACATAGCTATAAAGAAGAAAAGACATCAAACTATCCATGAGGACAGAATAGAGAGACCAGCACAAAGAATACAAGCCCGAAAATGACAGCATAGACAAACTTGCCAGAGATGGGCAGACAAAGATCTTCAGACTCAGACTAGGACATTGCAGACTCAAGGCCTACCTCCACAGAATGGGTCTCAGAGACACTGCCACGTGCGATTGTGGAGCCCCCAAGAAAATACTAGAACATATTCTGCAGGACTGCCCTACCTATGCAGACCAAAGAGAGGCAGTCTGGCATGGGAGAGCGACCATGCTAGAAAAGCTGTGGAGGACAGGAGAAGACCTGAAACGCAGTCTCCTTCGTGAACCTCCCCGGGCTAGAACCATAGGATCAGTTGATCGTGGACCTCCCCGGGCTAGAACCATAGGATCAGTTGATCGTGGACCTCCCCGGGCTAGAACCATAGGATCAGTTGATCGTGGACCTCCCCGGGCTAGAACCATAGGATCACTTTATCGTGAACCTCCCCGGACTAGAACCATAGGATCAGTTGATCGATGAAGAAGAAAAAGAAGATTGTTTTACGTCAAAGGGAAACCACTGGGTCAACAGAAACAATGGATGAATTCCCGCCACACACATTCTTGCAATGGGTTGACAGTAGTAAAAACTTCACAATAGGCTACATATAATTGACATCTGCTTAACAACTAACTGAGGCGTTTCAGCTTGAAGATCTGAGAATGATCAATGCTGTTTTTTTCTCCAGGTTGCCAAGGTTAAACTTGGACGTCCTGATATTCTTGCCATTCTGTATGTGACAACCTGTGTATTGTTCAATTGAGTTTATGGACTCGGACTCAAGTCTCATAAAACTAACGACTTGAGACTTGAACTGGGTATTTCGTGTCAACGACTTAACTCGTCTTGCGACTTGGATAACAATTTAGAGAAGTGACTTCCACTGACTGGCCGAAATCGAAGAGTAGACTCTCGTGCAAGTGTAAAACAAGTATACGTCAAAGATTAATTGATAATCGTAAATGGGCAACATTATCGCCATCAAAACATTTCCAGCTCACTGTGAGGAATGTGTCTTTAAGAAATAGGCGGGAAGTTAGCAAACGTTTATCTCAATATATATATATATATATATATAAATGTTTATGGCTTAAAGATTCCACAGGTTGAGGTAGCCCAACTATACATATTCCCCTCTTACCATAGATAGGCACCATTGTTTGCCAAGTGACCCCTCTTCTACCCTGCGGTGTAGGTTTACCAGAAAAAGCGCCATGCCTTCTATCTGCTGTCTTCTTCTCGGGCTGGTTCCAGTCTAGTTCATGATCTGTCCTATACTGTCTTATACGAGGTATGTTCCAAAAGTATCCGAAATGTGGGCCGGAAAAATACAATTACTCACTTGGACGTTTGAAACCCTAATCCCCTTCAAACTACCTTCCTTGGGACCACACACACTTCTCCTGGTGGCTCTGTCTTTGTTGGAAGCATTTCAGGAAGGCCTCTTTGGGAATGGAGATCAGCTGATGCATCGTATTATGCACAATGACGTCTCGTGACTCAAATCGGTTCCTTACAGCCGCATTTTCAGATTGGGAAGCAGCCAAAAATGGCAAGGAGCGATGTCAGGAGAATAGGAAGCCTGGCAAACCAGAGGAAGGGTGTGTTTGGTCAAGGAAATCTGAATCAGTTATGTAGAATTAGCGGACAGGTTGTCATGATGGAGCCGCCCAAGTTCCCATTGTCCACAGGTCCGGTCGTCTGCCTCGAATAGCATCACGAAGTCGATGGATGACTTCCAGGTAGTACTCTTTAGTAGAGTTCTGATTTTGTGGTGCGCACTCTTGATGCACGACGCCATGGGTGTCAAAGAAAGCGGTCAACATGATTTTGACATTGTGTCATTTCGTGGTTAATGAAAACCCGACAATAGTGACGCTTAACAAAAACTGGCAAGATAAACGGTTAGCACTATGCACGAAAATCAGATTAATGCGTACACTGGTCCTGTTAATATTCCTCTATGCTTGTGAGACATGGACAGTTACAGCTGACCTTTACCGAAGGATACAGGCCTTGGAGATTATATGTTTCCGAAGACTTTTAAACGTCACGTACAAAGATCGAGTTACAAATGAGGAAATACGAGATAGAATTACAACAGCAATAGGGCCTTTTGAAGACCTCTTGGCAACTTTCAAAAGAAGGAAACTCGCTTGGTACGGTCACATATCGAAATCAAATGATCTTGCAAATACAATCATTCACGAAAAGGTGCAAGGCAGACGACGAAGAGGCCCTCCCAAAAAGAGATGGGAGGACAACATAAAAAATGGACCAATCTCCTACCAGAAGAGGCACAGGCAGCGACCGCTGACAGAGAAGGATGGCGTGGGGTTGTGAGGATGTCTTCATATGTGCCCCAATGACCTCACCGGTTACGGGAGGACGTGACCTGAAAACCCGACGTGTGCTCACTACACTCAACACTGAAAACCTGACTGCTAGCGATCCCCGCAATCTGTGGGGCGGAATTCACGCATGCGCATAGCGGCAATTATACCTACCTTCCCATGCTTTATTTGTTTCCGCGAAACCAATTAAAGTGGGTTACTTTTTGACCACATCTTGTATTGTCATCCCATCAGACTCTGGGTCTGGATCTTTGACTCTTTGCTTTCCAGGACTGCTGCGGTAGCCGATCCTGTTTTCATTCTGCAAACCATGGAAGTTCAGATTGCTCCATTCGAGGCAGAAAGAGCTGGACTTTGAGATCTGGTCGTATTGTCTCATTGTGTTCCTTGTCTCCTCTTGTTATTTAAACCAGTGTTTCCCAACCTTTTTACACTTGCGGTCCGGTCAAAATAGGAAACATTTTTCGCGGACTGATGAAGTTAACAACATATTTGGCGGACCAATGAAGTTAACAACATATTTCGCGGACCAATGAAGTTAACAACATATTTGGCAAACCGATGAAGTTAACAACATATTTGTCGGACCGATGAAGTTAACAACATATTTCGCGAACCAATGAAGTTAACAACATATTTGGCG
The DNA here is from genome assembly GCA_036924085.1 of Ariolimax columbianus. Classification (NCBI taxonomy): domain Eukaryota; kingdom Metazoa; phylum Mollusca; class Gastropoda; order Stylommatophora; family Arionidae; genus Ariolimax; species Ariolimax columbianus. The sequence continues at coordinate 49,409,807 of JAVGWX010000007.1, read as the reverse complement.
GACTGATGTAGTTAACATATTTCACGGGCCAATGAAGTTAACTACATATTTCGCGGGCGAATGAAGTTAACAACATATTTCGTGGATAGCTCAAACAGAAATAAACAACCATTATTAGAAATAACTTGTCTTCCGAAATACCACAACACAGTATTAGCAGATAAACTGTCCTCTAAAACGTATCTGTTATCTGTCAATTTCCGATTGACCTAATTTACGTTTACCCATGTTTAGAGACCTAGTCATTTATATATATATATATATATATATATATATATATATACACGGCCCCGGCCCCCGGCATCCCCCCCCCCCGCCCCCCACGCACGCACGCACACACACACACACACACCCTTTACATATTTTGATAAACAAAGTGTAAATGAGCCCTTGTGTCTGAAAAATATGGATACATGTGTAGCTGACGTTATTTGAGTTTACAAAATTAGCCCGTCAGAGAATAGATTACCTCAAGGCGATCTCCACAGTTAAGGAGTTCAGCCTCAAGAACTAGTTAGCGGACCAGCTGAAATTTCTGCGGACTGGTACCGATCCGTGAACCAGAGGTAGGGAAACACTGATTTAGACCACCTTCCTTAGATATTCCATCTCTGAAGATTGGAGTTTCATGGGCTGTTGTCATTGTCCTGACTCCCATCCAAGTGTCGGTAATGGTACATAGGTGGAGTTGTAAAAAAAGTCATCTTAGTTTTCGTAATTATTTCTCTTTTGATGAGGAATTCTCTATTTATGGCATAAAAAATTGTACAAGTATATTCCCCATGGCTTTATTAAATTATTAATCATTAGTCACTCAATCACACCCACTAATTTGAGATTGTTTTCCGATCAAAGAAATTATCAACACTCTTCTGCAAAACGAAATATAAAAAAGGGCCAATAATGATATCAAGAAACTTGCAAGTCAAGTGCCTCGTTTTCTGATTAGTGAGTCGAATAAATTGATAAAACTAATCAACTTATAGCGTTTAACTATGATCAAATGACGCTGTTACACTCAAATAACAATGATTAACTTATGATGAACGACACTTCCCTACAGGATGTCGACTCCTTTGTAGCGTCATCCATAAACTGTTGGAAACAATCAAGACTTTAACGTGCGAATCCAAAAGACCAGCAACGCTTTCAGTGTGTTATGAAGTCCAAAAGATATTTGGTCCACTACTAAACTTCGAACTTTCAAGTTAAACGTGCGGTCTATATTTCTGTGTGGCTCTAAAGCGTTACGGACATCGAATGCTGGTTCCGGAAAAGTCGTTTTACATTAATAAGTGTTTATGCAGAATATTCGGAATACCCTGGGGGTATCACTGAGCTGCTAATGTAGAGTTTCTGGGACGAAACGGTAAAACGCCAATGTGTCAGGAGATAATGGGAAGGAGATAGGTTTGGATGGGACAAACTTTAAGGAGAACACCATCCTTACCTCCGTCTCTTTTCTGGACCCCAACGAGCATGGGGAGTAGAGGATCCCCCATTAACACCTACAGAAGGGAAACAGCCGTAAACATGGTCGAAGCTGGTCTGTCGTGGGATCAACCGGAGCGTTTGGGGAAGACAACGGCCTGGTGTGCGTTTTTTGAGAGCCTATGCACCACTTGAGGTAAAAAAAAAAAGGATTTATTGATTGATCGATTGATTTATTGATTTAAAATTACTTAATGCTTTTCCTTCGATGATGTTTTCCTTCGGGTCACCCTGTGTTTTGTAATGGCCTATTCTTCACTTGGGCTAAAAAAAAAGAATGATTGATTGATTGATCGATTGTTTGATTGAAAATTACACCATTTGTTACTTTAGATACGGTTTAGCACTGTACCAAGGTGTCAAAGTTAAGTAAGAAGAACAGATGGTCCGACCGAAACAATGGAGATAACAACCGGCTTGAGATAAAGATGTGTGTTGTTGCCACTACTATTCAACACGTATATGGACAGAATAATGCTGGTGGCATCTGTCAGGAAATGCAGAGGAAGAAAGACAGAGGCTGATCAGTTAAACGAACTTCTTTTTTGCAGATGATCAATGTCTACTTTATCTGCAGCAATATCTGACTACGCTCAACTCTGTATGTAAAAGATACAGTATGAAAATTAACACATCCAAAACAGAAACTATGCAGATAAGCAGGTCGCCTGAAAACATGAACATTACCGTAAACGGGACCAAGATCAAACAAGTGCATTAATTCAAGTGCTTAACAGCATTTTCACACAGGATGGAGGTTTAGGTAGAGAGATTGAGATCAGGTAACAAAAAGCAAATGTGATTGCATACCAGCTGTCATCATTATTGAAACACCCTAACATAAACATGTACACAAAAGAAATTCTAATCATGCCAACTCTCTGTTACCAGTGCCAAACTTGGACTTCAACAAAAACTCTAGAGATAAAGATCACGACATGTGAGATGAGATGCTTCCAGAAAACAATCACCGTAACTAGGAGAGAGAGAATGCGCAATGGAGACGTGAGATGAGATGCTTCCAGAAAACAATCACCGTAACTAGGAGAGAGAGAATGCGCAATGGAGACGTGAGAAGAATAGTTGAAGCAAGACCCTGCTCTGAATATATTGAGGACGTAAGAGTCAATTGGTTCGGCCACCTAATGAGAATGTATCCTGACTTACTACCCCTGTGCGCATATAACGCACGACGTTCTGGTTTTCGCAACCGGGGCAGACAGAGAACTAGATGGATAGAAAATGTTGCGGATATTCTAAATCGCCATGGGATGACGACGACTTCAGTGACACGCCTGGCCCTGGACAGAAAACTACGGCTCCTCACGCCACAAATGGATAAGACAAGACAAGACATGTGCTTTACGATCAGCAGGACACACAAATGATGATATAATCACACGAAGTCAGGGCTTGGTAGAAAGTACCTGGCCTAGCCAAAAGTTGACAACACCCTCAACAACAACTGAAGAATACAAAGAAGAATTCCAATCCATATCTGTTTGTATATCTTCAGCGCGCAATTTGTCGTGTGCGCATGCTCTACTGCACCTTTATTAAACGAGTGAAAATAGCGAGTTCATATAAATTCCAGCTCTGATGTCTGCGGCTACCAGCTGCTTCATTTACCAGCAAAGAAGATTGATGCTTGATGGCTTCATTTCCATAAACAAATCGCGTTATGACGTCTGGGGACAAGTATGAGATGGAACTCTTCTTGAGTGGCTGTACTCACCCTGGCAGTCAATTGCGTGAGTATCACAATGACGCCAACCGATAGTGTGGAAGTGGAAATGGCAGCGTGTCTGGTTGGAATTAACACATCAAGCCCATGGAACAGTGGTTCTCAAATTAACGGAAAATAGGGCTGCAGAGGATCTTAAATTAGATTATCTTCCTCTCTCTTCTTACCTCACTCTGTTTCATTTGACTCTGTCCTATAGTCACACTCTGTTTCATTTTACTCTGTCCTATAGTCACACTCTGTTTCATTTGACTCTGTCCTACAATCACATTCTTGCACAACTTTCACACGCGCTCTCACGGTGAGACCATTCCATTGCACGTTGGTTGGCTGGCTTCTGAGAGCGCACAAACCTAGCATATGTACATACAGATGCACACATGCATCCAAGCACTGGTTTATGCGTCCTAATGTCACCCAGTTGATTGTGGTTTGGAGTGGAATAGCCGCGCCTCCACCAGTAGAAACTAGTGAGGCAAACACATAAAATAAAAAAATAAAATAAAAATTATAATGTTGGTAACAGCGGCGTATTTTCAATATGTGTTAGGTATATGCAGCACGCCCAATTTACACTCCTAAAATGTATTTTGAATAGTATGTTATGAGAGTATTTTTTATTAATCAAAAAGCTAAATTATGTTCCAATTTTCCTTAGAATTGTTTCTATGCCTAAAACGACACTAAGAGTCAGGGTCGCTATCTTTGCTTGATATGGCGGTTAGACAACGCGGTTAGGTTTTAGCGTTTATCTAAACATTGACAGGTGTACAACAAAAGTCCCTCACCCAACTAGTTCAACGCGTACATATTAGTACCTTTACTATTGGGGAGATCATCTATTAGTGTACATTATGTTGTGTGTGTTATACATTTTAAGTTACATTTCTTCGATAAAGTGAAAGAACATCGTAAGCAATTGACTGATTTTTAAAATATGTAGAAGAAAGTTTCAATGAATGGGATGCAGATGCTGTTGTAGTCAAACAAGTTTTTATAATCATTTTTTTCAGTCATTTTCAGAATTTTTAAGATCTAAATATTTTCAAAATTATTCTCACACAGACGTATTGGACAATGTTCTTTAGACTTCGAAAGTTATCAATCTAGTAAAACAAATAAAAACTAAATATATGTCATTCTTTAAATGAGATTTTTCTAACTTCTGACACCCCAGAAAATTGACAACTACAGACAAACTACACTTGATAAACTCTTAAATTCGAGGATGCTTCAAATGAAAATCTTAAAAGTGGGATAGAAATTAGAAGGACAATGCCTTTGTTTTGTAACTTGTTAATACGGTTGCTAAGGATGTCAAGAGGGTCCTACACGTGCTATCTCGATGGATCCGATTGATAACCACGTAGTTCTGATTGATAACCACGTAGTTCTGATTGATAACCAAGTAGCTCTGATTGATAACTACCTAGATTCGATTGATAACCACGCAATTGTGATTGATAACCACGTAGTTTTGATTGACAACCACGTAGTTTTTATTGACAACCACGTAGTTTTGATTGATAACTGCCTAGATTTGATTGATAACCGCGCAGTTGTGATTGATAACCACGTAGTTTTGATTGACAACCACGTAGTTTTTATTGACAACCACGTAGTTTTCATTGATAACCATTTAGATCTGATTGACAATCACGTAGTTCTGATTGATAGATACCGAAACCTGATTGATAACTACGCAGTTCTGATTGATAACTACCTAGATCTGATTGATAATCACGTAGTTCTGATTGATAGCTACCTAAACATGATTGATAACTACGTAGTTCTAATTGATAACTACCTAGATCTGATTTATAACCACGTAGATCTGATTGACAACCACGTAGTTCTGATTGATAATTACCTAAACCTGATTGATAATTGCGTATTTCTGATTGATTACTATCTAGATCTGATTGATTACTACCTAGATCTGATTGATAACCACAAAGATCTGATTGATAACTATCTAGATCTGATTGATAACCACGTAGATCTGGTTGATAACCACGTAGATCGTATTGATAACCACCTAGATATAATGCACTTCAAGGGCCCCAGTTACCATGGTAATAGGGGTCACTACATCCACTATGTGGGTGTTAGTTATTATTGCTGAATGCCCACAATGAGTGTGGTTACTCTTTTGTGCGCCTTGAACAGGGCGTTAAATGGTGGATGATAGTAGCTTTCCTCACAACCCGATGGACACCTATTTGACATCGAAAATATTTCACCTAACATTTCTTATGAAATACTGTATTTCAATATATGGCCGAGTAATAACCTCCGTCTGTCAATGCAATCGCCACGTAGTGTTCAGGTTAGATTGATATTTTACCCCTATAACAAAATAGATGGACGTTTTGGTCGCCCTATGCCTGTACACGGAGCCGTCCACCTATGTGATGGCAGGATGGACTGACCAAAGACCTAGGTCCTCAATGGTACATCACAGCAAGAGAACAACATATTTATGGCTTTTTCGCATACGGTTCACTTTCTAATTAACACCGAAGGTAACGTGGTAATATGATGTAAATGTAATATAAGAACATACGCCTTACTTGGGATTCGAATTCTTTTCCCTTGGTCGGGATAGCGGCATTCACATCTATCTAACAATTTTTTTCTCTACCCACGCACCATTTTCATCATCCTCATTATCATCGTCATCAGTCCCGTAACCTGAAAGGTCATTAGGGCATCAATACTGCAGATTGTTGGATCAGTTCCCGCCACTCTACTCGGTTTTGAGCCAGAATATTCGTTCCAGCTATGGACCTTCCCGTCCGCTCTCTGATATTGCCTTATCATCTCTTTTTTTGCTCTCCTCTTCTACACTTCCCAGGCACATGTGGTTTTTGTGTCAGAATATTGGTTCTAGCTACGGATCTTCCGGTTCAGTTTCTGATATTGTCTTCCCATCTCTTTTCCTGCCTCCCTCTATTACGCTTCCCAGGTACATTACGATCTTGAAACATGCCCATACCATGTGAGCTCGTGTGCTTTTACCATAGTCAATAAGTCTTTATATTGACCGACCTCTCTCTTAACGATGTCCCGATCTGCCTTAATCGTGACGTGGTCTAGATACGAAATGGGATCAAGATACTGAGCAGCGCATGAGCTGCAGTGGTCAGCGTCCCATAGCCGACTGCTAGCGTCAGGGCCATAGAACCAGAGCTGCTAAGACCCTTCTACACCTCCACGCGGTGATCCTGGATAACAGGCTGCAGCAGGGCAGACTGACTAAGAAGAATGGATCGAAGAGGGAATGCTAACCCGGTATTCAAAAAATGTGTTGGACCGAAAGGTGTAAATATCGCAGTCAAGCTGTAAACTACGACACAACGCATTCCGTTCTTTGGACTTCATTCTGCTACTTAAGCCCTTTCAGTGTTTGGTAGTTGGAGATTGAGAATGAACGAAGCCAAGCCAAGCCCAGATATGAAATGCCGATGATTCGACGAAGACATCTCTTCTCCATTGCGCAAATTCTTCGCTCTAGAACCGCTGTCAGTCCAAGTTCCGCACGCGTAAAGGTACACTGAAGTGACAAGTACATACATTAAACTCAACTTGGATTTCAGGTTAATGCCTTTGACCCTCCATATCGGCCTCAGTTTGGTCAGAGCAGCCATAGTCATCTCAGTTCTCAAACCTCTCGTATCCGTCAGTGATCCAGGATATTAAAACTGTTTAACAGTCTGTTATGGTTCTCGTTTTATCGCAATCGAACTTAATAGGCCCTCTGGGAAATTTATCATGATATCACTTTTCTCTGCCATTATGTTCACGCCAAACTGTTGAGCAGCATTGTCAAGATTTGAGATTAGACTCGCAAGTTCACTATAGTCAGGAATGCCATTCTCCTCATACCAAGATGGTGTGATTCAGAAATATGCGTTTTAATAATATACTATTGAAAAATTTGCTATGTTCTCTATATTAGCAATGTACATTTCATCATCGTCAAGTGTCCTGTCGGTTCGTGTTGGTGATTATATATCTCCATTTCCTCTTATCACGTGTATTGTTTGTCACGCCTGCCTTTGATCGTCTCCCATACCATGTCTTCAAGCTGTCTAATATTTTCTCTATTTGCCTACTTCTGTCACTCTTGCCAGTGATTCTGCCCATTGTCCCCGTGTGTTTAAACCCAGCTCCTTTCATGACATGCCAGAAAAAAACTGATGAATGCCTTATCCTGATTTTTGTCAATTAGCTGTCCGTGTGTCTTGTGCTTCCCCAAGAACCACGTTATTTGATTATTTCATTGGCAGTTCATGGAACTTTCTTCTGTAAAACCACATGTTCGTTGCCTCCAATGATGACTGCTGATTGTCAATAACTCGCTGCCGTATGCCAGTACTAGTGATTGGCTTTTGTTGCACAAGACTCCTATGATACTCTGGAAGACTGATTTTGCCTTGGCTAATCTGTTCTTTATGTCATAAGTGCATCTCCAACCAGAACTTATGTGAGTGCCAACGTATTGAAATGAGTGTACTTGTTCTTATCTTTCTTGCTCACCTTTATAAGTTCTTCCTTGCTCACCTTTATAAGTTCTTCCTTGCTCTCCTTTATAAGTTCTTCCTTGCTCTCCTTTATAAGTTCTTCCTTGCTCACCTTTATAAGTTCTTCCTTGCTCACCTTTATAAGTTCTTCCTTGCTCACCTTTATAAGTTCTTCCTTGCTCACCTTTATAAGTTCTTCCTTGCTCACCTTTATAAGTTCTTCCTTGCTCACCTTTATAAGTTCCTACTTTCTCACCTTTATGTTCCGCCTTGCTCACCTTTATAAGTTCCTCCTTGCTCACCTTTATAAGTTCTTCCTTGCTCACCTTTATAAGTTCTTCTTTGCTCACCTTTATAAGTTCTTCCTTGCTCACCTTTATAAGTTCCTACTTTCTCACCTTTATGTTCCGCCTTGCTCACCTTTATAAGTTCCTCCTTGCTCACCTTTAAACATCAATTTGTAGTTTTGTATTTCTTAGTTACAACCATTACTCCTGATTCATTCTATTGAGCTGAGGTCTTCATATTCACCCTGGAGCACTACCGTGTTGACCAGTTATTGTAAATCTGACTCATTCTGCGCTATTAACACAATGGCATTAGCGTAACGCAACTCGTTTATGATCTGTCCACCAATTGATACTCCTAGCATTGCCTCTAGAGATCGCAACATAAATTTGCTGTACATCGAGAACAGATCAGGGGACAGCACTGTATGTATAGTGTGCTATCAATTTATAGCAATAAATAATGTGGATTGGTTCTTAAACTGTAATTAAAGTACATTCCAGTTCGGGCTAAAGGGAGGCCAGGTCGATATAATTGTATTTTAAATAAATAAGTAAAAACTTAGATAAAGATAAATGTATAGAAAAGATGGCTATATTCAGTTTTGCGACCAATCTTCTGGGAGAAAATACAGCCCTAAAATAAGGAGCAGAAGGAAATTTCCTGGCAGGCATATTGAAATAATTGGACGACCAAACACAACAACTGTAATCATTGAGATGGCTAACATTGAACAGTGGCGACAAGAGTGGCGGTAACAACGCCCAATCCATTTACTTTGATGGGTAGACGCCACGTGAACTCGCATGTGTACGAATCAAGCAAACGCCATTTTGGTGTTTGTATCTCTCCACTTCCCGTTTATAAAGAACGTTCGATGCATTGTGTATGTGCACTTGTGGTAAAGTCAACAAAGTTGACTGAGTCATTTTCTGTTTGATGATTCAATTTAGGTTTATCGGCAATCCCGTTATTAGCCCGATGTTTGATACCCTCAACAGTTAAAACGTGGAACTATTCTGTGACGTCACTATCTCAAATCTGGTTCTAAAAATATATATCCCGTGCTAAAAATAGATATTTCATTTGTTTGCGGGGGAATTAAGACGCAAGTAACGTAGTTTTTTTTTTATAATACACACAATTAAGTAAGTAAGTTGCCCATCGCCAGCGAAGATGGCGACATCATCGGTCTGTCCTCGTCCTGAAGATGTAACTTGCGCTGAAGTTGGATTATAGGAAGAAAGAAGCTGCGCTGGACATCAATCTCACTCTCTCGTCCTGAGTTACCGGGAACCAGTGGCAAGACATATAATCAAGATGACTGGAAGTAGCTCAAGATGCAGACATTCAGGACGTACAATCCGTGAAACCAGGGGTCGCTTGAAACTTGTGGGAGTCGATCGTCCACCTTTTCCTTGACGATTTGAGAGGTGAATGTCGTACCTCTCGACAGAGCCATGAACGACGAAACCCCGTCAAATAAACAAATTACTATCAAGCAGGGCGAGAACTTGATCACAGGTAAGAAAGCCGCAAACGCCTTTGTCGATCACTATGCCAGAGCAAACCACATCGAGGTCCCTGCAGATAAGCATACAGATATTAGCGAAGAGCTAAAAGGACACGAAAACATAAATACGGCTCCTGAAGAGCACATGATGGCCAAACTAACCATGCGCGAAATGGAAGAGGCTATGAGAACACTAAAGAAAAGGAAATCTCCCGGAAAAGACGGGATAACAAACGAAATGCTGATGGGGCTGGGCCAAACAGCGAAGAAAAAACTACTATCAGTCCTGAACCAAAGCTGGAAAAGGGGTATTGTACCCCAGGCATGGAAGGATGCAATACTGGTACCAGTACCAAAAACAGGAAAGGACAAAACAGATCCGAATGGATACAGGCCCATAAGCCTACTGAGCTGTGTCGGCAAGCTGATGGAACGGATGATAAACACCAGACTGATGTGGCATCTGGAAGAAAAACGAATACTAATTCCACAGCAAGCCGGCTTTAGACAGCACAGATCCACTGAGGACCAGGTCATCCTCATAGCCCAGGAGATAGAAGATGCCTACCAGGCACAGAAACACACAGTAGCTGTTTGGGTGGATCTGGAAAAGGCATTTGACAAAGTCTGGAAGGACGGACTTAGAGTCAAGTTAAGAAGAAGTGATGTTTGTGGGAAGATGTACAAGTGGATCAACCACTACCTCAAACAAAGAACGGCCAGAGTCCAAGTACAAGGGCAGATGAGCAAAAAGGTGACACTCGAGCAGGGAGTACCCCAAGGGGGAGTACTGTCCCCCACACTCTTCCTGGTATATATAAACGATATTACAGAGAATATACCAAGAAGAGTCCATAGCTCAATGTTTGCAGACGATCTGGCTATGTGGACTTCTGAAAAGAATCTCACCATAGCAAGAAATCGGATGCAAACGGCCCTAACATCGCTGGAAGAGTGGGCGAACTCATGGCTGGTCAAAATAAACGAGGAGAAAACCACGTGCACAATATTCTCGCTCTCATTAAAACCCCAAAGTACCAAATTAAGCCTAAATGGCAAAATCCTGCAGCCAAACGACAACCCAACCTATCCGGGAGTCACATTTGATCGGCGCATGACATGGAAAAGTCAGATTGAGAGAAACCGAATGAAAGCCAGAGAAAGAATGGCGATCATGAGGAAACTTGCTGGCACAAGCTGGGGAGCAGACGAAGGCATACTAAAGAAACTGTACACTGGAAGAGTGAGACCAGTTCTCGAGTATGGCATCGCGGCATGGACAACAGCAGCGAAGGCGAACTTCGATAAAGTTAACAAACTTCAAAACCAAGCTATGAGAATCATAACAGGTGGCATGAAGTCAACGCCAATTGTAGAACTTGAAAAGATTACAAAACTGCAATCCATGACCGACAGAAGAGACTGCAGAGCCCAGCTGCAGTCAGAGAAACTCCGAAGACTGACGGACCATCCAATGTACCAGAGGCTAAACAATTTGGGAACTGGGAAACTAAAGCGGAGAAACTTTGCAGAAATAGCCAAAGCAAAGATGCACGAAGACCCCATAAACGCACTAACAACACCAAAACCCATCACTACTGTACGAAAACCTACTTGGAGGCAGGACATATTTCCAGAGGTGGTAGAAAATATACCAGGTATTGCAAACAAAAACTGCCAGACCGAAAAAGAAAGGAGAGACACTACCCTAAGCTTCATAACGAAAAGCTACCCAAGCACGGACTGGACCCATGCATACACCGACGGTTCTGTAACAAACACTACACAGAACGGAGGGGCAGGAGCATTCCTGAACCTACCAAATGGCAGAAAAATAACACTGTCATTCGCTACTGGTAAGTACACAAGCAATTTCAGAGCGGAGGCAGAGGCACTGAGGGCGGCAGTGGAAGAAATGGCAACACACAGTGAAAATGAGAGCCACATAGTCTTGTTGACAGATGCTCTCGCCGTAGTCACAGCGCTAAAAAGCCAGAAAAACACTGAGCTTAATGACTTAAGAGCAGCACTCTGCAAACTGTGCCAGCTGTCCGCACCAAAAAGGGTAGTGGTACAGTGGGTTCCGTCACACTGCAACATCCAAGGCAACGAGGAGGCAGACAGACTGGCAAAAGAAGGTGCAAGGCTACCACAAACAGATACCAGTATGACGTACGAAGAGTCAAAACGGCTTATCAAAGCCAGGTACATTACCAAATGGGAAACCGAACATACTGGTTACACCAAAAACGATGCCTATTACCAGTTGAACCGAAGAGAGCAGGTCGTTGTCTTCAGACTTCGCACTGGCCACAATAGACTGAGGTACCACCTATTCAACAAATTGAAGATAGGGTGTACCGACGAATGCCCGTGCGGTACTGGTAAAATGACAACTGAACATCTGCTGCAGAACTGCCCGACATACGGGGATCAGAGAGAGCAGATGTGGCCATTGCCAGTGGAACTGCAAGACAAGCTCTATGGTAGTGGCGAGAGTCTCAGGACGACCGCCGCTTTTTTCGAAAAAATAATGGTTGCTGTCTGACTGTGTACGCAGAAGAAGAAGAAGAAGTACCTCTCGACAGCAGCAGCCCCCACGCGTAGACTAGAAGACGCTGCTGCTGACCAGCGCCCACATCTGTAGGTCTAGGTGAGGGACCATTAACCCATGGCTGAGGGGAGATTCCATTGGCCTGCAATCAAAATGGACGCAATTTCCAAATAGGTCGTGCACACCAACCGAGGACGGTGCGCAATCTGTAATGACGTCCTATCCAACAACGTGTATTCTATAACACATGACGAACAGATCGTGTTTTCTCTGAATTCTAAAGAAAATTACACACATAGACTTCCTGTGAATAGCGTAGAACGTGCTAGAAAATGATCGTCATACAGCATTGCGCTCCATACATTAACTGGAGCAAATAAACCACATGAGAATCGCAGACCATGAGAGCAACTGTTGCTTGGTCGTTATCTTACCGTGTTTCGTAATTACTTAATAATAATAATATAGCTGTCCATCGTTGTCGATGAGGACCGCCGACATCATCCTTGTTACAGATTTCCCTGTTGGGTGTGGGTGCGCATGTGGCTGAACAGGCCAATGCGAGCACGAAAACATCTGCTACATATCGGGCATACGAGGTTTGTAGAAGGGGATGGTGTTCCCGCTGCTCTTAATTTCCGCGTTTCGCGTCTGCTCTGGGCTTTCACAACACGGTCGTCTTCACCGGCAGCTACACCCGATTTGACTGCGCTTCTCCAGTCAGATCTGTTTTACGCAAGACATTCCCAGGTGTTGATGTCTATCTGGCAACTTTTTAGTGAGTCCTTCAGACCGTCTTTAAAACGTTTCTTTGGGCGCCCTCTCTCGCGCCATCCCTCTCTCAGCTCGCCGTAGAGAAGCTTCTTTGGGAGCCGCTCGTCTGACATACGGACGAGGTGTCCGGCCCATCCTAGTCGTGCTTGTTCTAGCAGTGCATGGATGCTGGGCATGTTAGCCCTCGAGAGAACCTCGATGTCAGTGACACGATCTTGCCATCGGATGTGGAATATTCGCCTCAGGCAACCTGTGTGGAAGTGGTTTAACCTCCTTGCATGTCCAGAGAATACAGTCCAGCTTTCGCAATCGTATAGTAGGGTTGGAATGATGGTTGCACGGTAGACTTTGAGTTTGGTCTTGACGCTGATGCCACGACGTGCCCAGACCATAGAGCGCATTCTACCAAAGGCTGTGCTGGTCTTTGCTATTCTGCTTGCCACCTCATCGTCTAGGCTGACAGATCTCGACAGCGTGCTGCCCAGATATGTGAATTTGTCTACGGCATTCAACGTCTGCCCGCTGACTGTAGTCTCTGGTTTTGTGTACGGCATGTCTGGTGCTGGTTGGTACATGACCTCTGTTTTTTTGGCATTTATGGTCAGGCCAAAATTTTCGCATGCGGCAGAGAAATGGTCTATTCCAACCTGCATGTTCAGTTCTGAGTTGCTCATTAGAGCGCAGTCATCAGCAAATACAAGTTCCCTGATTATGTCGCCAGCCACTTTGGTTTTGGCTTTCATTCTTCTGGAATTGAGTAACTTGCCATCTGTGCGGTACTTTATGGGTTTTCCAAGCTCCAATGATCTGAAGGCGTCTGTCATCGTGGCCGCGAACATCATGCTGAACAAAGTCTTAGCGAGTATACATCCTTGTTTTACTCCGTTTGATACTAGAAACGATTGCACCGCTGTCCAGTATACGAGCACACATGCCTTCGTGTAGCTGTTTCACCATTGTTATGAACTTGTTGGGGCAGCCAAACTTAGACATTATCATCCACAGCCCTCCTCTGTTTACTGTATCAAATGCCTTTGTCAAATCAATAAATGTGGTGTACAAGGCCTGATTTTGTTCTCGACACTTCTCTTGTACTTGGCGAGCGGCAAAAATAAAACTTAATAGATTAAACTTAAACATAATTCATCCTCCATAAATCCTACAATTGCCGGCAGATGAGTGGAGGAATGTCCCATTGGTTGATGCCCACATATATTCTCTGACTTCTTCTTTCCCATAACCGTTAAAGTCTTAAGGGGCATCACGACTTCGTTACGTCATTACTTGACTGTCACAACTTGCATTCTTCCAATGCGTGTTTCAGTCTCTTTTACGGTTTTGCCCTTAGGGGAATGAGCCGGTCCTCCAGTCAGTAGCGTCAGATGGGTGGTAGATCGGCGAATTAGCACTAGATTTAGAGATTTGATATCAATATTAAGTAAACTGCAGTAGGCTATACAATATGACCTAGTCAGTGGACAGAAAGAAGCAGTCAGTCTACCAGGCAATGACAGTTTGACAATCACATGTGTGTCTACTAAGTTACAAGTATGCATGAGGTGAGTGCGAAAAGAGAGCTAATGAAAATTGATTAATGTTGTTGTTGTTATACCATATCTGCTGAGCAAGCCTGCTATTGCCAACACAATGCCATTCTTATATAGATACAGGTCGTCTTTAGTTGTTTCACTGCTCCGTACAGTGTGTTGGCAATTATCGGCAGTGCTTGTAAGAATCTTTTCCTGATGTCCGTAAGCGCCTTGTACTCAATGAGTAGATGTCGAACTGTTACAGCAGGATGAGAGCAATGTCTGCACATCGGCAGGTGATGGGGATTGATGCGGTTTAAGTGGCTATTGACTCTGGTATGTTCTGTTCGGAACTGAAAGATGAGACTTTGATCTCTTCTATGTAGTTTTGTGTTTCAATCACCCACCGGAGGAGGTCGGCAGTTATAAAGAGGTGAAGAAAGCCATGCAACAAAAGATGAGAGAGGCGAAAGAAGCGTGGATATGTGAGCAATGCACAAACATCGAAGAGAGACTAAACAGAAATGATGCTAAAGGAGCATACAAGGTTGTCAAAAAACTGGTAACACCAAGACAAAGCAGGAACCTTATGATCCATGATAAAAGCGGCAAGTGCCTTATTGAGGAAAATGACGTACTGGCACAATGGACAGAGTACTGTTCCGAGCTATATAACTATGAAGGGCGAAACGAACCTGAGAAAACAATTTCCCCAACACCAACAAATATAGAGGATAACCAACTGATAACGAAGGAAGAGGTAATTGCAGCGGTAAAGACATTGAGAAGAGGGAAGGCGGCCGGCGTGGACAATATACCAGCAGAGCTCTTACAAGCAGGTGGAGAGGTAGTGGTGGAAGGCCTGACACACATCTGCAACAAAATATGGGCAACAGGAAACTGGCCGTACTTTTGGACGAAAACAATAGTTATACCGTTACATAAGTCTGGAGACCTAAAGCTGTGCCAAAATTACAGAACAATATGCCTCATCAGCCACCCTAGCAAGGTCATTCTTAGATTAATCCTCGACCGATTGAAACCCTAAGCAGAGAACATTATTGCCGAGGAGCAAGCAGGGTTCAGAAAGGGAAGAAGCACTACAGAACAGATATTTAATTTAAGACTGCTAAGCGAGAAATATCTAGAACAGCAGCAAACACTGTATCATGTGTTTGTGGATTTCAAGAAGGCGTTTGATAGAGTATGGCATAAAGCGCTTTGGGCAACCATGAGGATGTATAATATCAACGGAAATATTATAACGGTCCTTGAACACCTCTATAACAAGGCGTCTAGCGCAGTTCTTGTGAATGGGAGGCGGGGGGACTGGTTTTGCACATCAGTTGGTGTGAGACAGGAGTGTACACTCTCTCCAACTCTTTTCAATAAATTCCTTGATGGAATTATGGGTGAGACACTTGGAGGTCACGTTTGTACTGTCAAGATAGGGGGCCGAACGATTACCAACCTTCGACAGGTTGGCGAGTTCAGAAGCAGAACTCCAGGAATGGGTCGGAAGGCTCGACGAAACAGCTCTTCACTATGGTATGGAGATAAACGCTGGAAAGACAAAATTAATAACCCACAACGTCAAGGACTTCAACAGCAGGATAAAAGCTAGCGGTCATGAACTCGAAGTGGTTGACCGTTTTAAATATCTTGGGTCGATTGTCAGTGATGAAGGATTAAAATGTGACGTGTTGGCCAGAATAGCACAGACAATAGCGACGCTTGCACGGCTTAACAAAATCTGGCAAGATAAACGGTTAGCACTACTGACGAAAATCAGATTAATGCGTACACTGGTGCTGTCAATATTCCTTTATGCGTGTGAGACATGGACAGTTACAGCTGACCTTCAACGAAGGATACAGGCCTTGGAGATGAGATGTTTCCGAAAACTTTTAAACGTCACGTACAAAGATCGAGTTACAAATGAGGAAATACGAGATAGAATTACAACAGCAATAGGGCCTTTTGAAGACCTCTTGGCAATTGTCAAAAGAAGGAAACTCACTTGGTACGGTCACATATCGAGATCAAATGGTCTTGCAAATACAATCCTCCACAGAAAGGTGCATGGCAGACGACGAAGAGGCCGACCCAAAAAGAGATGGGAGGACAACATAAAAGAATGGACCAGTCTCCAATCAGAAGAGGCACAGGCAGCGGTATTTGACAGAGAGGGGTGGCGTGGAGTTGTGAGGATGTCTTCATATGTGCCCCAACGACCTCACCGGTTACAGGATGACCTGACCTGACGTGATGTAGTTTATTTATGTCATCGTTGCTTTCTGGCTGTGACGTTTCGCTAAATACACTTCGGCCTGTTGTTCCCGTCGCCCACCTGTTCATCCAGATTTCTCGAGCATTATTCTTAATAATTCGTTTAACTGTGTGGTTACTGCGGGGTCTATCCAATTGTTGTTACGAGGCTTATGTTTTTGTCAATCTGTCAGCCATCTTGTTCCCTAGTAGCCCACTATTTCCAGAGATCCATCGAAAGGTAAAATTTATCCCAGTGATGATGTTGCTGATCGCCCTTCCCACCAAGAATAGCACCCTTTCTTTGTATGGGTGTGTTCTTCAGTGCCTCCAGAACCGACTTGGAGTCACTAAAACCTAATACTCTAATCCCAGGAAAATTGATTAATAAAATGGTTATTAGTTGACAGAATATAAGGAAAATTGATTAATAAAATGGTTATTAGTTGACGGAATAAAAGGAAAATTCGTGCAGTTGTAGTTATTACGTTCATTGTGCTCGTGTGTTGTTGTTTTGTTTTTTTTTTGTTTTTTAGGGGGGGGGGGAGGGGGGGTTATGACTTTATCATTAGTTCCGTCAGCTCCAAAATAGTGTTCCCTGAAGAACAGACGATACATTATTTACACAAAGCTAAACATTACAGTTCGAAACCCTTTTTAAAAACATTTTTAGACAAATGCTGGTCGTGTGGTGGCATAGGCAAATTTCTGCGTGAGGTTGGTGAAACTGGCAGAGTTAAATGCCGATCTACAAGTGGAAACCCGGAATATGGTGATGGCACCGTGCAGGACACTCTAGATACCATTAGCAACCATATGAACAGGTTACAATTAAAAGGTATGGTTTTTCTCATTCCTATCCCACTTTTAAAGATTTTATTTGAAACCCCCTCATAAGTGTACTCGGACAGCGGATAACAGTCTACTCCTAACGATTTTTAAATGCCTATGGTTCTCTCACGCACACAGGATCTCCGTGCTTTTTGTCTATCTCCAAAATGACTCACTGCTGGCATCACATCACTTTAAAGAAGGGGACGCTAGAAACTTATTAGATTCGACACTCAGCCGTTTCGCGGTTTTGCTTCTCGAGAGTCAATCGCCTTTATCTCTCAGCGACCCGTTTTATCCCATTGTTTTTGTTTAATCAGAAATGCGCTATTTGAGTTATTTACTTGGAAACTGGAGTGACATCCCATCAGATGTAATGTTTCGACTGTCGCTATTTGCAAATGATGGAGTCTTAACATGTTGTAGAGTTGGGAGTGGAACTAGTCAATCAACCAGCATTACAGACGTCACGCGATGCTGTTACATTTTATATTATTATTTTTCTTCTTCATCTTTTTATTTTTTTTTATCAACTTATCGTAAGTTATGTAGAAAGGAGTCATCATTGTAAATGTCTTCTGACTCCAAGTCTGTGTGTTGTTGTTGTTGAAAGCCCACAATGCACAATGAGTAGGATTACTCTTTGGTGCTCCCTGATAAGGATGTAAGGTGGCGGGTTGTAGTAGCTTTCCTCACATCGCGAGCGTGCTGGTAAAGGTGGACCGGGGTCCTCCAGGTGGTTGTGCTATCCTTGCCTTCATCTGTGTGTCGCTCAACTTGTTAGCCAGATTGACATAAAAACAGCCCGTTTCCAGGAAGGGCTACGGGAAAGCTAAGGTGAGGGTCTTGGTCAGTATTTTTTGCCTGGCCTAACTAACATGTCTGATCAGTATGTTTTGTCTGACCCTGACTAACATGTCTGATCAGTATGTTTTGCCTGACCCTAACTAACATGTCTAATCAGTATGTTTTGCCTGACCATGACTAACATGTCTATCAGTATGTTTTGCGTGACCCTAACTAACATGTCTGATCAGTATGTTTTGCGTAACCCTAACTAACATGTCTCATCAGTATGTTTTGTCTGACCCTAACTAACATGTCTGATCAGTATGTTTTGTCTGATCCTAACTAACATGTCTGATCAGTATGTTTTGCATGACCTTGACTAACATGTTTTGACTGACCGTCTGTTAGTTTTCCTTCCCGCAAGTGTATGTGTGGCTAGGAGTTGTTTCTCTAGCAATACGTCTAAAGCGATGAGGTAGGTGGGGTGTAGTGAAGATGTTAGTGTCACGGCTCTCAACCCAAATGTGTATGTGTTCGAATTCTTGCAACAAATAGGTCACATCTCTTTGCGAAATAAACATTTGTTTAACATTCGTGCCGAAGTCGGATTTGAATGGGCAGTTAAGGCGCAAAACACTGTACAAGTCACTCAACCTAAGAAGACAAAATGAACAAGAAATAAAAATATGATGGAGTCATCATGATCATGTGACATTCTTCTTAGGAGGAAGCAAATTCCTCCCTGTCCGCTCTTTTCCTTCCCTGAGTAGATAAACATGCTTCTAGTATGTGTTTTAATATGTCCCTGGCTTTCCACCTGTTCTTTGATATTCCCAATAAGCCTTTTTTTGTTCTTTCTATCTGGTTAGGGACTTTCATGAGTTTTCCCTCGTTTAAACTCTTTACGTTCCATGTATCTATTCTTATCTTCACTTTTAGCCCAAGGGCTGAGTTTTTCCTTAGCATTACCGTTAGGCTTTTGGCTGTCGTCATAATTACGTGTACTATCTCTACCCCTGCGCTCTTTCCCAGTATATACAGTCGTATGGCTTTGGAGTCTCGCCATCGGACCTTTGAGATTCAATATTTGTGGCTGTCATGAGCTTCCTGGCTATTGTACCATCGGTAGTTTGGTGTTGCTTTCATACACTCTTAAATGTTCTTGATACTAAGGAACGTAATATCAGAATTTAAGTGCTCTTGATACCAAGGGATTGTAATATCAGGATTTAAGTGTTCTTGATACCATGGGTTATAATATCAGGAATTAAGTGTTCTTGATACCAGGGATGATAATATCAGGATTTAAGTGTTCTTGATACCAGGGATCATAATAGCAGGAGTTAAGTGTTCTTGATATCAGGGATTATAATATCAGGATTTAAGTCTTCTTCATACCAGGGATTATAATATCAGGATTTAAGTGTTCTTGATACCAGGGATCATAATATCAGGATTTAAGTGTTCTTGATACCAGGGATCATAATATCAGGATTTAAGTGTTCTTGATACCAGGGATCATAATATCAAGATTTAAGTGGTATTGATACCAGGGATTATAATATCAGGATGTAAGTGTTCTTAATACTAAGAAAAATGCTATCAGGATTTAAGTGTTCTTAATACTAAGAAAAATGCTATCAGGATTTCAGTGTTCTTGATACCAGGGATTATAATATCAGGATTTAAGAGTTCTTAATACTATGAAAAATACTATTAGAGTTCCGTGTTCTTGTTCCTAATCAACATAATTAGAATATTGTTTTAAATTAGATTTAGTCGTTCTGTTTTGTATTTTTCCTGTAGCTTGTATCGTAGCTCCTACGGGTTGGGACATCTCAACCCTCTTCAGTAAAATCTTACAAGATGGCCGGCAAGTTTCAGTGTTACAGTTCTTTGCTCCCATTTTCAGCCTTGACAACATTCGAGCAGTATTTGTTTACATATACCTATATACCTATATCGCTTATGCGATCTGATATAAGGGACATAACTGGAAGATTGTTTTTGGCACGTGAAAATAAGTCATTCTTCTTGTGAATCCCATGTTCCCCGTGTTCCAAAGAATGAATATGGCACTATACCCTAGTATGCATGTTGTTAATGACGACTAAGTAAGCTTGTGTGTGAGACTGGCAACTTTATTATGTGAAAGAAAGTGCTGCCTTAACTAACATTGCAAGTGTCATCAATCAATCACAAAGCAGTCAGCCCCCTGTGGAGCATCGGTCCTCAACAAATACCCACCAAGTCTTCCTATCATGAGCCAACTGAGCCAATTCTGTCCACGTTCTGTTTGCTTCCTTTACATTTGCTTCCATTTTCCTCTTCTATGAGTGTATCTATCTTCCTCTAATTCTCTTTCACTGTGGGTTCCAGAATAAAGCTTGTCTGGTAATGTTATCCACTGGTTTACGTAATGTGTGGCCTTTCCATCCCTTATCCCCCCCCCCTCCCGTATTTCATACTCTACTGGTATTTGCCCTGTTTTTTCCCATCAGTTCCAAGTTGGCGATCTGGTATCATTTCCACCCTTGTATTTTGCGAAAGCAACCATTTACGAAAGTCTGTACCTTTTTCATAATTACATTTTTTGTTCTCCGTTTTTCAGAACCATACAATAGAACTGATTTTGCATTAAGAGTTGAAGATTTTTATGTTGGTGGTAGTTCTAATTTCTTTTGACTTCCGTAAACTCCTCAATGCAATGAAAGATCTTCTCGCCTTCTGTATTCTTAACTGAACATTGTTTGCTGTTCCTCATAATATGTCTATATTGCTGCCAAGGAATGTGAAAGCGTGCGTTCTCCCAAACTTCTTGTAAAACCAGCTCAGCTGCAATGGAGACTCGATAGATCAACGTTATTAGTCGCCCGATGTTCCTACTAGAGTCAAATAGGAAGGACAGGGATTCTTCTTCTTCTTCTTCTTCGTCTTCTTCTTCTTCTTCTTCTTCTTCTTCTTCTTCTTCTTCTTCTTGGGTCTTGGGGGGTTGAGGGAGGTGAGTCTATTGCTGCCCATAAAGACGCTATCAGACAGGACTTGCGCTCCCCACTTTGTCCGCCATTGACTAAGATTTAATAAATGTATCTAAGATGCAGCTGTACTGAAAATGAAAAGTAAAAAGAAAATAGAGAGAGAACGGCTTAGCAAACGCACAAGGACAACAACAAAACTATACATGTGTTACGGCAACAAGGATTCGTCAGGAACAGAGAGGGTTAAAAAAAACAACAAAGAAGTCACAACTAAAAACAAGATATAATGTAAAATGAGCGGTTTCAGTTCACCGCCATAGCAGGATGTGCCAGGACAGGGTGAGACACGGTATGCCAGTTATGAAGTAGAGTGTACCAAACTAGGAATACTCAATATGTTTACGCACATACAATAAAAAACAGACGAGATTTGAACATATCACAAAAAACTAACAAAACATCAAGGGACACACATACACAGAGATATAGGTACACAATAAATAATAATAAGACGAGCGCTCTATTTCATAACTGGCCGGCGGTGTCATACACTTTTCTGGCACATTCCGTTATAACAGCGACTTTAAACCCAGGATTTTATATCATGTCTTGTTTTATGTTGTGATCTATTCGTTCTTTTCGTTAGTTTTTTTCCCTGACGAAATTCTTCATGTCGTAACTTATGAGTCTATGTTTGATTTTGTCATGGTGTGGTCACTGGGCTTTCACATATGTCTTTTTAATAACCAAAGATTTAAGAACAAGAAGACTGCTGTTATCTAAACCTTTATTATAGTCTTGCTTCTTAACATAGGAGCAAGAAAGTTATAGTCAGACTGTATAAAGCATTAGTTAGACCTAGATTGGAGTACTGTGTACAGGTTTGGAGTCCTTATTGTAGAGGAAATATAAACATGATGGAAAGGATACAAAGAAGAGCGACAAAACTAATAGTGGGATTTCGGAATTATAAAAAATATGAAAATAGGCTAAGAACAACCGGACTATAGTGTCTAGAAAAGACAATAATTCGAGGTGATTTAATACAGGTTTATAAGAAAGTCAATGGAAAGGATAAATTAGACTATAACGAGTTAGTTTTCCAAAAATACAGCCTCCTACAAGAACAAAAGGGCAGTCACCAAAAAAATATTTTAAAAAAAGGTCAGGATTAGATACCCGAAATATTTTTTTAGTCAGAGAGTCGTTAATGCTTGGAATGCATTGGCACAGGAAATAGTGGAGGTAGGTTCCATTTATGCATTTAAGAATAAATCGGATGCGCATAATTAATTTGAAAACAAATGAATGTAAGGGAAACTGCTTGTATACAGAATCTGCAGCGTGTTCTAAACCAGTACAAAGACGTTAAGTCAAGTTATATTAGTCTCCAGGTCCACAACGTATGTATTGTTTATAAATATGAAATATCAGAAGCATTTCTACGAGGTCTCAGCTAATTTAAGGTCAGCTGGCCCGATCCATTCTCTGCTGCTTTAACTTCGCCAACTCATTTTTCAACTGCGCAAACTGAGACTTGACTCTGCTAAATTATCGAACACCTGAGATTTACAATACGAAGAGAACAGCGGTGAAACCGTTCCAAGACTCGAACGTTCATATTTACACAAATATATGTATATGTGTGTGAGAGAGAGAGAGAGAGAGAGAGAGAGAGAGAAAGAGAGAAACAGAGAGAGAAAGAGAGAGACAGAGAGAGAGAGTTCGGGATACGAGGCCAGTTACTTGACAATGTGTTGGCTCTGCACCAAGAGAACGAGTATGTGGTGTGTTACTGTGTACAGAGGCTTTTCCATTTGCCAAGACTATAAGTCCAACGACGTGTGTTGTCCGCAGTGCCTTTTAACATGTGTATGGACAAAATTGTGTCAGAGGTCTTTCAGGCTGCGACACACGATCCATGTCATAACTCCATATATGAATTGTTATTCGCGGATGACTGATTCCTCGCATATACATACGGAACAAAGCTTCCAAATCACTTGGCTGTTGTGCACACATTCTTCGATAATTACGGTATGCGTATCAGCACGGCTAAGACGAGAATTCTGAAGGTACGCAGAGCGTAGGAGCCGCTAAACTTAAGTATTCAAAACGTAGCTCAAGATGTCAGGTAACTGGGCAGAGTTTTTCAGAAGATGACTGGTGAGACAGAGAAATTAAGACCCTATATCAGAAAGTAGGATTTGTTAATACTATTTTATTAGAAAATAACAATTCAAATTCGGACTGAATATAATTTTTATCAGGCAAAACATAACTACAAGAAAAATGGTCATTCTAACAGATTTCAAAAGTGTACTTCAAGCGATCTCAAGCCCCAAACAAAAACGACTCCCACGAAATAGAATATAATGTCGGTTGTTTAAAAAAAAAAAAGATTACGCCGAATCCACAGTGGATTCCGGCCCACTGTAGGATACTTGGAAACGAGAAGGCAGATGAGCTCGCAAAGGCCTGAAGCGGCGGACACAAACACACGCAATCCACAGAGCTATAAAGAAGCAAAAACATTCATAAAACGATCCATGAGGACGGAATGGAGAGAATGGCACAAAGTATACAAGCCATAAAATGATAGCATACACAAACTTGACAGAGATGGACAGACAAAGATCTTCAGACTCAGAATGGGACATTGCAGACATTGCCCACCTCTACAGAAGGGGTTTTAGCGACACCGCCACATGCGATAGCAGAGTAGCCAAGCAAACACCAGAGCGTATTATGTAGGACTGATTCACTTACGCAGATCAAAGTGATATGAAACGAATAGT
Source organism: Ariolimax columbianus (assembly GCA_036924085.1). NCBI lineage: Eukaryota > Metazoa > Mollusca > Gastropoda > Stylommatophora > Arionidae > Ariolimax > Ariolimax columbianus. The sequence continues at coordinate 49,385,724 of JAVGWX010000007.1, read as the reverse complement.
CTCCTTCGTGAACCTCACAGTTCTAGAAGCAAAGCAACGTTTATCGAAGAAGAAAAGACTAAATTTAGAAAAACAAGTTCCTTAAAATGAACCTGATCAACAAAAGAACCAATCAAGCTGGAGGGAACGCCTTTGGGAGAGGTGGGTAACTTTACCAGATTGGGGAGCGCAATTGATAGGTCGGGGGAGAAGGGAACAAGAGAGGGAACTTTGATTAAATGATTACACCTGGGTAGATGCATGAAGCGTAGTCCAGCACTGTGCCGGCTGACAAAATATGGACAAGGACATATGCACCGAAAGGAAGGATGGTCATTCTTGCCTTCAGTATTACCATTTGATTTACATCCTCATCTGCAGTTTGTGTCTTGCGGCTGCTGTCCCTAAACAGGTTTCTGTATCACTTTGTTTTATGTGATGAAGCTGATGCTAGCCCAATACACAACCCACCTTCGTCGTGTCTTACGACATATTAGAAAATTGCTGTAGTCCTAAGCGTTTCTTCTCAATAGACCCAAGGTATACATCAAATTCCCGCTAACATCACACCAAATGTGCCCATTCTCTATTGAAACCGTAGCTACATTATTTTAAAATTAGACCAACTGCTTGGAACATGTCTGGTATCGACCTTGGGCTACCAGATCTCGTTAAATTGGCTCTTGGGTTCTGTCGCTGTGAGTTCCTGTCAAACAGATAGAGAATTCTTGTTCCAGCAAGGTTTCTATATAAAGAGTCGAGCTGTTGGAATTTCTTATTTGTTTTGAATATATATTAGAAATGGATCGGTGCAAAGGAATTTCCCAACTCGCTCGTCGCGTGGTGTGAAAGTTGTTTCCAACACTAAATGTAATCTTACCCAACGTTCCATATTGTGCGTTCACGCCGGCATCGAGGTCAACGTCATGAATGATATAGGTCATTGTGACCTGATAACTACACTCGCCGAGTAGACAGTTGAACTAGAAATGTGTATACACAGTCCGTTATTATAAAGATGTCATGCTAAATACCCTGTTTCGGTTTTCTCATCAGTGCACTTTCTAAACTTACCCAAGGGGCAGCCGATTGTAAGTCAACAAAAGAGTAAAGGAGGCAGAGGGAGAGGTGCAGCAGCCAGACAAGAGTAGTGAAATCAACGACTCTGCTCAAGCCTGGCCCACTGATCAGGAAAGAGATGGCAAGAAATATCAACCCCAAAACAAACAGTCCATACACCTACAGTGACAGCATTACATCGCGGACGGAGATTTCAGTGGGGATACACAATCCAATTATCGTCTGGTTACTTTGTAACAAAACTACATGAATGGATACAGGGTTGGGACCCGCACAAAATTAATTAACTTGTCGAGAAACAGGTCAGAATTTGACATATTTATTGCTTGGCTTGGCTTCGTTCGTTCTCAATCTCCCACTACCAAACACTGAAAGGGCTTAAGTAGCAGAATGTAGTTCAGATAACGGAATGCGTTGTGTCGTAGTTTACAGCTTGGCTGCGATATTTGTACCTTTCGGTCCAACACATCCGACTTCAGCAAGCATTTTTTGAGTACCAAGTTAACATTCCCTCTTCGATCCTTTCTCCTTAGCCAGTCTGCCCTGCTGCAGCCTGTTATTCAGGATCACCGCGTGGAGGTGTAGAAGGGTCTTGGCAGCTTTGGTTCGCTGGCCCTGGCACTAGCAGTCAGCTATGAGTAGCTGACCACTGCATCTCATGCGGTGCTCAGCATCCTGATCCCATATATATATATTCTGCGCAGAATCCCGGGGGTTGGTGGCAAGACAAGATCACCAGCGCAGAGATGTTGGAGAGAACAGGCACTGTCACAATCTTTCTCATACTTAGTCATCGAAGGCTCCGCTGGCTGTGACACATTCGGATGATGGATGATGACAGAATATCAAAATATCTTCTCTATGGGGAATTACAGTTGGGGAAAAGTTCTCAGGGTCGGCCACTACTTCGGTACAAGGATGTAGGCGAGCGGGATCAGATTGATGCAGGCAACGATTTGGAATCAGGGGAACAGGACACCATGAATCGTGTTACGTGGAGGTGCATGATTAAGCACGGAATACAGACAAAGAAGATACTGATTACTGATAGGCTAAAGACTCAGAGTTGGAGAAGACACGAGACACCATGCGATGCCACAAACAGTCCTAACTTTCCTTGCACACACTGTGGAAAACGTTTCTCTGCCCGGATTGGTCTTACGAGTCACATTCGTTACCATCATGGACTGTAGTTGCATACCTTTTTTCAAAGCACAATTACTATCGTCTGACAAGACGGAAAGAGCTAATGATAATGATATAAATATATATATATATATTCTAAAAAAAGATGTCACTGCACTCCGGGCATACCGATAGGTGCTCAGTCTCTCTCGAAAAAGGGTGCAGGGTCTGGATGCTGATGGTTCCTCTAGCTCGCTGGCTGTACACTCTCCTGCTCCGTCCTCTCATGTGCCCCACTCTGCTCGAGCCACATCTGCCAAGTTAACCGTAAATGTGCAAGTCGACCGGCCGCAGGAACATTAAATCCTCCTTTGTTCAGCCACCCTAGTGGGATCAAGTAGCTGGAAGTAGTTACTGAACATCAACCAGCATGCTGAAGTCGAATGCACTTGACCGACAGGCGCAAAATAAAACCCCAGTGTAACCCCCACCGCCTATGGGAACAGAGAAATAACGCAAACGCCAAAAAAAGAAATCAACCAGTAATTTTTGTTTTAAACAATTGTTATGTCCTACGACATTTTCCCTAGTAATAATGATAAAAAAAAAAGCATCACAGAGGAAATATTTTTTAAAAGACAAAAGCCAATAAAGGTCACAAATCTACAAATAAATTATAAGAGATCAATAGAAAAGGAATATGCCAAGATTTAACAAAGATTTTCGAGATAGTAAATAGTGAAACTAAAAAACTAAAATAGCTATTATGTATATACTAAACATGAAATGTGAGACAGATCAACAACAAAAAATGCTTGAAGGAACGCAGAAGTCACAGATTTAAAACAGACTTAAAGAAAGCTCTTTAACACGTGGCTGAGTTGGCAGAATCAGTAAGCGAACCACGGCTAACCAAGATCCTATCCGGTCTCTGTATTAGCAGCAGCCCTGGAAACAGACTGCACTAATGTAGTCTGGCTAATAGAATAGGGATCGCAGTGGCAAATCAAATATGGTGCCCCAAAACAGTCAGCCGAATTGAGTCGAGCCGAAAGATATCTCAGCTTCGATGTAAACAACGACGCAACGTCACAGCAGGCTTTTCAGTGGGAACGCCAAGGAAGTAGAGAAACAACAACAAAATGAAGAAGAAGAAGAAGAACAAGAAAAAGAAGAACAACAACAACAAAAACAAAAACAACAAAAACAACCACAACAAAAAGAAGAAAAAGAAGAAAAAGAACAAGAACACGAAGAACAAGAAGAAGAAGAACAAGAAGAACAAAAACAAGAAGAACAAAAAGAAGAAGGAGAAGAAGAAGAAGAAGAAGAAGAAGAAAGAAAGAAAGAAAGAAAGAAGAAGAAGAAGAAAAATAAGAACAAGAAGAAGAAGAAATATAGCAAGACTAAATACCAAGCAAATCGTCAAAATCGAGAAAGAAAAAACATGGAAGAAATATGGAGAAAAACTAACATGCACCACGTACGTATGTATATATAATCCTTGAACCACGTAAATAGGGTCAATACAGCTGCTGGTGTGAAGATAAATAAAAGTAAAACACAATGCTTCAAACCCTACTGCCCAAAGCAAGACATCACGTTGACAGATGCAACCATCGAGGGTGTAAATTCCTATATCTACCTAGGCCAAGAGGTAAACACCACCCTCAACATTGACCATGAAATCTCTAGACGACGAAAACAGCTTGGTGTGCCTCCAGCTCCACTATCCCAAATACTCCATGAGATGAAACACACCACGGCAAGTGTACACACTTTCAATCCCATGGTTATTCCAGCAATGTTTTACGGATGGGTGGGCCAAAAGACAGGAGCCATAGGCCGCTGGATCAATAACCAGCCACGGATGCGTGGAACTTGAGTAAAACAGAGGCTGAGAAGCTCCGATTCACTCAGAGAGCAATGGAATGACGAGTTCTAATAATTTAGATAAGTGTTATATATGAAACGAAGAAATTTGACATCAAACTTTGTTTCGGGACGTTTTGAAAGCAGCGATATCACGTAAACAAGGCTTGACTGAGTATGTAGTACGCATGCCTGACAACATATCAACATGTAGAAAAATGAGTTAGTGGTCTGTTCACGTCCACGGGGCTGCCCATCCATGCGAGGGCAAGATGGACCAACTAAAGACCTTGATCCGCATTGGTAGAGCATTGTGCAAAAAATTGGAAGACATTCAGAATTTTGTTGGTTGCCTTGAATGCCGCATATTTGTCGGACGGACGCAGAGGATAAAGTGAATGTGTGATATCTATGAAAGCAACTCCACATTTGTGGTATATATCTCAATCCGCCATGTAAAAAAATTAATCTCTGTGCAAATTATCTCCTCCCGACTTGCCACGTTACAATTACAAATCGCTGGACAGAAGACCCCTCCTCATCATCATCATGTAGAATGTCCTTTAAAGAACGTCGCTCCCATCACAGTCTGTCTGAAAGAAACTCGTTCTCTTGCCAAAACTTCCGCCTCCGCCACAGTCATACCCAGGCATTCCTGGATATCTTGGTGTCATCGTCTTCTTGGTCTACCCCTGCCTCTTCTACCTGACACCATACCTTCCATCACTGTTCTCTCAAGACCGCTGTGCCTCTTGATGTGACCAAAGTATTTGCATTTTCTAGCCAAAATGGAATTGATAAACCAGTTCTCCTCTATGCACAACTCTTGCCGAAAGTCTACATTTGTCTTTTTCTCTGTCCAGGGTATTCCAAGGATCTTTCTGTAACATTTTGACTCGAAGGATTCGATTCTTTGTCTGTAAGTTTTGGTAATCGTCCATGATTCGCAGCCATAAGCTGCCACAGGAAAGACACATGCTCTCAAGACTTTTACTTTTTATCATTTTGTTGGTGTTCTGCTATAATTTCTTCAGAATGTTCAGTCGCTGCATTGCCATGGCTAGTCCTCTTTTGATTTCTTTCGACCAGTCGCCATTTCTGTCAATACTGAAGCCCAGATATTCAAAATGTGTGACCTGTACTATTTCCTCACCACCCACTGTAAATCTATGCTGACGTTGTGTTTTGTCTGTCGGTGATCATTATCTTTGTTTTGTTTATGTTTATAAATAGGTTTTACCCTTCTCCTTGTCATATACACACACATATACATATACAGAGATAGAGAGAGATAGCATAGCGAGAGACACACACACACATATACAGAGAAAGAGAGAGATAGCATAGCGAGAGACACACACACACATATACAGAGATAGAGAGAGATAGCATAGCGAGAGACACACACATATACATATACAGAGATAGAGAGAGATAGCATAGCAAGAGACACACACACACTATACAGAGATAGAGAGAGATAGCATAGCGAGAGACACACACACACTATACTAGAGTAAAACGCATGTGTGACATGTTTGGTAAAAGTTCGATGTCGTTTTGCCTGTTGCTTGTATGGGCAACATTTGAAGTGGATCAGATTCCCTGGTATTGTTTCTCCATTGGGACAATGTCCTTGTGACAACTTTCACCGAGCTTGTCACTAACAATGCCACAGTTGTCGGGGAATAAATTCAAGTTGGAAATAGAGACGGTGGACCTTTAAGGACATATTGCAACCAAGCTCTCTGCAGAGGAGTAGTATCATGTGAGGCTCCCAAAAATGTTGCAGCAGAACAACGGAGACAGACTAGAAACGCCTATGAACTATTACCGTCTCGTGAAGCAAACATTCAATGCCCTCGCTGCTTGTGATTATGCAGATTCCATGTTGGACTCGACAGGCATTTTTGCACTCATCCACAACCCCGAATTCACAGAATACTCAACTGAAAGGACTGGCTGGACAAAAAAGATAAAGGGTCTTCATCACCCGTGATGGACGAACAACACATACAAGCAACTTTGTCATACGGAGACAATTTGTCCTCAAGCCAGTCCCTTGTAGTTCTTTGCCTAAAATTCCAGATGAGCCGTATCCAAATTTGTTTCTCGCCACCTTAAACAGCTTGTCTAACATCTTGTCTCTGAAGATTTCACAGATCTGAGAATATGGAATTATATAATTAGCTTTCGATTCGCTGAGGCGAGAGAATTTGTCAGTCGAGTTCGTACTTGAAAGATGAACCAGTACCATCTAAGGCTTTAACGAAGTTTTTCATCACAATGAGTTTGGTGTGTAGGGGAGGTAGCAGAATATATTTTACAAAATATTAAATAAACGTCTATCTGAGTTCTCACTTCGTTGAACAGCCCATCGATTGACAAACGTGATAAACTAATCAGACGTCAAGAAAAGCAAGATATTGTTCATGTTTATGTTATGAAACAGCCTGTTTCCAGGGAGAACTGCGTTGAAGTGAGGTGGTGGTCTTGGTCAGTATATTTCCCCTGACCCATTCTAACTTCGTCCGATTAGCATATTTTTAGTCTCTTTTCCCTAAATAACGTGATGAATCCGATACGGCTAAAACTTAAAACAAAAATATCAAAAAATAAATGAATTGTTGTTATTGAATGCGATTAGATAAACAGACGCCAAGAACAACAAGATATCTTTGTTGTTTGTTGTTACTTTAATACCCACAATGTGTAAGTTTATTATTTTGTGCGCCCTGAAAAGGACGTTAAGTGGCTGGTTGTATGTAGTAGATTTGCGGTAACAACAATATCAGCCATTCAATATTGCTTTCACTTCCATATTTTCAACAAATGGACTTGCTAGTTAAATGTGCAAGCGAGAGAGATGTTGGACTAATGTACATAATGAAGTTGTTGCTGTTGTTGTTGCTCTTCTTGTTGTTAATGTTGTTGTTCAATGTCCACAATGCGTCTATTTACTTATTTGTATGCCCTGTATAGGGCGTTAGATGGTGGTGTTGCCGTAGCGTTCCTCACATCCCGAGCGTGCTGATGAAGGGTGACCACAGTCTTCAAGGTCGCTGTGATATACTTGGCTCCATCTGGATGTCGCTCACTAATGCGGGTATCACGTCTATCCCCTAGCTCGTTTCCAGGAAGAACTGCATTGAAGTGAGGTAGATGGTCTTGGACAGTATTGTTTGCCTAACCCTGGCCAACATTGTCCTATCAGTATATTGTGCCTGATTCTGACCAACATTGTCCTATCAGTATATTGTGCCTGATTCTGACCAACATTGTCCTATCAGTATATTGTGCCTGATTCTGACCAACATTGTCCGATCAGTATATTGTGCCTGATTCTGACCAACATTGTCCTTTCAGTATATTTTGCCTGATTCTGACCAACATTGTCCTATCAGTATATTGTGCCTGATTCTGACCAACATTGTCCGATCAGTATACTTTGCTTGACCACACATCTTTCTCATCATCATAAAAAATAAATGTAAATGACGTGAGAATATCCAACAGCCACAATCTTACCTCCAAGTGTCTTCATCACTTCTTGAACTGCCAATCGATTGACAAATGCGGTAACTTGACTTAACTTAACGTCTTTATACTGGTTTAGAAGACTCTATAGAATCTGTATACAACCAGTTTCTTTTACTACATTACCTTGCTCTAAAAGCTATGTGCATCCAATTTATTCTTAAATGCATTAACTGTCTCTGCCTCCACTACCTCTCCTGACAATGCATCCCAAGTATTCACCACTCTCTGACTAAAAAAATATTTCCTAATATCTAATCTGGAACTCTCTTTAGTTAATTTGTAGCTATGCCTTCTTGTTTTTGTGGGTGGCTGTATTTTACAAAACTTGTAATAGTCTAATTTATCTATTCCTCTGATCATCTTATAAACCTGTATTAAGTCACCTAGAATTCTTCATCGTAATCAGACGCCAAATAATGCGAGATATTGTTCATTTCCATTGTCCCAAATTTTGATTAAATAAACGTTTCACCGCCATAACAACAATATCAGTCACTGAACATCAATTTATATTTCATGCTTTCAAAAATTGTGCTTGTAATTAAATGTACGATTAAACCACATCAGAATCGCAGACGACATCGTCCTAATCACAGAGACTCCCCTAGAAGCGACAGAGATGCTACTGTCACTAGACACGGAAGGCAGAAAAGCAGGTCTAAGCATAAACCTAGTGGAAACTAAGGCTATGCGCAACCGTTTCGCAGAGCCCAAATTAATACTCTTGAGTGGAACGCCCATAGAGGACTCTGACAAATATGTCTGTCTGGGAAGGCTCCACAATATGGAGAACAACATAAAACCTGAGATCGCCAGACGGAGACTGGCATGCTGGGCAGCCTTCAACTCCATCATGACAGCTACGGATGCTACAAAAGACGTCAGACTTCATGCGGACACCTTCGACTCGGTTGTCCTACCAGTGCTCTGCTATGGTAGCGAAACCTGGTGTCTAACAAAAGGAGCAGAGAACCAGCGGAGAATATCACACGCATCTCTGAATGACGCCTCGTGGGCATAACTCCCAGACAACAGCGGCAAAGCGAACTACACAATAGCGACATCTGGAAAATGTCACACATCAAGGATGTCCTGCAGAACGTCAACTATTCAAAACACCACTGGGCAGGTCATATAGCTAGAATACAAGACGAAAGATTAAGTATCATATCCACCATGTGGTACCCGCGCGACAAAAAATAGACCTCGGGGACGGCCTCCAACTCTGGCGCGATTCACTAGAAAAACACAACACACACGACCCAACAACAGACAGACTACCGTTCCACTGGACTACACGCGCCCGCGACAGAAATGACTGGATCCTGAGTTGGGACCCGCTCAAGGGTGACCACCCCTTGGTAATTACTGGTCGAATTAAAAACTGAGAATTAAATGTACAAACGGAATGGACAGAAAATGTTTAACTTCATATTTCGACAATGGAAAGTTCAAATTGACGAGTTAAACATTTAGTGGTTTTCTAAACCGTTGATAACTACTGTGTGTATTTTTTGTTATTTAAGCAATCCCTCTCTCTTTCCTCTCTGTCTCTTTTCTCTATCCATTTGTCTATCTCACTATATCTCGTCTCCTTCTTTATTTATCTTCATTGGGATGAAGGCTAACATCGGGTCAGGCACAATATACTAGCCAAGACCCTCACCTCGACTTCCACGTTGTCTTCCCTGGAAACGGACTGTTCTTCCTGGCAGCTTGGCTAACGAGGTGGGGATCGACGTGATCCCGTAGTAGTGAGCGATACGTAAATGAAGCCATGCATACAACACCCGCCTAGAGGACCCCGGTCTCCCTTCATCAGCACGCTCGAGATATGAGGAAAGCTACTGCCACCCGCCACTGAACGTCCTTTTAAGGACTCCCAAAGAGTAAACTTACTCAGTGTGGACATTTCTAGTGAGAGCAACATTTATGTCCCTATCTTTTCGTCGCTAGCTCTGTCTCTCCGTAGCTCACTATGGCTCGCCCTCTTTCTCTCTCTTGTTCTCTCTATCTTTATTTCACTCTCTCAATCCACTTCCAAGCATTTATCCCTGCAAACAGGCTGCTCGTGACAGCAAAGACTAACGATGTTGGTATCGGCACTGTGATCCCCATAGGGGTGAGATTACTGAGGAGTCTCTAGTTGCATTACAGCCAGGAGGACCAGGGTTCACCTTCTTAAGTAAGCCTCTGGATGTGAGGGGCGCCACTGTAACCCGTCATAAAAATTCGCCAAGAGGGACTAATTGATGCACGAGTGGCATAAGCAACAGAAACAACACTGCGTATTAACTGCTAGAAGAATCGGCCTTTATTCTTCAGTCGTATCAATCCTTCTGGTGAACTCCTACAATAAGAAAATGCACAGTAATTATCGATTTTGTTGTCTTTCATAGATGATTAAGGATCGTTCCTTGTTCAAATAACGTAAACAATGGAATGAGATCAATTCTTCCTGGAAAACCATGGCCGTGGACTTGATCTTTGCTGATAACAGTCATTTTGTTATCAGAGGAAAAGGTCGTATCCTAAACCCAAACAGATTATATGCTCATGTTTGCTAGTCTTAAACCTGGCCCTTGTATTTAGAGGGGTAAATGAGTAAAACTTAACTTAATTTAACGTCCTTGAACTGGTTTAGAGGACTCTGCAGTCTGTACACAACCACTTTCATTTACATTTCCTTGCTCTAAAAGCTATGTGCATCCAATCTATTCTTAATTGTATTAATTGTCTTTGCCTCCACCACTTCCTGTGGCAATGCATTCCAAGCATTCACCACTCTCTGACTAAAAAATATTTCCTGATATCTAATCTGGACCTCTCTTTAGTTAATTTATAGCTATGTCTTCTTGTTCTTGTTGGTGGTTGTATTTTGAAAAACTTGTTATAGTCTAATTTATCCTTTCCTTTCAATGGTCTAGATGGCCTTACAATTATCTCTAGAATCGTATCCAAAGGTCTCTAGGGTTTCTTTCAATCCGCTTTGGAGTTTCCTTCAATTGTCTAGAGGTTCATATTATGATCTATAGATGTTCCTCTGATGATCTCTAGAGTTTCCTTACTTCGTATGTAAAGGTTCCTCCAATCGTCTCTAGAGATTCCTTCAATTATCTTTACAGATTCCTCCAAGTCTCTAAAGATTCCTCCAATTATCTCTAGAGATTCATCCGTCTCTAAAGATACCTTCAATTATCTCTAATTATCTAAAGCGGTTTATTCAATAGTCTCTAGAAGTTCCTATTCTCTAAACGTTTCTCCAATAGTCTCTAGAAGTTCCTCATCTCTAAACGTTTCTCCAATAGTCTCTAGAAGTTCCTCATCTCTAAACGTTTCTCCAATAGTCTCTAGAAGTTCCTCATCTCTAAACGTTTCTCCAATAGTCTCTAGAAGTTCCTCATCTCTAAACGTTTCTCCAATAGTCTCTAGAAGTTCCTCATCTCTAAACGTTTCTCCAATAGTCTCTAGAAGTTCCTCATCTCTAAACGTTTCTCCAATAGTCTCTAGAAGTTCCTCATCTCTAAACGTTTCTCCAATAGTCTCTAGAAGTTCCTCATCTCTAAACGTTTCTCCAATAGTCTCTAGAAGTTCCTCATCTCTAAACGTTTCTCCAATAGTCTCTAGAAGTTCCTCATCTCTAAACGTTTCTCCAATAGTCTCTAGAAGTTCCTCATCTCTAAACGTTTCTCCAATAGTCTCTAGAAGTTCCTCATCTCTAAACGTTTCTCCAATAGGATCTAGAGGTTCCTCATCTCTAAACGTTTCTCCAATAGGATCTAGAGGTTCCATCAATCTTTTCTAAAGATTCCAACAATCGTCTCTAGAGCGCCATCTTCTTTTCAGTTTCCTACAATTTTCATTAGAGGCTTCACGAGTCGTCTCTAGAGCCCCCCTCTAATTGTCTCTAGATCTCTGAAATGATCTCTAAATGTCTTCAATTTTCTATAAAGGTACTTCCAATCGTATCTATAGATTCCCTCAATCGTCTTTAGATGGGCTTTCAATCGTATCTATAGATTCCCTCAATCGTCTTTAGATGGGCTTTCAATCGTTTTAGAGGTTCTCCAAATTGATACTAGAGGTTCCCCCAAACGTCTTTTGAAATTCTCCCAATCATCTGTAGAGGTTCCGTCAATCCTCTCTAGAGGTTCCCTCAATCCTCTCTAGAGATTCCATCAATCCTCTCTAGAGCTTCTCTTAATCCTCTAAAGATTCCCTCAATCCTCTCTAGAGCTTCTCTTAATCCTCTCTAGATTCCCTCAATCCTCTCTACAGCTTCTCTTAATCCTCTCTAGATATTCCCTCAATCCTCTCTAGAGATTCCCCAATCGTCTTTAGATGTTCCACTAATCCTCTCTAGAGATTCCCTCAATCCTCTAGAGCGTTTCTTAATCCTCTCTAGAGGTTCCCTCAATCCTCTCTAGAGATTCCATCAATCCTCTCTAGAGCTTCTCTTAATCCTCTAGAGATTCCCTCAATCCTCTCTAGAGCTTCTCTTAATCCTCTCTAGATTCCCTCCATCCTCTCTATAGCTTCTCTTAATCCTCTCTAGATATTCCCTCAATCCTCTCTATAGATTCCCCAATCGTCTGTAGATGTTCCACTAATCCTCTCTAGAGATTCCTTCAATCCTCTAGAGCGTTTCTTAATCCTCTCTAGATATTCCCTCAATCCTCTCTAGAGATTCCCCAATCGTCTTTAGATGTTCCACTAATCCTCTCTAGAGATTCCCTCAATCCTCTAGAGCGTTTCTTAATCCTCTCTAGAGGTTCCCTCAATCCTCTCTATAGATTCCCTCAATCGTCTCTAGAGATTCCCTCAATCGTCTCTAGAGATTGCCTCAATCCTCTCTAGATTTCCTCAATTCTCTCTAGAGATTCCCTCAATCCTCTCTAGAGATTCCTTCAATCCTCTATAGTTCCCCCAATCCTCTCTAGAGATTCCCCCAATCGTCTCTAGAGATTCCCTCAATCCTCTCTAGAGATTCTCTTAATCCTCTCTAGAGGTTCCCTCAATCCTCTCTGGAAATTCCCTCAATCCTCTCTAAAGTTCCCTCAATCCTCTCTAGAGATTACCTCAATCTTTTCTAGAGATTCCCCCAATCCTCTCTAGAGATTCCCCACATCCTCTCTAGAGATTTTCTCAATCCTCTCTAGAGATTCCCCCAATCCTCTCTAGAGGTTCCCCCAATCCTCTAGAAATTCTCCCAATCCTCTCTAGAGGTTCTCTAAATCGGCTAGTTGTTATTCCAATCGTTTCTGCTGATTGCTCGAGATTGTATCCAATATAAGTCGTGGTTATTTAAACAGCCAACAGTTGTGGGTAGAATCTGATCAGCCTTGTACGAGTAGTCGAAAAGTAACTGTGATATTTGAATTGACAACCATAACAAATATTAATATTCAAATGGAAATACCGCCAAAATTACAGTTGTGCTTCAATAAATGTCTAAGGAGGAGAATGAGTTTAGGTTAGCAAGATATGGTGAGGAACGAAGATCTATGGGAAAGTAGTCAATAACAGATTAAACGTAGGGAATGGGGTTTGGTTTTGTCATCTCATGAGAAAGTACCCTCATCATCTTCCACTGATAGATTACAATGCTGGTAGATCTGGCTACAGGGCAAGGGGGTGGCCGCGAGGTAGGTGGATAGATGACATTAGAGTGATTGTGCAACGACAAGAGCTCACATTGACCGATGCAACGCACTTGGCGCAGGATAGACGACTCAAGCTCCCCACGCGGCTAAACGGCACAAGTGGAAAGAAAACCAACTAATAGGGTAGGATAGAACACACCCTACGGAAAGCACCACCAAACGTAGTTAGATAGGCCCTGATGTGGAATCCACAGGGAAAGAGGAAGATAGATGGACGAAGAAACACCTGGATAGGAGACTGAAAATGAACTTCGGTTCCTGGACCTCAACTGAACAGAGAGATACGGCAGCTCAAGATTCAACTTGCGACAGGAGGGTTGTCAATGGACTATGCTCTGAACGACCAGCATTGACGCTGTTTATATATATATATATGTGTGCTGTTTTGACCAGTGATGTTCAGTTGATTGACTATTGAACACTTCCAATAAATGTAGTGAAAGAAATCTAGTTCTAGTTCAACTTCCATCTCGACATCGAAGGGCAGCTGCAATTGGTCTCCATTGTACTTTCTCTCTCTCTCTCTCTCTCTCTCCATCTCTCTCTCTTTCGTTCTCTCTCTTTCTTTCTTTCTTTCTCTCTCTCTCTTTCTCTCTCTCTCTCTCTCCCTCTCTCTCTCTCTTGCCGTGAAAGTGCAACCTGACAGGTTTGTCTTGTCCATCTCCAAATGTTATCCGACAACCTAAAACGTTGTCTGCCTCTTAAACGACTGTCTTCCACCCTACTCTCTAGTATGGTCTTTAACAAGGAGGTATATTCTGTTATATGGCGAAAATAAAATCATATGATATGTTTTTCCAGCGAGCAAACACTCCCAACATGTACTCGCTGTTGAGCCAATGACGCCTTCGTTGATTGAGGAGTGTTAATCTCATGGGAGATGAAAGGCTGCCAAAGGATATCCTCTACAGACAGTTGGTCCCTGTTGCTAGAAGAATCAACCGTCCAACACTACGATTCAAGGACGTACGCAAGAGGGACATGAAGTCACGTGACATCCCACCCGAAGGATGTGACACAATTGCTCAGGATCGAGCCATTTGGAGACAGTCAGTTGGAAAAGGCATATCAGGCTGTCGACGCTCGTAGAGATCTTCTGGCTGCAGAAAGAAAGGGAAAGACAAGAGATCGGGGGACATCCGGCAAGCCAGCTTCCTCGGCATGGCTATACGATCTGCGGCAGGGACTGTCACTTGCGGATCTTCTTTTGCTGGCATAGCAGACTGTCGAAATACAGAAGACAGAACTGGATTATTCTCACAGGGCGTCACGCCCATGGCCTACGTAGACTGGGACGCCAATGCTGATGATCAGGATGATGATGATGACCAAAATATCTTAACTGTCTAATCTTGATTTCGGTCATTCATTTTATTTTCACCACCAACGTTTTCAATAACTCCACATTTGTTTTCTTCTCGTTCCTCGTTCCAGTAAATGCAATCCAATCTTGTATACACCAACATTTCGAAGGCTTCAATATTTTTTTCCAACTTGCTATTCAGTGTCCATGTTTCTGCGCCATAAAGTAGTGAAGAGCATACATACCACCTGTCAATTCTCATTTTCAATTTATGATGTATTTGTTTCAACGTGTCCCACGTTGCTGAATACCCTCTTGGCCATGCTATTCGCCTTCTGATTTTCGCCTTCAGTCTTCTTCTGTTATTATATGACCTAGTAAGGGGAAACTGTACCTGTTCCAGATTTTGATCTTTTATTTGTATTTGCATACATGGTTTCTTGTCACTTTTTCTAATTATCATAATCTTTGTTTTCTTTATGCTTATGTTTAATTAGAACTCTTGACTTATTTTGAATATTATTGTCACAAGCTTCTGTAATTCTTGCTTACTTTTTGCCATAAAAACTGTATCATCCGCAAATCTAAGGTTTTTTTAATTGCCACTCCTCCAATGACAAGCTCTGGCATTTCCGCGCTACCTTTTTTAATATGTGTTCTGTGTACATATCAAAAAGACAAGGGGATAATACACACCCTTCTCTGACTCTTCTTTTTACATCTATACTTGAAGAATATATCTTTTCTTGTTGCAATCAATATATATCATTGACAAGCATTGACAATTGGTAATCGATTATATTGACTACAGGCCGATAACTCTAAAGCGCTTTGAGCTGTATATATCATGATCTTTATGCAAGTATTCCTCGAGATATAAAGATTATTTTAACGGTTCCTTTAGGATAAAAGTTTGAGACAGACTGTCATCGATTGTGCTTTATTGATCTTTAATTTCGCGAGACGAATGCTCAATAAGACCATGCTATTAGTTCTGTCGTCCAGGGAAGATTAGCCCGGGCCAGAAATTTGCCAGATAAATCTTTGCTTTCCCATTAGAGGAAGCTGGTTCTGTAATTGTTGTCTTGTAGACGTCCATGTGGCAACACCCGGTTCCACGATGTATATCAGAGAACAGCACGCAGTGCCTACACGTTCAAGTCGTAAAGGAACGATTATAGAAAGTGGCACACATTTTGAATACCTTGGCTCTACGTTATCCAACGACGGAGACTGTATAAAAGAAATTAGAAGAAATTTGGCCATGGCGATGCAGAAGCTAAACAACATGCACAATCTATGGCATAATACTAACAAGCCACTAAAACTGAAGATTCTGAGAACCTGAATTTTCCATGTAGCAATGTATGGGTGCCAGACATGGACTGTGACACAAGTAGCAAGGAAGAAAATTGGAACGTTCGAAAAAAAACGTTACAGAAGAATCCTTAAAATTCCTTGGATAAAGAAAGTGACAAATAAAATTATCCTAGAAGACCTGAATGTTGAAGACAACTAGCTCATAAACAATGTTATGTTTTGGAAATTGAATTTTTTTGGCTACATCAAACGTCATGACAGACTGGAGAGAACGGTCATGGAGGGCATGGTACCTGGAAGGTGACGCAGGGGTCGACCAAGGCGAAGGTGGATACAAGATATCAAGGGTACTCT
Organism: Ariolimax columbianus; assembly: GCA_036924085.1. Classification (NCBI taxonomy): domain Eukaryota; kingdom Metazoa; phylum Mollusca; class Gastropoda; order Stylommatophora; family Arionidae; genus Ariolimax; species Ariolimax columbianus. The sequence goes on along the minus strand of JAVGWX010000007.1, from coordinate 49,369,488 downwards.
ATACATAAACATGGAGCAGGTGGGAAGATCGACTGCAGACCGAGATTCATATCGGCTGGCTGTGATAAGAGCGACGTTCTACAAAGGACATGCTACATGATGATGATGACACAGAGTTGGTGGGACGGTCCATGTCTATTCTCCTAGGGTACAACGTCGTCTGCTTTAAAGATACAGAGTTTAAATCTCATTACTGTGACGCTATAGTTGATTTGACTGTAAACTGATACATGTTTGACGGTTAGGGAATGAAAAGGCAGCGAGGAAGGGAATGGAAAAAAACTCAACTCATAAACAAGCAATGGCTTAGTACAATGATATGTCTAACACATGACTTTCCGACCAGAATGTGAGACTATGTTTGTGCAATAATATTTCTAACTGAAGAGCTTAATGGGCTTAACAAACGAAACAAACACTATCTGACAGTAACTCTGAACAACTTCCTCATTGATGTCGCCACCCCTGTAATCTGCCTGCTCCGAACAGCTCGGCCTGGCCTACTGCCATCACACAGGGTGCTCGCAATGGAGAAGTAGTTAATGATGGCCGAGTTACAGAAAAACGATCTGCGCGAAATGGCAGAATACAAGACGGCCTTATTATTGATCCTGTCTGCGTATGCCCGACGTGCGGTAAAATTTCTCGCGCTCTGATCTGACTTTGCAGTCTTGTGTGATCCCATCTGAATATTATTGGCTGATGCTGACGCAATATTTGCTTGGGATGGGCAGTCATTATTATTACCTTAGTAGGGTGATATCTCTAAATTATCCTTTTCCGACGAGCAGTAACTGATCAATGAATGTTATGTTGTTGTTTTGGGGTTGTTTTTTTTGTTTTTTGTTTGTTTTTTCTGCGTTCGCCTTATTTCTCTATTCCTAAAGGCGATGTGCGTTGCACTACCGTTTTTATTTTGCACCTGTCGGCACAGTGTATCCGACTTCGACATTTATTTTATGTAAGGGTCTGCTCCCTCCTGCATTTTCTAAGGGTTTGCTTCCCCGGGGTAACGGGCGGTGCTGTGATGGGGATCGAACCCAGCACCTTCGGATTGTGAGCCGTGTCACTTAACCACTAGCCCACGCCGTACCCGAATACTATGTAAACAGTGTCTGGCGTTGTGATTTCTGTAACAATTTATTTTTCGTGAAAGCGACAATGTTCATGTCAGTCAAGTGTAAGCATATTGATCAAGAACCCACATCACTTTCCCGTCGTACACCTGGTACAGCCATGTGATGCCTTCTCGTGGTTTATCCAAAATTCAACTTTTTGATGAAAAGCATACTACAGAGTAAGGGGGAAGGCAGTCGTCCAAGAGCCAGACGTTATAAGTAGATGGATAACATCAGGAGATGGACTGGCAAAAAGCTTGTCAAATTGCACCATTACGGCAAGAGATGGAGTACACTGGAGGGCCATTGCATCCAACTTTTGATGTGGAAATGGTGCTTGAGCTGCTTAGTTGCCAAATTGGCTTTTGTCTAACTCGCTTTGGCATTTTTTCTTGTTACCACAGCAAAGAGTTCTTGTATCACATCCATTTTATTACAAAGGTATTATTGCTAGTTTCCTTGTTTGATTGTGTGTGTTATTTATTTATTCTAGGCTTCTCTCTTTAATCGCCACTTGAATGTGTTGCTTTTCAGTGCTTTTCCGAAAATGTGTTAGTGTTTGTTAATACTCGGCCTATCCAGTAAACAATCGGAGGCGGAAATGTATTCGGTGATCCATAGCTTAAGACGGGGCGATGTTGACCACCTGCACGCCTTTTTCTTCTTCGTCGATTATTCTCAAATTCCTGCCACCAAGCCCAGAAAATGGTTTTTTCAAGTAGCAGGATTTAGTCCTGAAAACGTAATGTGTTGTGTCGTAGTTTGTAGCTTGACTGCGACATTCTCAAATTTTGATCCGACACCTCCGAATTCAGCATAGCATTTTTGAGTACCAGGTTAGTCTTTCATTTTCGATCCCTTCTCCTTAGTCAGTCTGTCCTGTTGCAGTAGTTTAACTAGGATCACCGAGTGGGGGTGTAGAAGGATCTTGGCAGCTCTGGTTCGCTGGCTCTGACGTTAGCAGTCAGCTTTGGGTCGCTGACCGCTACAGCTCATGCGCCGCTCAGCATCTTGATCCCACATCACCCTTAGTGTCTCGTTGGTCAATAGTTTAACACCATATTTCCAATATGCCCCACTGGCGTGTTAACTGGACCTTTGCATGTTTTACTACCTTGGGAAAAGTTCCTTACAGCGTTGCAAATGCACAATCTCATTTGTTTAGTGTTTGCACAGTAAATTTCTGGTTTCCGACTGAGGTATTAAGAAAATTTTAAGACACGTCAGCTTAGAAAAAAAAAAAATATACAAAGTACTGTAATCCACAGTATATTTATGCCGATTCTGTTCTACCAGTGCCAAACATGGCTTCTGTCAATGCCGCGCCAGAACAAAATTTCGACTTGTGAAATAGTATTTAAGGAAAGTCATCGGTGTTACCAGAAAAGACAGAATGCGAAACGACGACATTCGAAGTATGGTCGGCACTACGTCTTGTGTCGAATACATTTCCAGGCAGAAAATAAGTTGGTTTGGTCATCTCATGAGAATGCACCCTCATCATCTTTCACTGATGGCTTACAACGCTGGTAGATCTGGCTACAGGGTAAGGGGCGCCCGCGAGGTAGGTGGATAGATGACATTAGAGTGATTGTGCAGCGACAAGGGATCACTTTGACCGACGCAACGCACTTGGCGCAGGATAGACGATTTAAGCTCCCCACGGCACAAGTGGAAAGAAAATTAACTAAGAAAACTAACTAACTGTAATCCTCGTGTTCATTCAAAGACAGCAAGTGCCCTCTAACAGGTAGCCAAATGTCGTCTAACCTCGTCTCTGTCCTGTGCCTTGAAGTACCATGCTGGGTTAAGGTCTTGCCGCAGGCTATTCCTTCATCTAACCGGTGGACGATTATAGGCTGGAGTGAGCTCCATGACGTCGATTTACGTGTTCGTCTACTGTCAGACAAGCGTACCACCAAGCCGGCCCCTCTGTTGTAGTAGACCTTTTCAGCCATTGTTACTATAGCATGATGCGGCCTTCAAGAGGTCATTTTCTAATGAGTTTTGGGAGGTTTCTTTCTGCTTGTGACGCTGTCATTACGTTGATGTCACGCTCACATACATTTGTTAACCTCCGCTTTGGTGTCCAACATTTTATTTGCCCACTTTTTGCCAATGGCCAACTTTAGATAGGCTATCTGACTCACCGTAAAATCCATTTGAAAACGTTATCTTCCACCTCTGACTCAATAACTGAACTCATATCGGAGAAAGGTTTATACTCATTCTCCACACAGATAAATAAAACAAATGCATGGTACAAAACACAACAAACCACTGTTGAAAGGGATCAGTTCACATAATTCTGCCCTGAAACCAACTGCATTTTCAACTTTGTTTCCCGAATATTATAGTTGCAATGATAGTTGACATATGCAAGTTTCGTTATTTAGTCGGCCGTGGAATGTGACGTTTCAAACGAATTTCTCACTGAGTAAGAAGGCCTTTATCTACAGTAGTCTACGGGTCGCTCTAAGATCAGCTGGACATACGAGTATAATATTCGCAAGTGGACCGACAGGACATTCAACTTTAACCACACCCCACTCAAAATTTGGCCTTGATTCAGCTGCATCTGTTCTATGTTTCAGTATCTTACGATTTACTATGGTTGATGACTAACTTTTCTTATTGTTGGTGTATTATGACCATAGATATGATTATGTTGTGTGTAGAGACATAAATGAATTAAAAAACTAGTTGGGCGTTATTTTTGTTGTTGTGTGTGTGTTAGTTTCTGAGATACAATAAGATGAAGGTCACAATTCATTTTAAAAAAGCAAAATACAATATTGACTCACCAATTTGGGAACGTTGCTCCTCAATAATTCCACTGAAATCACCAGAGCACTGATACTGTTATTTTTTTAAGATCACAATTTCTGTTATGTATTTATTATATTGGTTTTTTTCCTAGTGTTGAATGTCCACATTGAGTAAGATTACGCTTTTGTGCGCCTTCAAAATAGCGTTAAGTGACGGTTTGCTGTCCTCACATCTACAGCGCACTGACGAAGGCATACCGTAGGTGTGCTCTGCTTAGCTTTATATGTGTGTCTCTCACTACTACAGGGATCCCGCACCCCCACCCCTCCAACCCTTTCATCCCTACCTTGTTAGTCAGTCACGAAAACATGGAAACGTAAGTTGCGGGTCTTGTCCATTATATTTTACCTGACCCTGACTAACATGTCCGATCAGTATGTTTTGCCTAACCCGACGTTAATTTATCTCCCCAGTCAGCAACATTACAATACAGTCTCTATAAGGGAATCCCCACACCGGAAAAAAATGATGGAGGCAGACCGTGACACAAATAGAGGCAAGAGCTCGAGGAGTCGGACGCAACGGAGACCAGGACAACGTTCACAGAGCTGGAGAAGGTGACCCAGGACATGAGAACAGGGCGTAAAACTGCTTAAGAGCTGTGATCCACGGGTAGTTGAAAGGGTCGGGCTTGAATGCTGATAAATAAAAGTTGCAACATAAACACTCAATAAAAGAAAAAAAAAGAGACAAATATGGATTTTCTTTTTTTTTAAAATAATATCAAGATGTTGAGCAGTGCATGAGTTGCACTGGTCAGAGGCCTAAATCTGTTGTAGCAGATCTGTAATATCCTGGTTAATGTGTTAACATTGAAACATTTAATATATGACGTTTGCCCAGAATTTCACCTGAGTCCTTTTTCGAACCATGAGCCTTCGGGATTTTATGGCAGGATTTCACCTGAACCCTTTTTTCGAACCATGTGAATTTGATCGTAGAAGTGCATCATTCACTCCAAAAGGCCCAAATGCAATTACCACTGAAGAATAGTCGGACAGCCTTCTAGATCAGCTCTCGAATTCCTCTCTGTCCCCAAGTCTCTAATTTATAGAGCCCTTAAAACAAAGATGACAGTGGCACTAGGTACACTTTTTATTTTCTGCTGACTGGTCAGTCGTCAATCTTATCTTATATACTCCCATCTAGAAATCCTATTGATACATCTGTACATTTCACTCTGTCATTCTAATTGTGACAGTCTGGCGTGTGATTCCCTGTTGCCAAACATCGAATGAGAGTCTAAAGGCACTACCTCCCAACACAGACAAACCAGTCCCAACCACTGGTAAACAACGCTGCCTCTCTCTCTCTCTCTCTCTCTCTCTCTATATATATATATATATATATATATATATATATATATATATATATATCAGGTCTTTAGAGCACCTGCCTATCCTTTATATTGAAATATAAATTATAAATAAAGTTACAACAATTATAAAAATAATATCCCTCACTAGATAGTACTCCTTAAAGGAAAAGTAGCAGCTGACAATAACATTTTCAAACTATGCGATATGAAAGAACTAAAGTATGCAGCCTTCTCAAATATAGAACAAATATTATTGTTCTCGATGTGAATACCATGTCTTGAAAGAGGAAGAGGGCTTTTGAAGAAGAAGGTGGACTGTCGTTTTTTCTTCCAAAGTTAGCAAACTTCAAAACCAAGCCATGAGAATTATAACAGGTGGCATGAAGTCAACGCCAATTGTAGAACTTGAAAAGATTACAAAACTGCAATCCATGACCGATAGAAGAGACTGCAGAGCCCAGCTGCAGTCAGAGAAACTCCGAAGACTGACCGACCATCCAATGCACCAGAGACTAAACAATTTGGGAAATGGGAAACTAAAGCGGAGAAACTTTGCAGAAATAGCTAAAGCAAAGATGCACGAAGATCCCATAAACGCACTAACAACACCAAAACCCATCACTACTGTACGAAAACCTACCTGGAGACAGGATATATTTCCAGAAGGTGGTAGAAAATATACCAGGTATTGCAAACAAAAACTGCCAGACTGAAAAAGAAAGGAGAGATACTACCCTAAGCTTCATAACGAAAAGCTACCCAAGCATGGACTGGACCCATGCATACACCGACGGTTCTGTAACAAATACTACACAGAACGGCGGGGCAGGAGCATTCCTGAACCTACCAAATGGCAGAAAAATAACACTGTCATTCGCTACTGGTAAGTACACAAGCAATTTCAGAGCAGAGGCAGGGGCACTGAGGGCGGCAGTGGAAGAAATGGTGACACACAGTGAAAATGAAAGCCATATAGTCCTGCTTACAGATGCTCTCGCCGTAGTCACAGCGCTAAAAAGCCAGAAAAATACTGAGCTTAATGACTTAAGAGCAGCACTCTGCAAACTGTGCCAGCAGTCCGCACCAAAAAGGGTAGTGGTACAGTGGGTCCCATCACACTGCAACATCCAAGGCAACGAGGAGGCAGACAGACTGGCAAAAGAAGGTGCAAGACTACCACAAACAGATACTAGTATGACGTACGAAGAGTCAAAACGGTTATCAAAGCCAGATACATGACCAAATGGGAAACCGAACATATTGGTTACACCAAAAACGATGCCTATTACCAGTTAAACCGAAGAGAGCAGGTCGTTGTCTTCAGACTTCGCACTGGCCACAATAGACTGAGGTACCACCTATTCAACAAATTGAAGATAGGGTGTACCGACGAATGCCCGTGCGGTACTGGTAAAATGACCGCTGAACATCTGCTGCAGAACTGCTCGACATACGAGGATCAGAGAGAGCAGGTGTGGCCATCACCAGTGCAACTGCAAGACAAGCTCTATGGCAGTGGCGACAGCCTCAGGATGACCGCCGCTTTTTTCGAAAAAATAATGGTTACTGTCTGACTGAGTACGAAGAAGAAGAAGAAGAAGTTCTTTCTTCCGAGAGCAGTCATCAATGTGTTGGAATCACCACGCCCCCCTCCCAATCAGCTAGAAGATCGATCTCATAACTAAATTATAACCATTTATTAATTGCTCTAGCATCTATTTATAAAACTGAACTAATCCATTTGAAGTATGTACCTTATATTTTCTATATATCCTGTGGTTTTTTTCACACATTTTTTCAATGAACTGCCAGTTACTTCTTACAGCTCCTAAAACACATAAACTACATTACAAAAGGACATTATTTGGAACCCAATGTAGAAAATCTCATTCAAATTGGAGCCTAAAAAAAACTTATTTTTACTAATTTACAGTAAATTATTTTCTTAAGAGACAAAATAATTCCATTGCTAACAAATATTTTTTTTAAACTAGCCACTTTAAGAAAATGGCACTACCTCACACAATGTAAATTAGTAAGTCATTGGGACATTGAAAAGATAAGTTGACGTGCAAATAATCGGGGATATCGGTGTAAGGGTTATTCAGATATTAAGCCGTAATTGACGGCAACCACTGAGAACCGGACAATAGTTGACACATGAAAGTTTCGTCATTTAGTCGTCGGTCTTTCAATTGGGCTTTCTAGTGAGTCCGCAGACTAGAGTAGGTCATGCTTGAATCATGGTCATCTGTAGTTTAGAGTAGGTCATGCTTGAACCAAGGCCATTTATAGTTTAGAGTAGGTCATGCTTGAACCATGGCCATCTGTAGTTTAGAGTAGGTCATTCTTGAACCATCTATAGTTTAGAGTAGGTCATGCTTGAACCATCTATAGTTTAGAGTAGGTCATGCTTGAACCATGGCCATCTGTAGTTTAGAGTAGGTCATGCTTGAACCATCTATAGTTTAGAGTAGGTCATGCTTGAACCATGGCCATCTGTAGTTTAGAGTAGGTCATGCTTGAACTATCTGTAGTTTAGAGTAGGTCATGCTTGAACCATCTATAGTTTAGAGTAGGTCATGCTTGAACCATGGCCATCTGTAGTTTAGAGTAGGTCATGCTTGAACTATCTGTAGTTTAGAGTAGGTCATGCTTGAACCATCTATAGTTTAGAGTAGGTCATGCTTGAACCATGGTCATCTGTAGTTTAGAGTAGGACATGCTTGAACCATCTGTAGTTTAGAGTAGGTCATGATTGAACCATGACCTTCTGTAGTTTAGAGTATTTCATACTTGAACCATGGCTATCTGTAGTTTAGAGTATTTCATACTTGAACCATGGCTATCTGTAGTTTAGAGTAAGACATGATTGAACCATGGCTATCTGTAGTTTAGAGTATTTCATACTTGAACCATGGCTATCTGTAGTTTAGAGTAAGACATGATTGAACCATGGCTATCTGTAGTTTAGAGTAGGTCATGCTTGAACCATGGTCATCTGTAGTTTAGAGTAGATCATGCTTGAACCCAAGCTTGAACTCTAGTCTTCCAGGGAACCCCGGTTGAGGAACGCTGTTATAGAGGATTTCAGCAATAATATGGTCAGAAAAGGAGTAATGTGAGAGCAGCAGACGAATGTTTTTTTAAATATCAGTAATATCATTTATTCTAGTCTCATTTACGAGAATTATCTCCGTATTGAGACGTATATTGTGCACGTAACCCCTTTTGGTCGAATGTACTCGCTGTTCAACCACAAACAGAATATGTTTGATTTGATCAGACTGTGCGAGTAATAACTAAAAAGGGGCGACAATACATCAATTAAGCAGTGAGCACTTTAGTTTCTGTTTAGTAAGCAGGAGAACTGGTACTTTGCTACTCCTTTGGGAAATACAGAGGAGAAGACCAATTTTCGTAATGAATGTGGAGACATTCTGAACTGGTGTTGTAGATCTGGAGAAATCTTTTGGTACGAGATAGTAGGTAAGAGTAAACCTAAATTGTTCTAGTCTTTGAATAGTAGATTCACAATATCTCGAAGTAAATCGAGTTCAATCTTGGTTTATAATCCCAACACACCGGGTTCAGTTTGAATAGACAGGTCCGGGATTTTTCTTGGCATAACCACTTCTTAAAGTACAGAAAGGATTAGAAAAAGTACTGTAGTTGAACACATTGCGAACAGATATACATACTGGCCAATATGTCCATATATCGCTTAAAGGAATATTGTCTTGGGTAGAAAGTGGCGTGGCTTCGCCAGTAGAATCCAGAAAGGCAAACCTTTAACCAAACAAAACAATAACAAATTGAGGACGCGTAACCCTTGACCTGCAATCCCATCATGCCGGGTTCGAAATCATTTCGTGTTCAGTTTGGTTATGTCGAGGATTCTTCTCTTTTCTACATATGATTGCAATAACAAAAGAAATAGAAACAACAATATTCATACAAAACCAACAAGTAAAACAGGTGAAGAATTACATGTGCCGGGGTAAAATTTCTTCTTTTTTTTTGCATTCGTCTTATTTCTCTAATCCCCAAGGTGATGTGCGTTGCACTGTGGTTTTTATTTTGCTCCTGTCGACCCAGTGCATCCGACTTCAGCATTCATTTTATGTAAGGGTCTGCTTCCTCCTGCATTTTCTAAGGGTATGCTTCCCCAGGGTAACGGCCGGTTCTGTGATGGGTATCGAACCCAGCACCTTCGGATTGTGAGTCGTGCCACTTAACCACTATCTCATGCCGTCCCCTGACCTGGGTAAGATAATCTCAGCAGCTGACAAAGCTGCCTTAGCGGTAAACCCTCAAACCCGCGTCCATATACTAACAATACGTTCTGGTGTACCCAAACAACGTTGAAGTGATAGTCAAACAGTATAAAGCATTAGTTATTCCAAGATTGGAGTACTGTGTGCAGGTGTGGAATCCTTATTGTAGAGTGGATATAAACATGCAGGAAAAGATACAAAAACAGAGCGACAAAGCTGATAGTGGGATTCCAGAAATACAGTTATGAGTAAAGACTCAGAAAAACCGGCCAACTGCGTCTAAAAAGGAGAAGAATTCAAGGTGACTTAATACATGTTTATACGATAATGAAAGGAACGGATACATAAGAATATAACAAGTTGTTTTTTTTTAAATACACCCACCTACAAAAACAAGCGTAGCGCAGTGGTTAGCGCCCTGGCTTCGCATCTGAGTGGTCCTGGGTTCATTCCCCAGTTGAGGCGATAATGTTTTTTCAGACCGCAATGGCTCCCGGGTTGACCCAGCCTTAAATGGGTACCGGTTCAGACCGAGAAGTAAAAGCGGCGAGGGAAAGTAGATGGCTACCGCCCTGATATAGCCGAACCTTTGAAATATGAAATCGCTAACACCTCACACCACTACCGCAGTAATGCTATGGGTTACTTTACTTTTACAAGAACTAGAAGGGATAGCTACAAATTAACTAAAGAAAGATCAAGATTAGATATAAGAAATATTTTTGTAGTCAGAAAGTGGTGAATGCTTAGAATGCATTGTCACAGGAAGCAGGAGGCAGAGACAATTAATGCATTTAAGAATAGATTGGATGCGCATAGCTTTCAGAGAAAGGAAATAATAATTAAACTGGTTGTATACAGACTCTGCAGAGTCTTCTAAACTAATATAAAGACGTTAAGTTACTGCTGTCTAAAGGGGAAAGGTACGTAACCTCGCCAGTAGAATCCAGAAAGACAAACCTTTATTTTTTTTTTAACACACACACACATCGGAATACTATGAGTAAAAGACGGGGTATAGTGGATTATGTTCGAAAGTTTGTCATAATTAGTCTACGATGCAAGAAAGACATACTGACAATGGATAGAATTACAAATTATTGCTAACGAGCTAAACAAAAATAATAAACAATAGCCAGATCCAAAGAAAGATTAATTGTTAGACTAGATAATTGAAAAAGCGCACAGTTGTACCTATGTTCCTAATAACATTGACAAATACGGGGTGTCTAACCAAGGCGTTACTGTCAAGATTAACAAAGCCAGATTTATTTGCTTTCAACACTCTCCATTGAAAATGGAACCCAGCAGCATCCCTTGAGGAAAATAGAAATTAGATGTTCGCAACAAATGTAAAATGTGACCTAATTACAGATTCATTTTGTCATGGCGGCATATCATTGACAATATCGGATCCCAAACGCAGACTTATCAACAATAACTATCTCTATCAATTAACAAACAAGCAAATTGCAGAGGTAATAATTAAGACTTGACTGTGAAAGAAAGATACCAGTTTCCCTTAGCTTGTACAATATAAGATTTATGATATATGCTACATTGTGTTATGTAATGTTATTTATGCTACCTTATGAAATGTATGTTGCTTTCCTTAATTAATTAATTCATGTAATTTCTCTTATGTAGTATAATGTATGTTACGTTATGTTAGGCAATGTTAAACTATGTTATGTTTTTTATGTTATGCAGTTTATGTTGTGGTATTTAATCTTATATAATTTACGCTGTTATTTTATGTTAAGTAATTAATGCTAATGTATAATTTAAGTTATGTTATACTATGTAATTTTAAGTTATACTTTGAAATGTAGTTATGTACTGTAGTATAATGTTATGTTATGGCAAATCAGGATCATCATCATGTAGCATGTCCTTTATAGAACGTCGCTCCCACTACAGCATGTCTGAAAGAAACTCATTCCTTTGACAAAACTCAAGCGTCCCTCATAGTCTTACCCAGGCATTCCTTGATATCTTGGTGCATCGTCTTCTTAGTCTACCCCTGCCTCTTTTGCCTGGCAACTTGCCTTCTATCACCGTTCTCTCAATAACGCTGTGCCTCTTGATGTGGCTAAAGTATTTACATTTTCTGGTCAATATGCAATTGATAAACCAGTTTTCCTCAATGCTCAACTCTTGCCGAATATCTATATTTGTATTTTTCTCCGTCCAGGGTATTCTGAAGATCTTTCTGTAACATTTTAACTCGAAGGATTCGATTCTTTGTCTAGACGTTTTAGTAATCGTCCATGATTTTCAACCATATGCTACCACAGGAATAACTCAAGCTCTAAAGACTTTCAGTTTTGTCGCTTTGTTAGGGATCTCCCATAATTTCTTCAGGCTGCTCAACCTATGCGTTGCCATGGCTAGTCTTCCTTTGATTTCTTTCTAGCAGTCGCCATTTTTTTAAATTCTGAAGCCCAGATATTCAAAATGCGTGACCTGATCTATTTTCTCACCCCCTACTGTCAATTTATGTTGACATCGTGTTTTGTCGTTGGTCATTATCTTTGTCTTGTTTATCAACGGGTTGTAATCTTTACTGTGCCCATTTATGGCTGAAAGTAGCTGTTCTAGCCCGTCTGCACTTCTTGATAGTATCACTGTGTCGTCTGCGTATCATCTGCGCATCGGAACTCTGGAATCTCGTAATTGCCAATCATAAATATATCGAAATTGTCAATGTTCTGGTCGTCTCTAACACTCTAACTTCTCTAAATCAGGATCACCTTCCTATATTTCCTAAGTTTCTTTCGACAAACGGCGAAGTTTATAAATACCGATGTTCCCTGCAGCTCGCTACCAATACACTCTTCTTCTCTGTCCTTCCGAGGACCTGCTCCCCACATTCCCCCCCCCCCCCCTCCACCTCATTGAAAAGTGGTATTAAGTGATATTCGTAGAAAGATATTTACAAATCTGTTACCGCAAACATTTCAAATTTTCTTTAATAAAGAAAGTTCAAAGCTGATCTGAATGGATAACCGTTGAGAAAGATTGCCCACTGCCCAAGATCCAGCTGGAAGACTCCATAAAATTGTCGAAAATCTAAAACATCAATACAACGATTTTCTTTAATGTCTCAGAGACTCTGCCAATCATATGTGACGACATTGGTTGCATGTTTTCTCTCTAATTTCTTTGATTTCTGTGCTCACTGCTGCTGGCATGATGCATATCAGAAAATCACAGGAGGTGAAATGAGATCTTTTGAAAGATCTTATAATTTTTACGAGTGCAATAAAAATGTTTTACTGTTTAGCAGAACAGACATTACTGCAATCTGGGCAAACTCGCAGGTGTTCTGTTACATTTCAGCAGACGAGACACATCTGTTCAACAAATAACATGCCAGGGGTTAAGTGACACAGCTCACAACCCGAAGGTGTTGGGTTCGCTCCCCAATCACACCACCAATGGTTATCCCGTGGAAGCAAACCATTAGAAAATGCTATAGTCAGTCATGACTGAAAGAAGCTGCCAATCCAAAGTCACCTCATCTTATAGTCAGTCCTTACTGAAAGTTGCATCATTCGATATTGTCAGTAGGTTGACGTCTGACAGCGTACGAAGAAGAAGAAAGAAGATATTGTCAGTCATTACTGAAAGGGGATGCTTCCAAGGTCGTATCATCCAATAGTCAGTTATGAAAGGTGAGTTGTCCAAAGTCGAATTATCATGCCAAAAACGATGCCTATTACCAGTTGAACCGAAGAGAGCAGGTCGTTGTCTTCAGATTTCGCACTGGCCACAATAGACTGAGGTACCACCTATTCAACAAATTGAAGATAGGTGGAACCGACGAATGCCCGTGTGGTACCGGTAAAATGACCGCTGAACATCTGCTGCAGAACTGCCCGACATACGAGGATCAGAGAGAGCAGATGTGGCCATCACCAGTGGAACTGCAAGACAAGCTCTATGGCAGTGTCGACAGCCTCAGGGTGACCGCCGCTTTTTTCGAAAAAATAATGGTTACTGTCTGACTGCGTACGAAGAAGAAGAAGAAGAATTATCATGAAGTCAATCATTTCTGAAAAGGGCTACGTCCAAGGTCCCATCATCCTACAGTCAGTCATTACTGAAAGGGGCTACTGATTATCTTTATTTCTCACTTAATATATGATATTGTAATCGTAAACACGTTATATTATAAGTTCGTGTAAGTACGATTACACTTGTTACAACAATCGTCAATGCGGATGATAGTTGTTAGTACTCGCTTGGAGAATGACCGTTGATAGGATCGGTTCTGACTACTCGTTCTGGGAGCACGAATTATCGATCGATACTTCAGGGAAGATGATTGGACAGGTTATAGAACTGATGTTGAACGAAGCCCCTTAAGTGTTGAAACAGCTGTCTGGTTGTATTGTCAGTAACTGGTGACATTTTCTATGAATCGTCTTATTTGATCAAGGACTGTGTATTTGTTGCCTGTTATACAGAAACGATATCATTTTACTCCGGGATGATCCATAGGTGTTCAGTTTTCCGCAATTATTTTTTTTAAATTGTCCATACATATAGACATTCGGCAAGGGTTGAACATAGAAAAGAACTGGTTTATCAATTCCATCATGGTCAGAAAATGTAAATACTTTGTTCACATCAAGAGACACAACGGTCTTGAGAGGACAGTGATGGAAGGCATGGTGCCAGGCAAAAGATGCACGGGTAGGCCGAGAAGACGACGGCACAAATATGTCATGAAATGCTTGCACATTTGGCTAGAAAACGAGCTTTTTTTCAGACGGACTGTAACGAAAGCGATGTTCTACAAAGGATATGCTACATGATTGTGGTTTTTTGTGGGGGTTTTTTGTTTTTGTTTTTGTTTTTTTGCGTTCGCCCGTTGCACTATGTTTTTATTTTATTTCGGCCTAGTGCATTCGACTTCGTCATGCATTTTATGTAAGGGTTTGCTTACCCGGAGTAACGTCCGGTGCTGTGATTGGGGAGCGAACACAGCACCTACAGTTTGTGAGCCGTGACATTATACCACTAGCCCACGCCGTCCCCTCAGTGATGACGATAATGATGGTTACAGTATTTCACTTATTTTACACACTCATTCACCATCAACTCGTGTACTCCTATCTGCTCAGACCACATTTAATGTCAAACTCCTTAACTTAATGTCTTTATACTGGTTTAGAAGACTGCAGAGTCTGTACACAATCAGTTTCATTTACATTTCCTTGCTCTAATAGCTATGCGCATCCAATTTATTCTTACATGCATTTACTGTCCCACTACTTCCTGTGTCAATGCATTCCAAACATTCACCACTCTTTGGCTAAAACAATATTTCCTAATATCTAATCTGGACCTTTCTTTTGATAATTTATAGCTATGCCCTCTTGTTCTTGGTGGTTGTATTTTGAAAAACTTGTTATAGTCTAATTTATCCGTTCATTGATTATTTTATAAACCTGTATTGTGTCACATCTAATTTTTCTCTTTTCTAGACACAATTGTCGGGTTTTTCTGAGTCGTTTCTTGTGTCAATCTGGAATCCCACTATCAGTTTTGTCGCTCTTTTTTTTATCCTTTCCAGCATGTTTATATCTCCTCTACGATAAGAACTCCGCACATGTACACAGTACTCTAATCTAGGTCCAACTAATTCTTTTTACAGTTTTGACTATCACTTCCTTGCTCCTATGTCTAGTATTTCTTTTTATCATACCTAACAATGCATTAGGGACCGCGTAGCGCAGTGGTTAGCGCGCACGCTTCGCATCCGAGTGGTCCTGGGTTCATTCCCTAGTTGAGGCGGTAATGTTTTTTTCAGACCGCAATGGCTCCCAGGTCGACCCAGCCTTAAATGGGTACCGGTTCAGTCCGGGAAGTAAAAGCGGTGAGGGAGAGGAGATGGTTACTGACCTGCTATGGGTTACTTTACTTTACTTAACATTGCATTTACCTTTTTTCCTGCTACCTGGACTTGCTCACTCACTTTACCTGTTTGATCTATTATAATCCCTAGGTCTCTTTTCTTTTCTATCATTCTAATATTGTTCTCGCCCATTCTGTAACTATGTCCCATATTGGACCTACCCATGTCAATGACTGTACATTTATCTACATTAAACTCCATTTACCACATCACAGATCTCGAATTTTATCTCATCCTGAAATCTGTTGATTCTAACAGGCAGTCAGTTATTGTTTTCATTATTCCTCAACAGTTTCAACAACAAATGGATACTTCTTTCAAAACTAGGATGTTGGCTTTTTTTTTATTGCTATGAACACCCAAACTGGAGATCCAAACAAGCCCCTGAAATTGTGAGTCCTTGATATTTCTAATCCACTTATAATGTAGCCATCCCTTCGTGCTGTCCCCATCCTATTGTACGATTCGGAAACCTGGATTATTCTGCAGTGATCAGAAGCACAATGAAGCGTTCCACGCGCGCAGTAGAGGGTAGAAGTCTTGCGATTTACTAATATGACCGGTCTCAAATGACGAAGTCACTCGATGAACAGACATTCCCCATGCTAAACCGTCGCCGTTTAATCCCATTTGAATAGGAGTCCACTTTGCCGAGGAAGTCCTCATCCACCAACTCTTAAAGTAGGCCATGACTTCAAGAATGGGAAACGACACGCTTCATTATGATCCCGTCCCCATAGCCGTCCGCACATCACCTGGTTAGGTCCAATAAGAAAGACATCATCCTCAATGTATGCAGCCTCAGACTCAGCCACTGATCGTGTTCATGGACAGTTGGCACAACGGACTCTTGTCAGCAAGCGAGCTACCTGCATACCTTCTGAATAAAGGATTGAAAGTCCGATATGTTGGCTGCCCTGATTAACGAGGTGTTCCTCAACCAATCAGCGCAGAGCTGACCATGGACATTAACAAAGACTCAAGACAGAAACATTACGATCTGTGAGATGAGATGCTCAACAATCAACGTCACTAGGAGAGAAAGAATGAGAAATAATGACATCAGAAATATTGTTAAAACAAGACACATGGAGAGACAGACAACATTACGATCTGTGAGATGAGATGCTCAACAATCAACGTCACTAGGAGAGAAAGAATGAGAAATAATGACATCAGAAATATTGTTAAAACAAGATACATGGAGAGACAGACAACATTACGATCTGTGAGATGAGATGCTCAACAATCAACGTCACTAGGAGAGAAAGAATGAGAAATAATGACATCAGAAATATTGTTAAAACAAGATACATGGAGAGACAGACAACATTACGATCTGTGAGATGAGATGCTCAACAATCAACGTCACTAGGAGAGAAAGAATGAGAAATAATGACATCAGAAATATTGTTAAAACAAGACACATGGAGAGACATACTCAGACAACATTACAACCAGTCTAGGACTGATCAACCAGATGATAGGGTCAAATGGAGAGACATGCTCAGACAACCTTACAACCAGTCTCAGGACTAATCAACTAGATGATAGGATCAAATAGAGAGAGATGCTCAGACCTGACAACCAGTCTCAGGACTGATCAACCAAAGGATAAGGGTCAAATGGAGAGACATGCTCAGACAACCTTACAACCAGTCTGAAAACCGAACACATGGATATAGAGATAAACAAATGGGTCAATCACTTAACGCAACCTTCTAGGCTGCCTCTGCAAACTCAAATATTGCTATTCTGAAAACGGATGTGTAAGTCAAAATGCTCAGATATCGTATCCTTTCTGCAAACTATGTCACAATGTCCTTTTCATGGTGAACACAGAAGAAGAAGATGTTGAAGAAGAAGAAGAAGAAGCAAAGGAAGAAGAGGAAATAATAATTGGTAAATAATGTAACAAACAAGAGCACAATCAAGGATGTTTGAGAATTGAGTGTGGCAAATCAGAAGAAAGGTGTATTATTATAGACTGGATCGTGTCAAGGCCATGAACCAACACTGGTTCCTTTATTGCAAGAGACAATTGCACAAACTGTGAATTACCAGATTATAAAGTTTTGTGAATTGCGAGTGTCTCAAATTCAATCCACCATTTAGACTCTAACGAGTCATTAACGGTTCAAAGGCCTCTTGAAAACAAGTTCAATAGCACAAAGGCCACAGTATAGTACAGGGCTTTGATAAAGAGAATTCTAGTCAAGGCGTGGCAGGGATTCTTAAAAACAAACAAACACACACACACACAATATTAAGAAAAGCGTGACAGTCTGTGCTTATATTCTCTTTGATTACACACCATTCTGACTGAATCAACTTCACAAACTATTACCCCAGATCTAGGGCTACAAACATGAGGTGCCAGTCTCAGATTGTAAGGTTTGCTGAGCATGTCTCTCCATTTGACCATATCCTCTGGTTGATCAGTCCTGAGACTGGTTGTAAGGTTGTCTCAGCATGTCTCTCCATTTGACCCTATCATATGTAGCTCTCTTCATTTCAGCATAGGTTCATACCTCTGCATGGCTGAGATGTTAATGTGAGTCTTGGTCGTCCCCTTCCTCTTCCCTCTAGATCTTACCCTCTGGTATCGTCTGTAGAAGACTTTCATGCCGCATATTGTGCACCTCCCAACACGATCTTCATTGTGTATTAATTTCAATATTAGTCTTTGTGCACCTACCTCAGTCAGGACATTGTCATTGTATCTTCTTTCTGTTCAACTCACTAGCCCCATCCTATGGTAGCACCACATTTAAAATACTTCCAAGCTTTTTTCATCCTTATTTGCTAGAGTCCATATTTCAGCCCCATACAGTACAATTGACCATACCTGAGTAGTGATTATTCCTTTCCTCAGCTCTTTTCAAATATTCTTTGAGGTTAGCAATTTCTGTTTTTCTCTGAAAGCCTTTTCTGTTGGTGTAATCTTAGTCTTAATATACGTCTCATTGCGGTCATATTCTGTGATGGCTAAGCCTTTAGTGTGTAAACTCCTGTACTTGTTTGATTATTTCTCTATTCATGATTATATTCATTTGCTTTTGTTGCTTGACTTTTATCAGTCTTTGACTTCAATGTGTTTATTTTCATGCCAAACTTGTTGGCTGTATTACTAATTTTTTCAAGCGGCCTTTCCAACGCTGCTACTAATCACCCTACTATATCTTGATCATCCGCAAATTTGATGGCATTAACTTTCATACCAGTGACATGGGGACGGCGTGGGCTAGTGGTTAAGTGACACGGCTCACAATTCGAAGGTGCTGGGTTCGATCCACATCAAGGCACCGACCGTTACCTCGGGGAAGCAAACCCTTAGAAAATGCAGGAGGAAGCAGACCCTTACATACAATGCATGCTGAAGTCGGATGCACTGGGCCGAAAGGCGCAAAATAAAAACCACAGTGCAACGCACACCGCCTTGGGGATTAGAGAAAATAAGCAACAACAAAAATACCAGTGACTTTTACAACTCATAACATTTTCCATCATCATTTCAGATAATGCATTATAGAGACTCAGTGAAAGCAAGCAACCCTATAACACCCCCTGTCTTATTGGAACTGGATCGGTTAGTCATTCTTTAATTTAAATAATTGCCTCCTTAATTTTCCTACAGGTTCTAGATTAACCTAATGAGTGGTCTCTCAATATCTACTTGGTGCAACATCTAAAAAATTTGATCCAGGGGACTAAATCAAATGTATTTTATAGTCAATAAGGCAGATAAACAGTAGTTATCCTTGATCGAGCATTCTTTCTGCGAGAAGCCACAATGATACTATGGCATCCCGCGTACCTCTGGTCTTGCAAAATGCTTAGCTTTTGGCACCTCTTGCCATTATTTCTCTCCTTAATTATCTTTACTTTAATTTTAGATGCATGTGGTATTAAGCTCATCATTTAAAATTGGCCGCATTCTTTGGATTCAATTTTTTTTTTTTTTCGCTAAGAAATTATTACATAATTTGTGTGAGCCCTTCCATTGCACTTTCGTTGGGCTAGCTTCTGAGGGCGCACAAACCTAGCATAGGTACATACAGATGCACACATAACTTAACATCTTTATACTGGTTTAGAAGACCCTGCAGAGTCTGTATACAACCAGTTACATTTACATCACCTTGCTCTAAAATCTATGCGCATCCAGTTTATTCTTAAATGCATTAACTGTCCCTGCCTCCACTACCTCCCCTGGCAATGCATTCCAAGCAGACACCACTCTCTGACTAAAAGAAATTTCCACCCCAGACCGTAGTCCATTGGGCGATATCAGGACGCATAAACCAGTGCTTAGATGCATGTGTGCGTCTGTATGTACCTATGCTAGGTTTGTGCGCCCTCAGAAGCTAGCCCAACCAAAGTGCAATGGAAGGGCCTCACCATGAGGGCGCGTGTGAAAGTTGTGCAAGAGTGTGACTGTGGGACAGTCAAATGAAGCAGAGCGAGGTAAGAAAAGGGGAAGAGTGGCCCCCAGGGTGAGCCTTCTCTCCGTTCGTTCAAAATCTCCCACTACCAAACCCTGAAAGGGCTTAAGTAACAGAATGTAGTCCAGAGAACGGAATCCGTTGTCGTATTTTACAGCTTGACTGCGATATTTGCACCCTTCGGTCCAACACATCCGACTTCAGCAAGCATTTTTTAGTATTGGGTTAGCATTCCGTCTTCAATCCCTTCTCCTTAGCCAGTCTGCCCTGCTGCAGCCTGTTATCCAGGTTCACCGCGTGGAGGTGTAGAAAGGTCTAGGCAGCTCTGGTTCACTGGCCCTGACGCTAGCAGTCAGCTATGGGTCGCTGATCACTGCAGCTCATGCGCTGCGTGAGAAGTGCAGCCAGAAGGACAATCCTTGACAGAATCCGCAAAACCACGCTGGGGCAGACAATGGGGACAAACCCAGTTAGAGCCTACATTGGCTACCAACAAATCAAGTGGTGTTGTCATTTAGTCAGAATACATTATGACCAGCCTGCATCAAAAGCCTATCATATCCACGAGCAAGAGGCAGACCTCGGCGTGGGTGGATGTCTCTGACACTCCCAGGAAGTTACACGTAACGACAGTACAAGCCTCCCACTTTGCGATAACAAGAAGTTCACGCATCCCACCGCTTTGCGACGCAATATGGCAAGGGCAGTAGGACAAAAGAAGAAGAATCCAAGGCATGTTATTTAATGGTTTGTTATCCTGAGGAGCACTTGGCCGAATGGTTTCGAGGCCTGACTGCCGACAAGGAGGGCAGGGGTTTGAATCCCCGGTATGGCATATGTTGTTTTGCTGTTGGGGGTGAAATAAACAAACATAGCCAGCACACGACGTGGCGAAGTTACCTGTATTCATCTGCCTTTAAAACCCCTCGACTACCCCAGCAATGGGGGAAAATGTCGTATGACCATTTTTTTTTTAAAATCCTGATACAGACCCTCATCCTTATAAAGTTCCTTTACATGTTCTTTCCATATCTTTTTTGCTTTGTGATTCTGTTATTTGTTTCATCCATAAGTGTGTGCCCTTATTCTTATTAAAGGATTGTTTATGTTCTTAAACCTATTGAAATTTTCCCAGTTCTCTCCGGGTTTTCAATTTCATCCCACAGGTCCATCCACCATTATTTCTGTGCCATATTACATTCTCGATCTAACCCATTGCGTCACTCTTCTACTTACATCTTACCTCAATTTTACTTAGCATTTCAGTTGTTACTCGTGGTTTTCCGTTTTCTTCTTATCCTTATGTTTTCTTATGTTATCTCTGCTGCCGCATTTATTGTCTTTTATATTCTGCTATTGTTGTTTTCTATCTCCAGTGACTTAGTTTTCCCTATAAGGTTTCATTCACAGAGTTTTGGAAGATAATTCTTTTCTCACTTGTTTTAAGCACTTAAATTCCATTTTGCCAGTTTTTGTGTTTTCCGTGGTTTCTTTCATCTTAGTTGACATTTCATAATAAGCAAATTATGATCTTTGCAGCAAAGATGGCACCTAAAAAGCAGCGGGTCTAACTTTGCTCTTTTAGTCCATTATAGATGCTGTCATGCCCGTGATTTGACTGGAATTCACACTAGTCAATGACTTACACTTCTGTCCATGGTGACATGTTGTGGTTTACCATTTGGATTAGTCAGTTCGTTCATTTTGTGGTGTTTTTCCATCTCATTATCCTGGAATAGTCATCGGCTATATATTTGAAATACTATGTCCGCTATCCTATGTCAAATTTCCACGGTCCAATACACACGGCTGAACTTGCTGACAGTCCTAGTTTTGGTGTGGCTAGGACATTGCATAGGGACCAACACATTATCTGGGAGAGATTGGTTCGCAACATGCCCAAGACACATCGCTCATACACTGAGTCACAGCTTTAAACATCACGGCACCTATCCCAGGACAACGGAATACTCTCCTCCAGGAAACAATACTTCCACAAAGACAAATTAACATCACAGGCTATTCACAGTGTAAGTCCGAATGCAAAAAGTGCCAGGGCATTATGACCCTGGTCAGAAATTAAACACAAGTAATTGTAACCAACAATCCTGGGGATGATATTGGCCATCAAACAATAAAGTTATGGATCAAATATAACACAAAATACATACTACATAACATTAACTGCCCTCCAACGTCCAAATCATGTCTATCTAAATTTGAACAAGAAAACAGTGTTGGTGGAAGATCTCAATGCCACATGCTTCTTCTTCTTCTTTTGCATTCATTCTCAATCTCACGCTACCAAGCCCCAAACAGGGCTTTGCAAGTAGCAGGATGTAGTCCAGAGAACGGAATGCGCTGTGTTGCTAGTTTACAGCTTGACTGTAATTTTTGCACCTTTCGGTCCGACACATACGTCTTCAGCAGCGCCCACATGCTAAATCTTGGATACCGCCAGTTTAATAATAGTGGCCTGGAGATTGAAGAGCTCTGTAATGGAACTAATCTTACACCGCTCCAGAGTCTGGAAACCCCGCCAACTCTTTTGCACAGATTACACGGTACCACCAGCCGGCCCAATCTGACACTTCTTCTTCTTCTTCTTCGTACGCTGTCAGACGTCAACTTGAATTTGTTCGAAGAAAGCAGCAGTCATCCTGAGGCTGTCGACACTGCCAGAGCTTGTCTAGTGTTGCCACTAGTGATTGCCACATGTGCTTTCTCTGGTCCTTGTATGTCACGCAATTTTGCAGCATATGTTCAGTGGTCATTTTCCCTGTACCACAGGTGCATTCGTCAGTACCATCTATCTTCAGTTTATTGAATAGATGGTACCTCAGTCTATTGTGGCCTGTGCGGAGTCTGAAGACCACGACCTGCTCTTTTCTGTTCAACTGGTAATAGGTATCATTTTTTGTGTAGCCAGTATGCTCTGTTTCCCATTTGGCCATGTATCTGTGCTCAATAAACCTTTTGGGCTCTTCGTAGGTCACACTAGAATCTGGGTTGTAACCTTGCACCTTCTTTTGCCAGTCTGTCTGCCTACTCGTTGCCTTTGATGTTACAGTGGGATGGAACCCACTGTACCACTACTCTTTTTGGTGCGGACTGCTGGCATAGTTGACAAGAGCACTGCTCTTAAATCATTAAGTTCTGTATTTTTCTGGCTTTTTGGTGCTGTAACCATGGACAGGGCATCTGTAAACAGGACTATCTGGCTTGCATTGCTTTCGCCTGTCAGCATTGCACTACTGCAGCCTCTGCCTCCACTCTGAAATTGCTTGAGAATTTTCCAGTTGCCACTGACAGTGTTATTTTTCTACCGTTTGTTACGTTCAGGAATACCCCTTCCGCTCCATTCTGTGTTGTGTTTGTTGCAGAACCGTTGTTGTAAGCATGAGTCCAGTCCATGCTTGGGTAGTTTTTCGCTATGTACCACAGGGTTATGTCTCTTCTTTCTTTTTCAGTCTGGCTGTTCTTGTTTCCTTCTTCTTCTTCATCGTACGCAGTCAGACATCAACCTTTATTTTTTCGAAAAAAGCAGCAGTCATCCTGAGGCTGTCGACACTGCCATAGAGCTTGTCTAGTGTTGCCACTGGTGATGGCCACATCTGCTTTCTCTGATCCTTGTATGTCGGGCAGTTTTGCAGCAGATGTTCAGCGGTCATTTTCCCAGTGCCGCACGTGCATTCGTTAATGCCACATATCTTCAATTTATTGTATAGGTGGTACCTCAGTCTATTGTGGCCAGTGCGAAGTCTGAAGACCACGAACTGCTCTCTTCTATTCAACTGGTAATAGGCATAGTTTTTTGTGTAGCCAGTATGTTCTGTTTTCCAGTTGGCCATGTATTTGGCCCTAATAAACCTTTTGAACTCTTCGTAGGTCACACTAGAATCTGGTTGTGGTAGTCTTGCACCTTCTTTTGCCAGTCTGTCTGTCTCCTCGTTGCCTTGGATGTAACAGTGGGATGGAATCCATTGTATCACTACTCTTTTTGGTGCGGACTGCTGGCATAGTTGACAGAGTACTGCTCTTAAATCATTAAGTTCAGTATTTTTCTGGCTTTTTAGTGCTGTGACTACGGCCAGGGCATCTGTAAGCAGGACTATATGACTTTCATTACTCTTGCTTGTCACGATTTCTTCTACTGCAGCCCTCAGTGCCTCTGCTTCCGATCTGAAATTGCTTGAGTATTTTCCAGTTGCCACTGACAGTGTTACTTTTCTACCATTTGGTAGGCTCAGGAATACCCCTGCCCCTCCGTTATGTGTTGTGTTTGTTACAGAACCGTCGGTGTATGCATGGGTCCAGTCCATGCTTGGTAGTTTTTCGTTATGTACCTCAGGGTTGTATCTCTTCTTTCTTTTTCAGTCCGCCTGTTTTTATTTCAAATACCTGGTATGTTTTCTACTACCTCTGGAAATATATGCTGTCTCCAGGTAGGTTTGCGTACAGTAGGGATGGGCTTTGGTGTTGTTAATGCGTTCATGGGGTCTTCGCTCATCTTTGCTTTGGCTATTTCTGCAAAGTTTCTCCGCTTTAGTCTCCCTTTTCCAAATCTATTTAGTCTTTGTTGCATTGGATGGTCTGTCAGTCTTCTTAGTTTCTCTGCTTGCTGCTGGGCTCTGCTGTCTCTTCTGTCGGTCATGGATTGCAGATTTGTAATCTTTTCAAGTTCTACAATTGGCGTTGACTTCATGCCTCCTATTATAACTCTCATGGTTTGGTTTTAAAGTTTGCTGATTTTATCAAAGTTCGCCTTTGCTGCTGTTGCCCATGCCGCAATGCCATACTCGAGAACTGGTCTCACTCTTCCACTGTACAGTTTCTTGAGTATTCTTTCGTCTGCTCCCCAGCTTGTGCCAGCAAGTTTACTCATGATTGCCATTCTTTGTCTGGCTCTCATTCGCTTTCTCTCGATCTGACTTTTCCATGTCATGCGCAGATCTTCTTCTTCTTCTTCGTACGCAGTCAGACAGTAACCATTATTTTTTCGAAAAAAGCGGCGGTCATCCTGAGGCTGTCGACACTGCCATACAGCATCTATGGGATAACAACAACAATAACAAACCATCTGAAGCCTTGCAGATAAGGTACTGGCGTATATTGACAGGTTTTGTCAGATATGGCTGTGCAACTTGTTTTCTGATAATTCTGAAAGTTGGTCAGCATCTACCAAACCTGACAACCGACGATGTGCGAAGGAGCATACACAAGAGGATACAAATGCCTTATCCCAGAGCAAGGAAAAGCAACCTCAGCTGAGTGTTGTGGCAGGGCAGACCAGGCCCTTAGCCTTGGTTGGCGGCAGGAGTGAAGCCCAGACAGGTGAACAGATATAGCATTGCTCTGCTGATCTAGCAGCTTCTGCAGCTTGCCTTGTTCCAAATGTATTGGTATCACCTTTCCCTTGGAGCAAACATGCTTGGGCAACACATATATCTCTACATTTCTGCCTGGGCCTTGTGCTAAAAGCACAATTACTATCGTCTGACAAGACAAAAAGAGCCAATGATGATACAGTGGAAACTGGACAAATATGGCGATCTTGTAAACATTGATAATCCGTTTCTTGGGACGCCAAAAGTTTGTGAGTCAATATGTTTGTGCTATTTTTCAACTCTTATCACCTTCCATCTTTTTGTTTCTCAGAAACTAACAAACACACAATAGAAATAATAACATCAACAAGTTCTTTATTAATTTATGTTTCTACACACAACAAAATTATATCTATAGGCCAACAAATAAAAAGGTTGTAGTCTCTCAAATTCAACAACCCTAGTAAAATGTGACGCGCTGAAAAATAAGGTGGCTGCTGAGGAACTTGCATCAAATATTTATGTGGTTTGGTAAAGGTTAAATATCATTAGTAAACAAATACGAGGCATGTTCAAATGAAACTGGACCCAGTCGCTTTATTACAAACATATGAAAGTTACATCATCTGGTGTGACAGAATTAAATATAGCGATTGTTGTGAAGCAAACATGCCATAGGGCTAGTTAGAAAAGGTCCCATAGGCATTCAGACACGCATCCCGGTGCTTTGGGTAGATGGCGGATGCTGTTCGCAAAAAAATGACTTTGGTTGCTCTTTAAATCACTTGGTCACGCGTCTGCATCGGAGTCGAATTTTTGTCCCTTCACAAATTTTTTTAAGGGTCCGAACAAATGGAAGTCACAAGGGGACATATCGGGGCTATAGGATGGGTGTGGCAGTACTTCACACATTTTCTGTGCTAGTGCTTTCTGAACAATGTTCGCGACATGTGGATGCGCATTGTCATGCAACAGAATAACATCATGCAAAAGTATGCCGGGTCGTTTATTCTTGATTGCTGTATGCAGCTTGTCTAGTGCATCATTGTAGTAGATGCCATTGATGTTCACGTCAGGCTCTACCAACAAAAGTCCGTCATTGTCAAAAAACGCGTCAGCATAATCTTACCAGCAGAAATGTGTGACTTGCATTTTTTTGTTTCCGGTGATCCAGAATGTTTCCTTTGCATGCTAGCAGTTTTGCTGCTCGGCTCAAAGTGGTAGCACCATGATTCATCACCTGCCACTATGCACAAAAGAAACGAATCACCCTCCTCTTCGTGTCGCAGCAAGTGGTTAAAACTCCATCTCATGCATTCTTCCTTATGGTGGTTGGTCAGCAACCGAGGTACCCATTGTGAACACACCTTCCGATACTTCAGTTTCTTGCTAACCACCATTTGAATTGTCCCTAGCGATACAGCAAATTCCTCTGCTATCAAACGTAAACTCCAGTGACAGTCCGCCTAAATTACTGCATCAATTTTGGCGATGGCATCTTCTGACGCAACAATATGCGACTGACCTGGTCTCGGAAGATCTTTCGTTAACTCACATCCTTCTTAAAACATTGTTGTCCAGTTCTTCCAAGTTATCTCCTACACACTTTTGTCACCATACACTGCCTGCATTCTGCGATGAATGTCAACTGGTCGACATCCTTCAGCTGTTAGAAACCGAATCATCGCTCGCTGATGAACTCTGGACGCATTCCGTAATCACACGCGCCATGTTTTCAGCCGTCTGCCGAGAAAACTATGAGTCGGAGGACAATGAAATTTTGCAACAGAAGTAACATCATCATGGGCATCATATATATGTTCACTTGGTGCAGTTCAGTCCGGTTTCATTTGAACACGCCTCGTACTATATATGCTAGGAAAAAAGTATCTTACTACTCTTATAAATTTATATTTCCGGTTTCAAGGCTTAGGGCGTAAAGGTCTAAGTGGGAATTGTTGAGTTCTCAGCCAGAATATTGTTACAAATAATTAGTATGTTGTCATTTAGCTTAGTCACTACTCTCCTTGATGGTCAACTCATGTGTCCTCTCTTTATGAAGAACTCCATCAGTCGATAAGTTACACAACATGTCTGGTATATTCTTATATAAAAAATGCATTTAACCATTTCATTGAATCTCAGCCTCTCACTGGTATTCAGTTTTGCTAGAGTCCAATGGTTATAATCAGGATGATGCCTTATCTGACTGTATTGTCATAAAAGTCAGCAGATATCCTCCTGTTCCACTCATGTTCATCACTGGGTGTGTCCGTTGTGGGAGTACCTGAAGAAACAAAAATATGATTGTTAAGTGTACTCCAGCCTTTAATTATTTTCATTTCATTCCACCTGGGATCATGATGCTGAGCAGCGCATGAGCTGCAGCCGTCAGTGACCCATAGCTGACTGCTAGCGTCAGTGCCAGCGAACCACAGCTGCCAAGTGCCTTCTACACCATGCGGTGATCCTAGATAACAGGCTGAAGCAGAGCAGACTGGCTAAGGAAAAGGGATCGAAGAGGGAAGGCTTCCTGGTACTCACAATGCCTGAAGTCTGATGTGTGGGACCGAAAGGTGCAAATATCGCAGTCAAGCTGTAAAATACGACACAATGCATTCCGTTCTCTGAACTATATTCTGCGACTTGCAAAGCCTTTTTCAGGGCTTGGTAGCGAGAGATTGAGAACGAACAAAAAAGATTTCTTTTGATCTCAATCAATCTTCTTCTTCTTCGTACACTGTCAAACGTCAACCTGTATTTTTTCGAAAAAAGCAGCGGTCATCATGAGACTGTCGACACTGCCATAGAGCTTGTCTAGTGTTGCCACTGGTAATGGCCACATGTGCTTTCTCTGGTCCTCGTATATCGGGCAGTTTTGCAGCAGCCATCTCAATCAATCAATTAAATCAAACAAAAACCTGACCATTCCTTGTGAAGCATTGGTCTCCAACAAATATACTACATCACGTAACCTGTGAGCTGACAGACCAATGCCTCCTGGACAAAAGCACACGTCTTCCTCAATTGTTGTAGTGATGTGTATAGTGTGTTGTATATAGTGGGGTGTGGTGGGAGCAGCAGGTTCCGCAGATTGGCCATCCCTGGGCACAAAGTCAGGAGGTGCTTGACCAACTCCTCGTGGTCATAGTGGTTCACATAGTGGGTCTAATCTATTCAGATGATTGTTGAGAGGTGCGTGGCCTGTTCTCACTTTGAAGATCAAACTCTGGTCTCTTCATTTCAGTTTCTTGGCTGAGTCCTGGGGATCTGGTTTTGCTTGGTTTTTGAAATATATTCTACCTGTCTGAGATGTGACCCACTGATCTAGCCACTCTTTGTTTATAGTTATTTTTCAGGATTTGCTTGCAAGGCAGATCCAGGATAGAACTGCACATCCCCACGCAGATCCATATGTGGCCACGTCGGGCATCTACTACTACTAAGAAAAACAAAGAGAATCTCATCAAACCTTTCAGAATATACTTTTGTTATAAACATCTAGAAAGACATTCTAACCTGATATTCTCTGAACCATGTCTCTGACAGTCTTAGCTGGAGCCCATATCCTCGTCTCTTGATCTGTGTGTAACACTCAACCAATGGCTGCAACAAAAAAGGTATAGAGAGGTCATAAATTGTTGATATGAAGTGGATTACTGGATGACCCATTCTTCAGTGGCAGTTACACCATTGCGGGCCCCAACTTTTCTTCTAACGGTCTCTGTCATGGACCACAGCGGACCATTGGGTAATGAGTCGCCCATGTAGCATAATGAATGTTGTTGCAGAGTGCAAGGAAGTCAGACCAGTGTATCGGTGGTTGTCCCTGTGGTCACTTCTTATTTCTGGGGTACCATATTGAAGTCGCTGTGCTCCATCGAGATCGTCTGTTCTTCACAGTAAGTGGTCCACACAGTAATGTTTGACCTTGTCTGCATAAGTAACTGCATCTTCCGCCAGCAATAATTGAGGTGTGTCAGAATTGTGCTGACCTTTTGTGAGCTGGCTATGAAGTGTGAGGCCAGCCTGGCATCCCTCGAGGGAGGCCTGGGTCCCTCTGTTTGGACTCAATCTCTTTCATGAGTAACCATGTGTCCACCACATAGCACATTGCAGGCAGTACTGCGGAGTTGAAGAGAGAGGTGCGCTGGCTCTGGTCGTGGCTGTTGTCCAGTACTGGCTTTATGAACGAGGAAGTCTCCCAGCTTGCTAAGGTGAATAATTACTATAAATGGTTTATGGGCAGGTGAATAATTATTATAAATAGTTTATCGAAAGTTGAAAGATTACTATAAATGGTTTATGGGCAGGTGAATAATTATAAATGGTTTATGGGCAAGTGAATAATTATTATAAATAGTTTATGGAAAGTTGAATTATTACTATAAATGGTTTATGGGCAGGTGAATAATTATAATAAATGGTTTATGGAAAGGTGAACAATTACTATAAATGGTTTATATATATTTTATTGCAATACTGACCATGTGCTACAGAGGCCTGAAAGAAGAGTAAAGAATGATAACACTGTAACCTGCTAGGCATGGCATAAGAGATGACTAAGGAGGGTTTGGCATGCTCCGTGTAAAAAAAAAATTTTTTTAGTTACAATTTTGTAGGCCAAGTTTGTCCAGACAGTCTGGACCAGGTTAAATTTGTAAACATTATATATAATGCAACAGACCAAACATGGACTAACCTCCAGATACTGGCAGTACACGACAACAGGACGAGATGGAGCCACAAACTCCAACAACTTCATCAAGAGAGGAGCTGGGTTGTATTTGCAAGCCAAAATCAGACTGAAAAATCAAGCATGTTATACAACTTATTAAGAAGTAAAACAACATTTATAGGTATGGCTAGAGATCGCGTTCAGACAAATCTACAACGGAAACCACCCATTGCCATTGGGGATAATGTATTGTACTTAATCTCAGCATTTCCTAAGGTCTTTCCTATTTTTCCGTGTCAAGCACCCCGTCATACAGCATGCATCCAGTATTCTACAACATGGATTGCCCAGTCGTTTGCCTCCAGCATGTCACACCTATTGTATGTTTCCTGGAGGTCGGGGCAAGTCACCAGGTGGACTGGGTCCTGTATAGCACAACAGTCACATGTGTCATCATCTGTGTATCCCCATCATTTCATATTCCTCTTACACCGTAATATACCAGTCCGGAGTCTATTCAGTGACTACCATGTTGTGTATGGATACACCAGTCCAGAGTCTGTTCATTGACTACCACGTTGTGTATGGTAGATGATGTCCTGGGGCAATTTCCTAAGGTGACGTGACCAGTTCCTTTTCTTGTCACCTTTCCTTTCATAAATGTATTCTCAAGTACACATTTAATTAGATCCCTTTGTGCTCTCAGGCACTCAAACCACTGAATTTATAGTTATAATATTACTGGTTTATTCTATATCTTAGTCACTGATAAAGACGCATACAGACTTGGCTGGCCTTAATCACTTCTATTGTCATGAGGTGCAGAGGTTCTCATTTTCTTTTATAATGACATAATTTATTCAGGGTTGTGTATCCTCACCTATGCAATATCCTCCTTAGGCCCCTCTTGTGGCATGCCTGGCAGATTACAGTGTAACTATGGAGAGGAAGACTAACGTCTGGACAGGCAAAATATACTAATCAGACATGTTAGTCAGGGTCAGGCAAAATATACTGGTCAAGACCCTCACCTTGGCTTCCTAGAAAACAGCCAGTTTCCAGGGAGGTCTGCTAAGAAGCCGAGGTGAGGATCTTGGCCAGTAAGTCTTACAAGATCCTGACTAATATGTATGATCAATATATTTTGGCTGACCAAGCATAAGTCTTCCTCCCCAGAGAAAATGGTAATTTGATCAAATTGTTCTTTCCTGTAATAAAATAAAAATTAAACCATACCTGTCAAGCCTTTTATTTTTAATAATGTCCCCTGCTTCTTTTTGCCTCTGAATCTTTTGCTGTCTCTGCAGATCTCGGTTTGGATCGAGCTGGGTGTAAAAGTTTGTATGCAGTTATAATCTCCGTTGGTGTAAAAGTCCATGAAATCTATTTTATACAGGACAATCAATTTATACATATTAATTTACATCAGTGTTTGGATGCCTGTTCTGCTGGTAAAGGTGTAGAGTTGACCCTTGGGTAGAGACATGATCTAGTTTACTCAGCTGTATATGGATACCTGACTTCGAGAAAGCAAGACAGCAAGGAACTGAAGTGGACACACTACTTCATAAAAACCTGAGATCTCACACAAGTCTCTAACACTCCATCCATTACAGCAGTATTTACTTAAGACTGTTTATCTTCTACATAAGACAATCATGTCTACCAAGCCATACACTGGTACATGACTGTTAGTGTAAGAAAAGGGAAGATGATTAGGGAGGGAATTGGTCCTATCCAAACATCAGCACTCGTCCTGTGTTTCTCCGCAGCTGAGTAAGCTGTGCCATTCTAGTCTGGAAGAACTCAGTACATGTCAAACTTATCGATACATCAATGAATGAGACAGGCTTGATAGTCACTGGGCGCCTAAGATCTACACCAACTGAAACAATTTACCCCATAATTGGCGCAACGCAACCTGAGACACACAAAATGGTCACATGGATGATAAAACATGCGAATGTGGAGTAACACAGTGACCAAGACCATCTGATGATCTGTCCAAACCTCATGCACTGATAAAACCATTGGAGCATCTAGAGGACCTTGCATCTAAATAAGGCCTACACATCTCATGGGCAAAAAACCTAGATACACAACCTTGGCTGCAATCACACAACAGCAGGGAAATAGATGCACGGTTAATTCAGATATTAAATCGCATGATGATGAAAGACACCTGAGATGTTGTTGTTTGCGAATGCCCACAATGAGTAGGTTCCTCTTTTTGTGCAACCTGAAAAGGACGTTAAGTGGCGGGTTGCAGTAGCTTTCCTCAAATCCCGAGCGTGCTGATGAAGGTGGACGGGGTCCTATAGGCGGTTGTGCTATACTTGGCTTCATCTGTGTGTCACTCACTACTACGGGGATCACATCGATCCCTCACCTCTTTAGCCAGGGTGCAATGAAAACAGCCCGTTTCCAGAGAGAGCTGCGAGGAAGCCAAGGTGAGAGTCTTGGCCAGTATATTTTGCCTGACCCTGACTAACATGTCTGATCTGTATATTTTGCTTGACCAGACATTAAGTCTTTCTTCCTCTTTCTTCATCTAATACCTGTGATCGGTCACAGTGTAATAAGAGAATTGGATGTATCTTTTTTAAAGCACTATGCACGAAAATCAGATTTATGCGTACACTGGTCCTGTCAATATTCCTATATGCTTGTGAAACATGGACAGTTACAGATGACCTTCAGCAAAGGATTCAGGCTTTGAAGATGAGATGTTTCCGAAGACTTTTAAACATCATGTACAAAGATCGAGTTACAAATGAGGAAATGCAAGATAGAATTACAACAGCAATAGGGCCTTTTGAAGACCTCTTGGCAACTATCAAAAGAAGGAAACTCACTTGGTAATGTCACATAATGAGATCAAATGGTCTTGCAAATACGATCCTCCGTGGAAAGGTAAAGG
Organism: Ariolimax columbianus; assembly: GCA_036924085.1. Taxonomy (NCBI): domain Eukaryota; kingdom Metazoa; phylum Mollusca; class Gastropoda; order Stylommatophora; family Arionidae; genus Ariolimax; species Ariolimax columbianus. Next base: position 49,336,650 of record JAVGWX010000007.1, on the reverse strand, counting down.
CAGACGACGACGAGGCCGCCCAAAAACAAGAAGCAGAACAACATAAAAGAATGGCCCAATCTCCGCTGACAGAGAAGGATGGCGTGGGGTTGTGAGGATGTCTTTATAACTTAACGTCTTTATACTGGTTTAGAAGACTCTGTGTGCTCCAACGACCTCACCGGTTACAGGATGACCTAACCTGACTTCAAAGGGAATGACGAAGATACCTTGACATTCACATTTTTTTAAAAAGAAAGATACATTTTAGGAATGAAAAGCCCTCCTTTAAGCCTGCCACATACCAACATCCTAAATGCCTGCTGGACATTACAATTTAACAGAACACAAATTCTTCTTAATTAAAAGATCATTACTATTTTGCAGATTTAAGCTGCCAATTTAAATTTCCATTTAATGTCTGTTTAGTATCACACTCACCGGTCTCTTTTGTCTACCAGCTACACCACCAGTGGAATTATCAATGACAGCATCACTCTCTTCCTTATCTATATCCTCCTTGGCTTCAACAATTTTAGATGCTGGATGTAGGCCTGCTTCTGGTGCTTGATCATCTACGGAGGCCTCTGACACAGAACAGTTTTTACTGTCATTTTCCTTTTTCAACAAGTCAACAACAACTTCAGTTTTATCAGAGCTAACAACTGTTTCAGCAATGACAGACCCATCAGCACACACTGTAGAAGTGTCAGAGGATGTTAGAAGTTCATTTTTCGAGCTATCTTCTGAGCTCAAATTTTCTGACGTACTGCCTTTTTCCGATGCGTTGTCTTCACTCAAGGCTGACAGCTTGTCTAGTGGGAAGATCAACATATTGTCTAGATGTTCTTTTGGAAAACTGAAGTAGTCCATCACCTGTCTGATGTAGAGGAAAAACTAGTCAATGTGTTTCAGACTCTAAAAGCTGTATTATATTTACTATTGAAGTCTTTCATTTGACTTAATACATACATACATGCATGCATGCATACATACATACATATATATATATATATATATATATATATATATATATATATATACATATATATATATATTATCACAGTATATATATACATACTGTCCTCTTGCAAAATGATCTTTCATCCTTGTTTGTATTTCAGTCATTGTTGATATTTATTTTTACATACTCACTTATTAACATATAATATATTACAACTTTTAAGGTGCCCTCAAGTAGCGTAAAATTGAAAATCTTATATTAAGGTTGATTTTAACCACATAGTTGGACTCTAGGGGGCTGACAATTATTACTTGTGAAGACATTTTAAATTGTATGTAAATTAGGTTCCAATATGGCAGCCACAATACTAAAAATAGCTTATATTTTAAAACGTCATAACTCATCAACCAATAATTGATATCAGCGATACTGGATTCACACATACCATCAACTGATGTCAGTGATACTGGATTCACACATACCATCAGTTGATATCAGTATTACTGGATTCACACATACCATCAGTTGATATTAGTGATACTTACCTACATGCTGCATTGTGTGCATTCGGAATTAGATGAATAAGTTTCCCTTGACCTGAAATATTTATATAATTAATAAAAGTGTAAGAACAAGTCTCTAGTCTAGTTCTTAGAAATGACATTTAAAACATCGGTGTTTTGAATTTATTATTAAGAACATTGCAGACAAATATCTATAATAGTTAATTAATCGTTTGATGCACAGACATGGGCCCCTTGGCGGGAACAGACAAAGTAGAATATGTTCTCTTCAAGCTTTTCAACTCCACATCTGCAGAAGCAGGTTTAACCACTACTTCAAGGAGGTACAATAATAATGTTCGCGTAGGCGTCAAAGACCTGTTGCGTCGATTGACCACTACCATGTCCAACTGCTGAAGCTATGTCCATGCGTAGCATGTCGACCGGAATCCCTACAGACTCCCCAGGTTGAGCCGTGTACTCTGCAGCCTTGGGATAAGGGCCATGAGGAGTGTGTTAGACCAATGTTTGTGTCAAGCTTTCCGTGTCTGTCTGTGTCAAACTCCCTGTTTCCACGTGTCCCTTGCTGTGCTGAGAATACGAGGTTGGGAGAGGTATCGTGTAACCTCCAGTGGAGTGAGGGGAGGTCAGGAGGAAGTCAGTTTCAGTCCGAGCAGAAATGCCCTGAAGTAGTGATAATCTAGACTGAATTCTGGTGTGCAGTTAAGCGGAACGTTGAACTCCGTCATGGACTGGTTCCCCACGGCTTCAGCCAGGCATGAAATGCAGCACAACAAACAGGATAACCGATCGATCGAAAGCGCATCAAATCCAAAGAATAGAGTTCCTGATACCAACTGGTGAAGGAATTGTGAAATATAATCTCGATTAAAGATGGCCATGCTTAGTGGCGGGGCTCTCGACTCTTCAGTGTTTGTGTAGGGTTTTCTGATGTTTGGTGGTTCCTATCCGGATTCGATATGGGGTCTTTTAAAAAAAAACTAAAAATAAACTTACCAATTTAGTTCAAAAAATTATCCGCTTCAAAATGCACCACTTTTGAATTGACACACTTCTCATAGAGGTGCATTCACAGCTGGAAGAATTTCTGAAATCATTTTTGGGGAGGGTTTTTAACAAGTTATCAAATCAATATCAAGTGCAGCAGTAAATATTTGAATTTACCCCCTATCCTTTGTAAAGCACAGGCAAGAACTAGACCTTGGCACGTTTCCACAACTGCAACGTAGCTGCCATACATAACATTGCTGTAATTCAGTAGTTGAGAGAGTGTGTCTGGCCGTAAGAAGCTGAGAAACAATATTGGAAAGTAAAAACAACATATAAGAAACCATTTTGATAATAAAAACATATTGGCTAAAATCATAAGAGACTTCACTGATTACAGTTTCAGATTTGATGAGTTGGTGTGAACTATTCCTCATCTGAATGGTGCACCTTCATTAACTCTGAAAGAATCAGGTATACAACTACAGCTGGGTACTGGATTGTGACTCAGATAGACTATGTGCACAGTGAGCCTTTGCCATAAAAAAAACAAGCACTGCAACAAACTAAATAAATAAAGTCTTCTTCTTCAGTGTTGGTACTGAAAAGGATGTTATGTTGTTTGCAGCAGGGCTGTGATATCTGCCCATTTTGGCCTTACGCACTCGATTTCAGCAGGATTTTGTGTGTGCCAGGTTTGCCCTCACACTGTGATCCGTATTCTCTTAACTAGACTACATTAGTGCAGCTGAACTTAACGTCTTTATACTGGTTTAGAAGACTCTACAGAGTCTGTATACAACCAGTTTCTTGGAGGGTAAGATGTACTTAGCCGATGTACGAGTCCATCTTAATAGACTCAAACACTAGAGCTAAGTAAACCTACAGCCTGTTAGGCGCCATCTATAGCTGCTCTTAACAAACCAACTGGGGAAAGGCAAAAAGGTTTATTAAGCCTACTCTTTTAGATTTCTAACTCCCAAGGAATTTTTAACGTGCTCGACACTGAACACGGGAGTCTGATCTCACTACCCAGAGTGTTTTTACCAGAAAGAGCAAAGTTAAAAAAAAACCCGGTCTTCACTGTTATTCAAACCTGCAACCTCTGGCACCCGAAGCCACTGAGTCCAGCTTGTTTTCAGAGTCCATCATTTGGAAGCTAAATAGTGCCAGCTCATTCTCGTGCTGCATCTTCAGCCCAAAAAGCTATAAATGGATGCTGTTGAAATTGAAAAGGGCTCATTTAACAGATTTCATTGCACCTGTGCATCCCTATATGTGCTCAGTCCCTTTCATTGTTAAAAGTTCTGACAGCAGAACATGAATTCTGCAGACCCAGCAGCAGCTAGAAATTGTCCCCCTTTCACCAGGCACCCATTTACAGCTGGGTTGACTAGGAGAAGTGGTCATAACATGAAAAAACCCATGATATACTGATCTGAGCCTGACATGGTTTGGATCCTGGTACGTTGGAATTGAAAGCACATCTCACAACCCCAAGGTCAATGTTGATAAAATATATGGATATGCAAACATGGACAAAAAATCCAAGGTTAAAGATAAGAATATCCAATGCTCAATCAATCAATGAACCTTCGTTGCTCTTTTCGGAGCATAGGTCATTGTACAACCCTCCTCCAGCTAGTCTGATCTTGAACTGCCATTTGCCTACCATCAACTCTGCAGGCGAGACCAGGTGATCATTCCCCGACTACGCACAGGTCACAACAGACTTGAATGTCATCTGTACAACAAGTTCAAGATTGGCAGCACAGACCTTTATGCCTGCAGTACAGCCCCCATGAAGACAGAACATATTTTTCAGTCCTGTCCACTGTATATCGAGAAAAGCTGTATGGAAGTGTACAGAGCCTTGAGTCGACTGCTGTCTTCGTTAGAGTCACTGAAGTTGAGGCCTGAAGACAAATGAGGAAGAAGAATCTGCCATTTCTGCCTCTTTGTAGTTGAGGTCAAGAGATCAAAATTTATTTTGACAGTCTCTTCTCCAGGTGTTTCTTGGTCTACATATCTTTCTCTGTAAATTCCATGTCAGGTTCTGTCTGGCCATGTGTCCTATCCAATACTATTTCCTACATTTGATCTGTTCCTTTCCCATAGATATGCATTTCTCACCATGTCTTGCTAGCCTATACACATTATCCTCAGTTGACTTGTATTGACGAAGAACTAGAACTTTCTCTGTATTGCCTTTGTCATTCTCCAAGTTTCTGCTCCATACAGGAGTACTGACTTGACATTTGAATTAAACAATCTATTACTTGGTACTAAGTTTTTATTTCTCTGGATTTCCATATATTATTTCATAACAGGAATGCTGTCCTTGCCTTTTCAATTTTAACCCTTATATCTGCTTCTGTGCCTCATGAAGTATCAATAGTGCTTCCCAAATATGTCCAATAGTAAGGAGCGGAAAAGTTTTTTCTTGGCTACCATATATATAAAACGATTTATCAGTTGCACCGATTTTGAAACACCATAGAGTGCTTCTTTCAACTAAGACAAGGCTGATAAATACACTATTTATTCCTATGTTGTGTTACCAATGTCAATCTTAGTACTTATTAGCAACCCATAAAATTAAGATGCAGAGCTTTGATAAGCGCTATTTGAGAAGTGCAGTCGGAAAGACAATCTGTGACCGAATCCACAACACCACGCTGAGGCAGACGGTGGAGACAAACCCAGTTAGAGCCTACATTGACTCAACAAATCAAGTGGTTTGGTCATTTAGTCAGAATGCATTATGACCAGCCTGCACCAAGAGCATATCATATGTAGGAGTCCGGTCCACGAGCAAGAGGAAGACCATGGTGTTGATAGATCGAGGGTGTCTCTGACACTCTAAAGAAGTTACACCTAATGACAGCACAAGCCTCCTACTTGGCGATAACAAGAATCTACGTATCTCACCTCTCTGTGACGTCATATGGCAAGAGCAGTAGAAGAAAAGAAGAAGGATCAATTGCTTCACGCAGTCTGCGAGCTAGAAAAACTTGGTAACTACTAGTTTAACAGATAGCATAATTTTACACCAGTCTTACCATATTTTGCCTGGATCCTTAGAAAATATTTCCATGACAAGCCTTGGTGTTGGTCGTAAAACTGTGAACATCAGTATGTGTCTGAAAGCAAGCACACTCAATCTTAAAAATAAAAGCAAATTAGACTGAAAATGTTCATTTGATGTGTCTTCTTGTCTCCTTTTAGCCCCAGATGAAGCATACAGTCACTACTGCAGTTGTCTCCTGACAGAAGACATATATCAAAGCACTCATGCGCCCTCTTGCAGTGTTAGTTCCTGTAGCAATCTGTTTTACATGATGAGGTTGCTAGACCCAGGCACAACTTCTATAGTCACCTTTTATGACATACTTTGGAAGGTTACAAGGGTATTAAAACTTGGACATTACTCAAACACGACATATCGAAACAAGAGGCCTTCCACATGCGCAACCAGAGGCATATCCTTAACATCCAATGGCATGACTACATCCACAACATGTATATCTCTGTTAAAACCCACATGAATCAGCTCTGATGGTCTTTCCCATGACCTATCAGAACTAACACCAGACTACAGTATAACTTAGTAGATGAGGTACTATATAATGAGGATTTTATTGTTAAACACTTGCCAGTAACCCATCTGTACAAATGTATTTCCTATTGGACAATACGCATGTACCCTATGTGGTTAGGAAGGAACCAGCACCGTGTTGAACAAACATGGGAAAAGAGAACCTGCATTCGCCACACCATGACAAATGAGGCCAACCGTAAAGGTACACTGGCACAGGACATGACGATCCAATTGTCTGGAACATTTGGTTACAGGTCTAGAGACTAGGAGAACTCAGGCACAAATTACTACAGATGGAACAACTGCATCAACGCAGGCTTCCAGCACAGATGCCAAATGCGGTCATGGCTCTGCTCTCCTTTTAGAGCACAATGGACAGGATGATCTGACAGTATAACAGTGTTGGTCTATATGGGCATAAAGGGGTCAAATTGGGACAATGATAGCGGAATACAAGACTCATGTGTCTCATAGTCCCTCCTGCCCAAGTCTACCTCCCATACCCTGTTATATCCAGTAATCTTGATAAAGGTTGTGTTTAACCCTAGCAGGATGTAAGATGGGACAGCAAAAGATGTTAAGATGTAGTCAAAGTTCCCAGCCTGAGGAGGGAAGTGGAGCACACTCCATCATAGTACAGGTGCTGAAGACAGAGGTATCAGACCAGGAGGCGCACTAGCAACAGTGTTACTATGCGACCCACGCAAACCTTATTTTGTATGTCTTCACAAAAGTCCAAAAATAATCTATATAGTGCTAGCACAGTAATTGGCTCCATCACTTGTGTGTTTGTGCAGAAAAGCAGCACACACATCCCTTTAGCATACACCCAGTCCAACCAATTTTGACCACATTCGGCCTACAAATTGGAAACTTGAAAAACAAAAAAAATTTTATGGACGGAGACGGCCATTTTTAAATGTTGAATACGTCATGTATATCTACGCAGGTTATTTGCCGGTAAAAGTATTGTATGTTAGATTACAAATGGATTTAAAGCAATGTATCTTCCTATTGGGAGATTGGAGCCAGCCGACATTTTTGAGAAACACGAAGTAGGTTGTTGGGAAAGATCTTTATCTGGTAGATCTGTTTATTTTGTTTGTTTAGATGAAAGAACTAAGTTTGAATTGGAAACTAAAAGTTGTGTCAATATTATAAATACAGTATCGATACGTTGTTGTGGTTTGCATGGATTTCTATCGAAGCGACTAGGTCTAGCGGTCGAGTCAACATTTTTTTTCTCAATCAATTTTCACCTTCATCTTCTTGTATCTGAGATAGAAACTAACACACACACAACAAAAACAATAACACCAACAAGTTCTTTATTCATTTATGTCTATACACATAAGAAAATAATATTTACTGACCAACAAACAGAAAAGTTAAAAGTTTTGAAAATCAACTACCATAGCGAAAAATTAAGCGGCGAAAATTTTTGCAGCATGCTAAAAGTTAACATATCCTGCAAGACTGTTATATGAACAGCCAATTGTGTAATGAGTACTGGCCCACCAAGACGAACCTCCATACATAGCTGTTTTTAAGACTTGAAGAGCTCTCCACTACAGCAAACCTTTTCAGGTAAATGGATTTCCCATGCACACAACATTTTGTTTAATGTGGCGAACGAGAAAAAGAAGAAGTGACGGACATAAAGATTTGGTCAAAAAATGTATAACTTCTAAATGGATAATAGGTAGCAAAGAATAGTACCATTGTACAGCTTGCAAAGTTTTTTGTGTAGGCATTGCAACTTCATCACGCAAACAAATAGAAACTGCCACTATAAAAGCAAAACAAAAGTGTTTCGGCATAGGCTTTCTAGAGAGGTTGTAGAAAAGATGGTGCCGTAACCAGCGGCGGGTCTACATTGGTTTGCTGTTTTAGTTCATTATGGATGCCGGCAGACCACAGATTTGCCTGGAATTCACACTAGTCAACGACTTACACTTGTGTTCACGAAAACGTGTTGTTGTTTTCCATTTGCACTCGTTAATACGCTCATTTTTTGTTATTTCTTCTGTCTGATTATCCTGGTCTGGACATCAGCTATATGAATAGTACTTCGCTTAAACCTGTGTCGTATTTCATGAAGTTAGCGCCCTCTGCCCTAGCTGCAAACGGTGTCAATTATGGCGTGTGAAATTTAGCCATAACTATAATGGACTGAACACAGCTGGGGAGAGATACCAAACTCACTCACACGCTGAGTTATGTCCCTATGACTTCTTGTGATTATGGGAAAGGCACGACACGCAACGTTAGATGTCACACCATCCCCCTCCCCGACCGCCTTGCAGGATACCTGTTTAAGGGAAAGGCATCTAGAGTAAACCCTGAGGGAAAATCTACATCCTGTGTTATCTCCAGCCGTCTCGATAAATGTCTCGCCACTGGCCAAGGGTAGCTCAGGACCAAAGAGTGAGGTTGACAAAAGGCGCAGTTTTCTTCCTCACTTTAATCTAAATCACTGCGCAAGCCACCCATTTCAGCAAACACAGCAAGAGAAAAGACTGTCCTCACGGCTGAACAAAGAGAGTGGTCTTCATCACTTGTGATGGACAAAGATCATGAGCACAGCAAGAGAAAAGACTGTCCTCACGGCAGAACAAAGAGAGTGGCCTTCATCACTTGTGATGGACAAACATCATGAACACAGCAAGAGAAAAGACTGTCCTCACGGCAGAACAAAGAGAGTGGTCTTCATCACTTGTGATGGACAAACATCATGAACACAGCAAGAGAAAAGACTGTCCACACAGCTGAACAAAGAGAGTGGTCTTCATCGCTTGTGATGAACGAACAAAGAGAGTGGTCTTCATCACTTGTGATGGACAAACATCATCATCATCTACAGAGGAACAATCGCAGTGGTGACCATGTGACTCATACGGAGCATAAAAAAAAAAGCATAAGATGGTCATAAACCTTACTTTTTCTTCTTCTTCTTCAAATACTTGGCTTGTGAAAACTCTGTTTTGTTTCTGAATGTTTCACTGTTTTCTATCAACTCTTCAATAATTTTCTGAGGATGAATATGAAAGACATGCATTAGCATTGTTTCCACCACACTTGTAATATCAGTTCAAGAGTGATATGACAAAATAAAATAAATGACACTTACACAAAAACATGTATATGTGTTAATATATACATGGGGCTTCAAATGAATAAAAAGTGAGATAGAAATTAGAAAAACCATGCCATTGTATTGTTGTTTACAAATGCAAACAATAAGTAGGTTACTCTGTTGTGCACCCTGAAAAGGACGCTAAGAGGTGGGTTGCAGTAGTTTCCTCACATCCCAAGCATGCTGATGAAGGTGGACCAGGGTCCTCCAGACAGTTGTGCTATGCTTGGCTTCAACTGCGTTTCACTCATTCATATGGGCATCACGTTGATCCCTCACCTCATTAGCCAGGACGCCATGAAAACAGCCCGTTTCAAGGGAGGGCTACTAGGAAGCCGAGGTGAGGGTCTTGACCAGTATGTTTTGCCTGACCCTGACTAACATGTCTGAACAGTCTATTTTGCCTGACCAGACGTTAGTCTTCCTCCCCACCATTGTATTATAGCTTGTTAATATGGTTGCTAAGGATGTAAAGAGTCTCTTATACGTGTCTTCATAGCGCAGATGAACAATATGACGTCCTAATTGCGGTTAAAAGATGGCCGCCCCATTATTGACAGGCACCAAAGAGAAGCAGTGTTCTGTTATCCATTTTTTTTAATCAGCAAAGTGGTGAAACCTATAGAAATTGATCGAATGAAGGTCCAGTGCGGTGATGCATGCCCTTGCTCCAGCAAGTGTATGAGTGGAGTAGGAAGTTCTAAAAGAACATTGAGTTCTGTGACAGACTATACATGACCGGGTCAGGCACACTGAGAACAGTTTGTCACAGATCTCACGCCGTTTTGGAACTTCTCACTCCACTCATACACTTGCTGAAGCTAAAAGCATGCATCACCATACTGGACCTTCACTCCCCAAATAATTTCTATGGGTTTCACTACCTGTGCTGCTAAAAAAATAGACAACAGAAAGCTGCTCCTCTTTGGTGCATGTCAATAATGGGGCGACCATCTTTTAACTGCAATTATGGCATCATGTTGTTCGTCTACACTGTGATGGCACGTGCAAGACACTCTTGACATCTTCAGCAACCATATTAACAAGTTACAATAGAAAGGCATGGTTTTTCTCAATTCTATCCAACTTTTAAGGTTTTCATTTGAAGACCCCTCGTATTTATTTGTATCCCATATTTATATTTGTATATATATTGTTTTATTGGCATCCTCAGTCTCGAGAGACAAATGACTTCAACGCCTGATAGAGGCCTTTGCCAAAAGCTGTTTCTACTTCCGTCACACAAATTTTGGGTCTGCATTTTGCCACAGTTTGGTTTCCCCAGCCTCCAGCCAAGACTGTTTTTGACAAGATCCTCCAAGTTTGAGGTGTCCATGTATATCGCTTCCAGATCACGCTCACAAACGTCTTTGTAGTAAAGGAATGGCCTTCCTTTGTTTCGGTTGCCAGCAGTCAGCTCTCATATAGAATGTCTTGGAATTCACCCATGCTCAACTCTGCACATGGGTTTGTGACATGTTCATGTTAAGTGGCGCTGACATAACCAAGCTAGTAATATTTGCACAATCCAAAATATATATATTTATATATATATCACACTTTTGTTGAAGTACAGTTACTCATTTCTTCTCAACAAAAGACAAAAGGAAAAAAAAAATATAAAATACCTCGCCTGTCATTCCATCATCTTTCATCTTCATAATATCATCTTTTGACATTTTCTGGTTGCTTTCAGTATCAAGAAGGTTCCGATTGTCAGCTTCTGGGGCTGAAGCTGGTAATGATATAACACCAGTTATAGATCATTCTTGTCATAATATCATAGAAAACCACAAATAACAAAAATTATACATTACTAACTACGCTCAACTTTCACTGAACCATTGGCAAAAAAATTTACCTGGGGCATTGTCTCTGTATACCTGTGTATTTGTTGTGTTAACATTGGTTTTTGCTATAGAAATGGCAGAATCGAAAATGACACCAGTTCTTCCTGTTTTGAAAACAAGATGACTGAATTGACTTTAAACAATTTTTAAACAAATTTTTCTTTTTCACGTGGGTTTTGAAGATTATTCCATTATTGATTGTGATGAATTTAAGTTGTTGCAACAGATATTTCTGAGGTAGGTCTGTTTAGTTCATTTATGTAAATCTTATAAATGCGTTTGTAATGAAAACTAAGAGAATACCAATCTGTTAGGAGCACTACCAGTGCTTTGTGCCAATTTCATGGATTTAAGAGACTGGTGTACCCAAAAAAATGGATGTCTAAATGTTTGTGACATAATAAAAATGAAAAAGTGGAAGTAGATAGTTAATCTCTACATATAATGATGGTCGCTGTAGCTCGTTGGTTGTACACACTCCTGCTTCATTCTTTCAGGACCTCAAATCATGTTCAACCAATGTTTGATTTCAAACCCATGGAACCTAGATAAATTACTAGTTCATCTACTACAGCATCATATAAAAAGTTGGAATCAAGATGCTGAGCAACGCATGAGCTGCAGTGGTCAGCGACCCACAGCTGACTGCTAGCATCAGGGCCAGCAAACCAGAGCTGCCAAGATCCTTCTACACCTCCACGCGGTGATCCTGGATAACAGGCTGCAAACAGAGCAGACTGGCTAAGGAGAAGGGATCAAAGAGGGAATGCTAACCCGGTACTCAAAAAATGCTTGCTGAAGTCAGATGTGTTGAACCGAAAGGTGCAAATATCGCAGTCAAGCTGTAAACTACGACAATAACGCATTCCAAGCCATATAAAGAGTTAGTCCTATTCCTGAACTCATATTTAGGAAAATACCACATCAATTACACATTTTATTCATAGTAAGATCATAGCTTGATATCAGTTGATAGAAACATACATAAGTAAAGGCTCAGTGACACCAGGACAAAAACAAAATGAAACCACATTACAGTCACACGGCCTTCATCGCGGACAAAGAACAAACGATAACAGCTAACAAATCACAATAAAGATACAGTAATGATATAATACAGTTTGAGTTGGCATCCATTACCAGGAAGTAAGTGACCAGAACTGTGTGAGTTATGGTAATGAAAATGAGTTTGACCAAACAAGAAGTAGTCAATATGATTACATGTATAATGAATATAAATTAACAGGTGCACACATGGACACAGTCAATGAAAACATATATAGGCAATGGCTCAGTAACAGCACAGCAGCAAAACCCAAAAAAATAAAATAATATTTAACAATGTTTTTGTTAACCATGAAAATTCCACAAGACACATCAGGGATCGAAAAAACAAATGAAAACAAAACAAATATCAAGAGATGCCTATATACATATATATTATTTTTAAACACACATATGTACATGCAAACACAAATATAGAGAAAGGATTCATATATAAATGGCATCATTTAGCATGTTCCCATCACAGACAGTCTGAAAGAACTTGATCTCTTGTCAAATCTTCAGCTGGCTCCAGAGCATTCCTTGGCGTCATCACCTTCTTGGTCTGCCTCTATCTCTCTTGCCAGACATCATACCTTCCATTACCATTCTCCAAAGACCTTTTTTGTTTTTGATGTGGCCAAAGTATTTCTTCTAAAGCATAAAAGAGTTGCTTTATAGAAGTAAAGCTAAGAAGTAAAGGTGCTTTTCTCTCAAGAAATGAAAACACTAAATGCTAGGGTTTCCAATCCCACAAGTTTTAAGCATCCCCTGCCCTCAAAGGAGGTGAAACCAGTATCCAGTCATATTGGAGAATTATGATAAAACTCGGAGATCCTGTGTACTTGTTGTGCATGTAAAACAACCCTTGACAGTTGAAAATCTAAATAGTAACCTGTTAGCCACTGTCCAGGCAAAATTCTCAAGTAATTAAATTTCTACCCAATAAACAATCCACCTTCGATCAGAACTAATAAGCCACTACGAGTAAACATTGCAAAATAAAGAATGTAATATGGAGCCTTCGGCTACCTGGCAGCAGGTATAATCTGTCAGTTTGAATACCAGAATTCGGGGACGGCGTGGCCTAGTGGATAAGTGGCACGGCTCACAATCCGAAGGTGCTGGGTTCGATCCCCATTACAGCACCGGCCGTTACCCCGGGGAAGCAAACCCTTAGAAAATGCAGGAGGAAGCAGACCCTTACATAAAATGCATGCTGAAGTCGGATGCATTGGGCCGACAGGCGCAAAATAAAAACCACAGTGCAACGCACACCGCCTTGGGGATTAGAGAAATAAGGCGAACGCCAAAAAAAAAAAAAAAAATACCAGAATTCCAAATATAAAAGAAACATTGACCTTATACATTTCTCCTCAACAAACAAAGACACTGTAGTACATTGAATTATTACACAAATATCTTCACACTTCAAATACACATAGGATAGTTGGAGACGAGACTAAGGGAGGTGGCGTTTTATTATACTGTATAAATTCTGTTAATATAACGGTCAAAGATGATTTATCATGTGGTAACAAAACAAAGTATATGGGGAGAAATAGAAAGTGGGGGTGAAAAAACAGTGATTGGAGTGTGCTATAGATGTCCATCAAGTCAAATAGAGGAAGATGAGGAGCTGATTAGTTGCATAGAAAAGGCAAGTGAAGGGAAATTATTATTAAATGGAGATTTCAACTTTCCAGAAATAAAATGGGATATGGCAGAAGCACTTGTAGAGTCAAAACCTTTTGTTAAGTGCATAACTGAACATTTTTTAATTCACCATGTAGAAGCAGTCACCAGCGGCAAAAACATACTCGACCTAGTTTTTACTACAGAGGAAAATATGATTGAAAACGTTACCGTTGGGAAACTGTTTGGCTCAAGTGACCATCAAATCATCCGTTGGGATCTTATTGCAGGAAAAGAAGTAAACATAAACACACGAACATACAACTACTCTAAGGCAGATGTTAAGAGGATGAAAGAGGCAGCGAACCACATAATCTGGAAAGATATTGTCGTAGGAACAGATGTTGAACAGGAGTGGGAGAGTTTTAAAACAGTTCTAGAAACACTAAAAGAGGAATGTGTTCCATGTAGGGAGGTAAACCCCAAGCATAAAAAGTGGATAACTAGATTTGTAGTGAAATGTAGAAGAGCAAAAAATAAAGCATGGAAAAAATATATAGAGGCAGGTAAATCAAAAGAAACATATGTAAAATATTTGGACAACCAGAACATATCTCAGAAAGAGAATAAAACAGCAAAAATAGACTTTGAAAAAAAACTTGCGCAGAGGATCAAGACTGACAGTAAAAGCTTCTTCTCTTATGTTAGAAATAAACAAAGAACGAAAGACAAAATAGGCCCTCTCATAGACAGTACAGAGAAAATAATAAGTGAGAATAAGGAGGCAGCTAATCTGCTCAATCAGTACTTTGGCACAGTCTACACAAAAGAGGACTGCTCCAAGATCCCAGAGCCTATAGATATTTTTCAAAGAGACATGGATACAGCGGGATTAAAATCAATCTGTATTTCAGAGGAAATGGTTTTTAAAAAATTGGAGGGGTTGAAAGTGAATAAATGTCCAGGTCAAGATGGTATCCATCCAAAATTGCTGTATGAAATTAGAGACCAACTAGCAAAACCATTGGCTATATTATGTTCTAAATCACTTACAAAAGGGATTGTTCCACAGGATTGGAAAGATGCAGGAGTGATCCCCTTATTAAAAAAAGGCAAAAAATCAGATCCAGCAAATTATAGACCAGTGAGTTTAACGAGCATAGTCTGTAAATTGTTAGAGTCGATAATCAAAGAAAACATTGTAATGCATTTAGACAAATTTAATCTAATTAGAAATAGTCAGCATGGGTTTACTAGAGGGAGATCACGCTTAACAAATCTATTAGAATTCATGGAGGATGTTACTAAAATCATAGATAAAGGGGAGCCAGTGGATGTTATTTATCTAGACTTTGCAAAAGCCTTTGATAGAGTACCTCATAAAAGATTATTTTGAAAGTTAAAATCACATGGAATAGGTGGGGAAGTTGCCAAATGGATTGAAAATTGGTTAACGGGAAGAAGGCAGAGGGTGGGCATAAATAAGGAGTACTCTGAGTGGTGTGAAGTGAAAAGTGGTGTGCCACAAGACTCGGTTTTGGGACCAATTTTGTTCTTGATATATATAAATGATTTGGACATTGATATGGGATCCATGATTGCAAAATTTGCTGATGACACAAAACTATGCAGTAGTGTCTCATCTAAAGCAGAAGTGGATATATTGATGTCGGATTTAGATAAAATTTGAGAATGGTCTGTAAGCTGGCAAATGGAGTTTAATGTAGATAAATGTACAGTCATCCACATAGGTAGATCCAATATGGAACATAATTACAGAATGGGAGAAAACAATATTAGAAAGATAGATAAGGAAAGGGACCTAGGGGTTATAATAGATCATACAGGAAAGGTGAGTGAGCAAGTTAAGGTAGCAGTGAAAAAGGCAAATGCAATGTTAGGTATGATTAAAAAGAAATATTAAACATAGGAGCAAGGAAGTGATCGTCAAACTATAAAGCTTTAGTTAGACCTAGATTGGAGTACTGTGTACAGGTGTGGAGTCCTTATCATAGAGGAGATATAAACATGCTGGAAAGAATACAAAAAAGAGTGACAAAGATGATAGTGGGATTCCAGAATTACAGTTATGAGGAACGACTCAGAAAAATCGGCCTACAGTGTCTCGAAGAGAGAAGAATTCGTGGTGACAATGCAGGTTTATAAGATGATCAGAGGAATGGATAAATTAGACTATAACAAGTTTTTTTTAAATACAGCCACCCACAATAACACGAGGACATAGCTACAAGCTGACTAAAGAGAGGTCCAGATTAGATATTAGGAAATATTTTTTTAGTCAGAGAGTGGTGTCTGCTTGGAATGCATTGCCAGGGTAGTGGAGTTAGGGACAGTTAATGCATTTAAGAATAAACTGGATGCGCATAGCTTTTAGAGCAAGGTGATATAAATGTAACTGGTTGTATACAGACTCTGCAGGGTCTTCTAAACCAGTATAAAGACGTTGAGGTTAAGTTATAAGTTCATTCTCATTACTAGCATTATTCCATAAGAAAGCTGTAATGCAGCTTACACTTACAGATTGTTTCTTTAAGTTGAGCTATCCTGTCTGGCACAAACTTGATCAATCTGCCCCTGTCAATCTCAAAACTTGATCCATATGGTTGTCCTATCAGCTCATCAACATTGAACTTGGACTTCTCAAAGTAGACCTGCCTATAATAGATGGCAACAATAAAAAGTGTCAGAAGGGAAAAAGTAGCATATAGGAAATAATGCAATTAAACGACAACAAGAGGGAAATATGAGGTGAGAGAAATATCATTAATATGAAAGTTGGAAAGGTCTATGAATGTCAGTATCATACTGAGTATGTGAGGCTACAAAGAAACTATTGGGAAAAGTATTAACAACAAAGTAGACTAATCAAAAATAAATAACGTATAAGGATACTGGGATAACCTTCGCCTAACTGGCAGCAGACAATGAAACAAATGACCTGTTCAGTGTTTGAGTTTGTTCGAATACTAATTACTATTAATAATAATAATCTAAGTAAAGCTGCTCAAACAATTAAACAATAATACAGAATTGAAAATACCTTTTTTTTACTATTTGAAATTTGAGTGAGTGTTTCAAATAGACACATTTTGTTTCAACAACATGTTGACAACATGCTGATGACCACTTTAATTAGGTCTTAGTTAAATATAGGTCTACTAATTTATCATTTAAACTCTATTTTGTAAAAACTCATTAAAAGTTATTAATTAATAATTATTAATTTACCTGGTCTTGCGAATGAGGAAAACTCTGGATAAGCCATCACGCCTGAATATGACATGTTCCCCCTCTTGGATTGTAGATACAGCCATTGGCTCTTATTTTCTTCAAAGAGTGAAAGACGTTCGATGTTACTTTAAAATTATTAATTAATATAACAACAACACTATAGTATATCTACTATTATTAGGTTGGATTATTGTGCGAGTAGCATGTGTACATCGTCAGGATAAGGGCAAATACAAAACATAAACAGCACGCACTATTTTCAAAAGTTGTATAATTATTCTTTAATATATACTCTAACTTCTTCTATAATGTGTACATATTTCTGTCTATAATTATTTATAATAAAGCGAATATTCTTTGAAACAGGAATAAATCTACTTTAGCATCACTGTTATAATAAATACAGAATTGTTTTTATTTTGTTTTGTATAGAAGTGATTCAATATTGTGGGTGGAATTTACAAACATTTTTGAAAACAAAATGATGAATCATAACATGGAAACAGAATAAAACATTTGTTTGTTTTAATATTTGACAAGAATATTCGTATGCAAATGTTTAACATATTAGCAAATGCAAATTTATAAAGATTCCATTATTTAAAAATTCTTTTGCTTTTTCATAATTTTCTTATAGTTAAAATATTGCATAAGGTTTTCCAATTTTTCCCGTACATATATTTTATGGTCAACCTGCTCATCTTGACTGCTAGACATAACAATATTATTAACATTAACATGCATTAACAGTTCGCTCGAATTACTTTGTCTTTAGAGGTACATCTCTATACACTCACGTAATTAATTATGCAGTTTACACAGTTTAATAGTTTGTAACTGTAATTTCTTATAAACCAAATGATCTTCTGTGAGAACTTCTATACGTCGGTACAAAACACGATATTTTAACCTCAGAATGTCTAGCCTAGAATAGAAGTTAGTTACACTGTGTCAGTGTGTGTGACTGTTGTCGTGTAAATAAAATGAAATTGATATCATATCAATGCTATATACTATAATATATTCGTGACAGTAGTTAAGTGATTAGTTGTATTTCTTACAAACCAAACTTGCATGTATTCGGATTCATGAAAAGGCAACGAATGTGAACCAGTTTTTATCTTAATTTAACATTTTTTAATGTGTGAAGCCATAACTTAACTAAAATAACTTCTTTGCCTGTAGGACCCCGATCCACCTTCATCAGCACATTTGGGATGTGAGGAAAGCTACTGCAACCCGTCACTTAATATCCTTTTCAGGGTGCACAAAAGAGTACACTTACTCATTGTGGGCATTGAAAACAACATCATACTGATTTAGAAGGCTCTGCAGAGTCTGCACACAACCAGTTTCTTCCACTCAGTTTGATCTCAAAGTAATTAAGTGCATTAAACTTATTTTTCAAAGCATTAACTGGCTATGCCCCCACTATTTCCTGTACATTTACTACTTTCGGACTTAAAAAAATATTTCCAAATTTCGAATCTGCACCTTTCTTTAATTAATTTGTAGTCACAGATACTTGGCCAGTGTAAAACACACTACAGCACACCATGCCTTAGAAAACTAGGTAAACTATTTAAAATATCTTGATTATAAGTATAGGTTACATCATGTCAATGAAGTGGAAGTCTGTTTAGTTTTTGTGGGATACAACTAACTGCCCAATGTGACATATGATTTTGTTTAGTACATATATTAACAGATCCCATTGCATCAATTTCCTAGTCAAGATGATGATGATTCAATAGTTTGTCATTGTAATGATAGTATTGATTCATATTTCCACATTATTAAAATTGCAGTCACTCTCACTTGTTAAATCATCTCCTCTAATTGTTTCATGTCACCATCAATGGTTTTCATTCTTGTTCTCTTGAACAGTAGAATAATTAAACAGAAACATCACTTACAGAAACCCTCATAAAGTAAACAAATATAATGTACCTTTTCTGTTTAATCTTATAAAGCTCTACGTAGAAGTGGACAACACTGAAAACTGTTTTGTCTACAGACATTTTTGCTTGAAAATGCAGCTTCTCATTGTAGACTCAGCTTTGTTGAGTCAGTCATTTTTGTGTTTGTGATCAGTAAAGAAGAATTACTCAGAGATAATTTGTAGCTATTATACTCTGCAGAATGCATTACATCAGCACTAGGTATAGAAATATTGAAAGTAAATTTACCTGCTCACATTCTAATGTGCCCTTATAAGCCACAGAATGGAAAAGATGGAGGTGCTGCCTCTACACAATCATAGAGATCTTACTGATGCATGTGCTGAAATATTAAATGTACACTGGCCCAGATCAAAGGCAGCAAGGTATGCTTAGCAATAAATCATTTTGTATGTCTGCTCAGCGATCAATTCCTGTTGGTCTCTCTTTTGTTTCTTTCATTCTTTCACCTAAATAATTGGAACATCTGGTCAGGCAAAACATACTGATCAGAAATGTTACTCATGGTCAGGCAAAACAAACTGGCCAAGATCCTCACCTTGGCTTCCTTGTAGCCCTTCCTAGAAACGGGCTGTTTTCATGGCAGCCTGGCTAACAAAGTGATGGATCGACGTGATCCCCGTAGTAGTGAGCGACATTTAGATGAAGCCAAGCATTGGAGAACCCCAGTCTACCTTTATCAGCACACTCAGAATGTGAGGAAAGCTACGACAAGCCCCCACTTAACGTCCTTTTCAGAGTGCACAAAAGAGTAATCGTACTCATTATGGGCATTCAACAACAACCTATATCATTTTCTTTCCATGTATTTTAGAAAATAACATTTCTAAATAAGATGTCATCAGAAAATTCTATTGAATAAATAATCTGTATCTGCTGTCACATAAGCGACAATATATACAGAAAATCAAAGACAGAATAGCAAATGAAAGCAGTAAAAATATGATCTGTGGAGAAAAAAAACCTTTTAGCTCTCCGTGGAGCACATATTTTAAACAAATACAGAAAAAGTCTTTCTGTCTTGAGCCATCCATTCCAGCTCTGTCCATGTCTTCCCAGTTTCCTGTATGTTTGTCTCAAGCTATTTTCTTAACTTAACATCTTTATAATCATTTTATTTACATTTCCTTGCTCTGAAGCTATGCGCATCCAATCTATTTTTAAATGCATTAATTATCCTTGTGTCCACTATTTCCTTTGGCAATATATTCCAAGAATTCACCACTCTCTGACAAAAAAAAAATTTCCTAAAATCTAATCTGGGCCTTTCTTTAGTTAATTTTTAGCTATGCCCTCTTGTTCTTGTGGGTTATTATCATGTATTAAGTCACCTCGAATTCTTCTCTTTTCTAGACACTATAGGCCTGTTTTTCTAAGTATTTTCTCATAACTGTAATTGTGGAATCCCGCTATCAGCTTTATCGTTCTTTTTGTATCCTTTCCAGTATGTTTATATCTCCTCTACGATAAAGCCCTCACACCTGTACACTGTACTTCAATCTAGGTCTAACTAATGCTTTATACAGTGTAAGAGTCACTTCCTTGCTTCTATGTTTAATATTTCTTTTTATCACACCTATGCATTTGCCTTTTTCACTGCTACCTGGACTTGTTCACTCACTTTATATGTATGATCTATTATATAGCAAGACCAATATCTCCACTTCTTTATGAGTGTTTTGGTCTTCTCTTAGGTAGGTAGGATGCTGTTGTGATTGAATGTCCACAATGAGTATGTTCACTCTATTGTGTGCCCTGAAAAAGACGTTAGGTAGCAGGTTGCATTAGCTTTCCTCACATCCAGAATATGCAGATGAAGGTGGACTGGGGTCCTTCAGGCAGTTGTGCAGTGTTTAGCTTCATCCGTGTGCTGCTCACTACAACTGGGATCACCTCGATTCCCCACAGCGTTAGCTAGACTGCCATGAAACAGCCTATTTCCAGGCAGAACTGCATAAAAGTAGGGGTATTGGTCAATATATTTTGCCTAACCCTGACTATAACATTGTCTGATCAGTATGTTTTGCATTACCAGACGTTAATCTCCTTTTCTCAGATAGGTAGGTAAGTCGCTTAGGCAACAAGGGCCTATCGTGCCTATCATCCATTTGCGCAATGAGTGGCTGAGTCCCAAACTTTGTGCAGTGAGGATGATCTCTTTCTCATTTGACCCAACCAAGTGCTGTATGAATGGACACAGATGCGAGACCATGATGGAGAGGGTTGTTTTTCAACCTTGATGTCTATGGTGTGCTATAAGAGCTGATGAACTGGGACTTCCTCAGCAAGGAAAGCCACATGTCAAAATAGGAGCAGACAGTACGGTAATGGTTTAACATGGTGAAGGTACTTTCAAGGTCTGTCTTATGAAACATAGCATGTAACTAGAAGTATCACATCCAGAGTGCGAGTGCATATCTTCAATTGCATTCTTCATTTTAGATGGCGGTATGTAATAAAAGAACATTTAGTATGTTAGCTGCAAATCTCAAGCAAGTATGGGAACAATATCATACGGTTTTGTCTTGATGATGTAACTTACACTGTTTTAGGATTATAGTGAGGAAGAAACTGCGCTGGTCATCAACCTCACACTCGGGATCAAGATGCTGAGCAGCGCATGAGAGACCCACAGCTGACCTAACATCAGGGCCAGTGAACCAAAGCTGCTGTAACAGTTCCAGCCGGAGCATCAGCGTTTAGGGCAGGGGTGATGGGGTCAGCGACTCTGAGAACAAAGCTACTTGAATGTGGGCCAAGGTCACTCACCGTCTCAACACTAAGTCGACAAAGGAAAAGAGGGGGGGGGGGGGGGGGGGGGGGTTTGAGGGAAAGAATGTGTCTAGTGGTATGGGTAGGGGTTAGGAGCTGACCACTCTGGCGTTTCGAGTTGGGTAGTGGGGGGGGGGGGGGGGGGTAGTGACAAACAGGTCAACAGGGCTTGCTGCAACATTTTAGAGGGACAGGAATTCAGAGTGATTCGTTCCAATAACAACTAAGTGGAGGTAGATCCAAACTAGAGTGATGGCTGGATCAGACATCCCACAGAGGCCATTGGAAAGCTCTGATACTGCTTGAGACTATATAATCCTAAGTAAAATGTAACTCAAGCAGGCTTTCCATGGAGAGAGAGAGAGAGAGACAGAATTTTACTAGGGGTCTGTTTAGTTCGCCGACTTTATGGACGAGCGATTGATAGGCTGTTTTACGAATGTTAGAGAGATAGAATGAAGTGCAGAGTGACTGAACCAGCATACGCCTTTGAGTCTTGGCCAGTCGCTCTATAAGGTAAGGTATGTGTTGTGCACCCTATATCAAAAGGACTGGAAGTAACTCAGGATGCAGGCACTCTGGTCCCACCTCCCTTGAGACCTTGGGTTACAATAAACATAAATCTGTGGCAAACCTCAGCAACAACCAAAAGGTGATAACAATTAAAGATAGAGAGAGAGAGACACATCCATGCACACACAGACATACACACAGTTGACCTGTACTTCTACAGGGGCAGATGCCTTTGTCCAGGTTCCAGCACTGGCGTGAGCTGGATGTAGCCGCGGGAGGAGGATTTCCTGCAGAGCCAGCTAGGCTCGAGCAACTTATTACTCAGTTGCACTGGGACAAGTTCCGCTGAGGGTTGTTAACTGATGTGCAAGTTCATCATAATAGATTCAAACAATAGAGCAAAGTAGACCCAGAATCTGTTAGACACCATCTATGCTGCTCTTAACAAACCACCTAACCATAGGCGGTGTTAAGACATGTCACACAGTTAGTCGCCTCTTACAACATGCTCTCTTTGAGGCACTCGTGCTATTCTTGTCCTTGTCATACACATAGACCCTGGCAGACTACTCAGGACATAAATATATATGTAAATATATATAAATATAAATGATAGATAAGGGGGAACCAGTGGATGTTATTTATCTAGGCTTTTGACAGAGCACCTCATGGAAGATTATTTTAAAAGTTAAAATCACATGGAATAGGTGGGGAGGTTGCCGAATGGATTGAATATTGGTTAACGGGAAGAAGGCAGAGAGTGTGCATAAATAAGGAGTACTCTAAGTGGTGTGAAGTAAAAAGGTGGAGTCCACAGGGCTCAGTTTTGGGACAAATGTTGTTCTTGATATATATAAACGATTTCGACATTGATATAGGTTCCATGATTTAAAAATTTGCGAACGACACAAAACTATGTAGGAGTGACTCATCTATAGCTGAGGTAGACAAATTGAGGTTGAATTTAGATAAAATTCGAGACTGGTCTCTGAGATGGCAAATGGAGTTTAATATAGATAAATGTACAGTCGTCCACATGGGGACATAATTGCAGAATGGGCGAGAACAATATTAGAATGTTAGATAAGGAAAGGGACCTAGGGGTTATAATAGAGCATACAGGTAAAGTGAGTAAGGAAGTCCAGGTAGCAGTGAATAAGGTAAATATAATGTTAGGTATGATAAAAAGAAATATTAAACATAGTAGTATAACTTAACTTAACATCTTTATACTGGTTTAGAAGACCCTGCAGAGTCTGTATACAACCAGTTACATTTACATCACCTTGCTCTAAAAGCTATGCGCATCCAGTTTATTCTTAAATGCATTAACTGTCCCTGCCTCCACTACCTCCCCTGGCAATGCATTCCAAGCAGACACCACTCTCTGACTAAAAAAATATTTCCTAATATCTAACCTGGACCTCTCTTTAGTCAGCTTGTAGCTATGCCCTCGTGTTATTGTAGGTGGCTGTATTTTAAAAAACTTGTTATAGTCTAATTTATCGATTCCTCTGATCATCTTATAAACCTGTGTTAAGTCACCACGAATTCTTCTCTCTTCGAGACACTGTAGGCCGGTTTTTCTGAGTCGTTCCTCATAACTGTAATTCTGGAATCCCACTATCATCTTTGTCGCTCTTTTTTGTATTCTTTCTAGCATGTTTATGTCCCCTCTATGATAAGGACTCCACACCTGTACACAGTACTCCAATCTAGGTCTAACAAAAGCTTTATACAGTTTGACGATCACTTCCTTGCTCCTATGTTTAATATTTCTTTTTATCATACCTAACATTGCATTTGCCTTTTTCACTGCTACCTTAACTTGCTTACTCACCTTTCCTGTATGATCTATTATAACCCCTAGGTCCCTTTCCTTATCTATCTTTCTAATATTGTTTTCTCCCATTCTGTAATTATGTTCCATATTGGATCTACCCATGTGGATGACTGTACATTTATCTACATTAAACTCCATTTGCCAGCTTACAGACCATTCTCAAATTTTATCTAAATCCGACATCAATATATCCACTTCTGCTTTAGATGAGACACTACTGCATAGTTTTGTGTCATCAGCAAATTTTGCAATCATGGATCTCATATCAATGTCCAAATCATTTATATATATCAAGAACAAAATTGGTCCCAAAACCAAGCCCTGTGGCACACCACTTTTCACTTCACTCCACTCAGAGTACTCCTTATTTATGCCCACCCTCTGCCTTCTTCCCGTTAACCAATTTTCAATCCATTTGGCAACTTCCCCACCTATTCCATGTGATTTTAACTTTCGAAATAATCTTTCATGAGGTACTCTATCAAAGGCCTTTGCAAAGTCTAGATAAATAACATCCACTGGCTCCCCTTTATCTATGATTTTAGTAACCTCCTCCATGAATTCTCATAGATTTGTTAAGCATGATCTCCCTCTAGTAAACCCATGCTGACTATTTCTAATTAGATTAAATTTGTCTAAATGCATTACAATGTTTTCTTTGATTATCGACTCTAACAATTTACAGACTATGCTCGTTAAACTCACTGGTCTATAATTTGCTGGATCTGATTTTTTGCCTTTTTTGAATAAGGGGATCACTCCTGCATCTTTCCAATCCTGTGGAACAATCCCTTTTGTAAGTGATTGAGAACATAATATAGCCAATGGTTTTGCTAGTATAGTAGTAAGGAGGTGATAGTCAAACTATAAAGCATTAGTTAGACCTAGATTGGAGTACAGTGTACAGGTGTGGAGTCCTTATCGTAGAGTAGATATAAATATGCTGGAAAGGATACAAAGAAGAGTGATAAAACTGATAGTGGGATTCCAGAATTATAGTCACGATGAAAGACTCAGAAAACCCGGCTTACAACGCCTTGAAAAGAGAAGAATTCGAGGTGACTTAATGCAGGTTTATAAGATAATCACAAAAAAGGTTAGACTATTACAAGTTTTTCAAAATGCAACCACCAATGAGAACAAGAGGGCACAGATACAAATTAGCTTTAAAAAAAGATCCAGATTAGATATTAGGAAATATTTTTTTAGTCAGAGTAGTGGTGAATGCTTGGAATGCATTGCCCCAGGAGGTAGTGAAGGCAGAGACAGTTAATGCATTTAAGAATAGATTGTATGCACATAGCTTTTAGAGCAGGGTAATGGAACTGTAACTGGTTGTCTACAGACTCTAATGAGTCTTCTAAACCAGTATAAAAATGTTAAGTCAAGTTATATATATTGGAGGCTGCGTGGCCTATAGGTGAAGCGTCAGTTTCACGATTCCAATGTACCAGGTTCAAATCACGCTTGTGTCCAGATTGGCAGACATTGGTTTTTTTTTCACTACTCAACGTATGGAAAGAAATGGCAACCTCTCGTACTGCACACTTGCCAAGATACTTATTGCGGCCAAATATTTTACCTTTGAATGAAGAAACCGCAAGTATTTGAGTGGCACAAGTGTTTCCGTGAAGGTCATGTTAGTGTTGATGATGATGTTGGACAACCATCAACCTCAATCAACAATGAAAATATTGAGCGTATTTGAAACGTTGTGTGTGCTGACAGAAGACTTAGTGTCAAGAAAATAGCCTCAGAAGTTGGAACATCAGTTGGAAGTTGCCACAGTGTTCTCCACAATGAGCTGCATATGCACCATGTTTGTCAACACATGGTTCCCAAAATGTTATCTCCTAAACAAAAAGAAACGAGATTGATGCTGGCAGGAGGCCTAATCACAGTGGCTGATCAAGACAGCAATTTTCTCAACAACATAACTACAGGAGATAAGACCAGGGGTTTTTTGTACGATCCTCAGACAAAACGACAGTCCTCTGAATGGAAATCTTCCACATCTCCCTGGACACAGAAATTTCGTTTGGACAAGAGCAAAGGAAAAGTTATGTTGAGAGTTTTTTTTAATTCTTAGGGTATTGTCTATCATGATTTCATTCCTGAAGGCCGAACGGTTAACAAGGAAATGTACGTTGATATCCTCCGTCGTCTAAGAGATGCAATCAGAAGAAAACAACCAGAAAAATGGACAACAAACAGATGGATTATGCTGCATGACAATGTACCAGCTCGTCGATCCCTACTGGTGAAGCAGTACCTTGCAAAGCACAATGTGATTACCTTGGAACATCCTCCATATTCTCCCGACCTGGCACCAGCTGATTTTTTCTTGTTCCCTCGACTGAAATCGGCACAGAAAGAACAGCGATTCAAGGATACTGAGGACGTTATCACCAATGCGACAAGACAGCTGAGAGAGGTGTCAAAGAATGGGTTCCACGAATGTTTTCAGCGGCTGTATGCACATTGGCAAAAGTGTGTAGTTGCCGAACGGAACTACTTTGAAGGAAATGTAATGTAGATAATTCTACTGTAACTTATTTCTATACAATTCACTGATTCCTGAAACTTTAAGAAACTGCCTCGTGTTTGTGCGCGTGTGTGTGCATATATATATATATATATTTTAATTTAAAATATTATTGATTCATTTTAAATATTGAATCTCATGAAAGTTTCTTTCAATTTCAGAAACCATGGTCTCAGCAAGTCATGTGATCAGATGCCTGTTTGCCTAGCATTTGTAAGGCAAGATGGCAGCAACGTAGAGGTGCTGGGGTTTGTTAAAATACTAACAGTCCAGGGAGTTCAAAATTCTTGCCTTTTGGAATCAGGTATATCTTGTTTGTAGTTGTTGCAGTGATAAACAAAGGGCTAAGCTCATAGGAAAATCATCTTTAATTAAGTCAATAGACCTTGGTTTGAACTCAGAAATACCCAAGAAAACAGCAAATTAAGTAAAAACTACAAAAAATTATTGTGAAATGATTTTTTCTTTAGGGGAGTTGCTATCGATCAAAATAAGGTGCTCGTCTCTCAAGAAATGAATGAACTAAAGTACAAAATGGTCTGTGTTTGACAAGCTTCAAGTGTCTCCTGATCTCAAGGGAGGTGTAATTGATACCTAGTCCTATCGGTGAAGGACGATAAACTCTGAGGTCCCGTGGGCAAGATCTGCATGTAAAAGAACCTTTGGCAGTTTAAAATAGCAGGCTGTTAGTCCCTTTCAAGGAAAAAAATCTGAAAAGTAACAAAATTCATACCATAGTGGCCTGCATAAAGGTCAAAAGGAGGCAAACCCTCATCACGCAAAGACACAACATGCCAATCACATGTTTTCCCCACACTTGATTACAGGTATAGAAGAAAAAAACACCTCTACTCCCCCAATGGATAGAAGAGAAGCAACTAAGAAGTAACACTTTTCTTTATAGGTCAAAATGTCAGTTGCTGTTTTATGTGAAAGTGTCTTACCATTTTTTTTATCTTTTATCATTATTTATGTTAAAAATGTTCTTTTTTCTTCAGCGTCCATTCTAAAAAAGATGTGGCGGTATGCCGTAGTTTACAGTAAGGTAATGCTACGATATCTGTGGTTGTCAGCCTAACACATCTGTTCTCAACGCAGATGTTTTGGGACTTGCTTTGCCTTCCCTTTCAATATGTTATCTCTTAGCCAGGCTGCATGGTTGCAGTCTGTTTCCAGAGCCGCCTGTAAGCCGCTGGCTGCTGTCAGCTCATTCACTACTGCATTGTCTGCCCCGATCAGATATGACAAGGGCTGATTATATTTTCTATTAAGGTCTTCACTGTGTTAGTATCGGGTTCATGTCTGCTGCTATGTGAAACTGGCTCCTCTTTCTTGTCTTTTGCATTGTATGCGAATCCATAAGCGAAACGGGCATTATAACATGTGATTATTGTTGAACTTTATAAGTGTATGTTTATCCATATGTTGTCCATCCCTAATTGAATGGGATTTTTTCTCTTCTCTCAACAGTCATTGTAAGAGAAATAGACAGGGGCAAAGGTCTGGGGAGGGTACTAATGAGTCTTACAGAACACTATGCACAAGGGTAAGTTGTAACAGATTTCCAATTCAATTATAAGTTATTAAAGGTAAAGGTGGGCCCCATTGCAACAATTGCCATCAGGGATGAAGATAACTCTTCATGGAATACGCCACAGTCTATGTGAGGTGGCAAGGTCAATTCCCTTCCTTGCTGTTTATACATTTCCCCAATGCATACGTCAGGTACCCAATTAAAGCTGGGTTGACTGAAGGTGCGGTCGTACCAAGAACCAATCACGCCCTGATTTGATTTTTTTTCTGTTGGTCCATGATTTGAACCCTGGTGCAGTGTAATCTGTCTTAGCAAGCCAGCTCACTGTCGACTGGGCTACATGCTCCACATATGTAAGTTATTTTAGAGTTTGTTTTACATATATATAAGTTATTACTTGGGGAGAAAGACTAACATCTGGTCAGGCAAAATATACTGGCCAAGACCTTCACCTCGGCTTCCTCGTAGCCCTCCCAGGAAACTGGCTGTTCTCATGGCAGCCTGAATAACGAGGTGAGGGATCGACGTGATCCTTGAAGTAGTGAGCGCCACATAGATGAAGCCAAGCATAGCAAAACCGCCTGGAGGACCCCAGTTCACCTTCATTAGCACACTCTGGATGTGAGTAAAGCTACGACAACCCGCCACTTAACGTCTTTTTCAGGGCGCACAAAAGAGTAAACCTATTCGAAACAACTGTCAAGTTATTACTTTGTCAAATAATTATTTGAAAGAAAATGCTAACTTACTTTGTGCATCGCTGCACTCTGGTCAGGCTCATAGGTGCTCAGTCCCTCTCAGCAAAACGCAAATTGCTTAGACACTGATGGTTCCTATAACTCACTGGTTCTACACACTCCTGCTCCATCCTCTCAGGTGGCCTTCTCTACTGGACCGGTGTATGATTTCAAGATCCTGCAATCTGTGCCTTGCTGGTCCATCGACTGCAGTGTCTTCATCCTGTCCACATCCTAGCTCTGGTATGCCATATGACACAGTTAAAAAGGTGGTCGTCTTATCTACTTCAAAATATCACGTCTATCCATCACCAATATCCCCGAAGCCAGTATGTCAGCTTCTTTATTCCAGCAAACTCCAGCATGGCTAGGACAGCAGATCCACACAAGTTCCCATAGGTTCGAAGCCTCTATATCTTCATGCTACAGCCATCCCTTCGGCACCTTCAGAAACACGGATTGAGAGTCAAAGATGATTATTTAAAATTTTTGATTGCGATCGCCTTATTTCTCTATCCCCCAAGGTGGTGTATGTTGCACTGTTTTTATTTTGCGCCTGTCGACCAAGTGCATTCTACTTCATCATGCATTTTATGTAAGTGTCTGTTTCCTCCTGCTTTTTCGAAGAGTTTGCTTCTCTGAGGTAATAGGCCGGTGCTATGATGGGGATTGAACCCAGCACCTTCAGGATGTGAGCCATGTCACTTAACCACTAGCTCACGCCGTCCCTAGAGATGATTACATATCTCATTAAATAGGTCCCAGATAGCCACCTCAAAACCAAAGTCTTGCCTCGATTTGACGTCAAATATGTCTCTCTCCTCTCATCAATGACCCTGCCTCTCACTCTAACAGAGATTCCTCATTCGGCTTTCTTACTGCGCAGCACAGATTCAACAGTATATATGACAGCGGCAGAATTCTGGACATTTTCAAATATTAGTTTTAAATAACCGTATTCTCATGTGCCTTTCCTCAGACTGGGTATAAAGACTGTGTACCTGAATACACTAGACAAAGAAGGTTTTTATGAAAGAGTTGGATATACTAAATGTAGTCCAGTCACCAGCCTTGGAGAGAATGCTCACAGAGTGCCTGAAGCAATGGTTAGTATTCTTCTTATGCTTTTTCCTAAGAAAATTAGTTATTCGTTCTATTATACATATTGTTATTGTTGTTTCGAATGCCCACAATGAGTAGGTTTACTCTTTTTTGTGCCCTGAAAAGGACCGTTAAGTGGTGGATTGGAGTAGCTTTCCTCACATCCCCAGCATGCTGATGAAGGTGGACTGGGGTCCTCCAGGCAGCTGTGGTATGCTTGGCTTCATTTGCGTGTCTCTCACTACTACGGGGATCATGTCGATCTCCCACCTCCTTAGCCAGGCTGCCATGAAAACAGCCCGTTTTCAGGAAGGTCAGCGAGGAAGCCGAGGTGGGGGTCTTGGCCAGTATATTGTGCCTGGCCCTGACTAACATGTCTGATCAGTATGTTTTACCTGACCTTAACATGTCTGATCAGTATGTTTTACCTGACCCTAACATGTCTTGGCTTGGCTGGCTTCGTTCATTCTCAATCTTCCGCTACCAAACCCTGAAAGGGCTTAAGTAGCAGAATGTAGTCCAGAGAACGGAATGCGTTGTGTGGTAGTTTACAGCTTGACTGCGATATTTGCACCTTTCGGTCCAACACATCCGACTTCAGCAAGGATTTTTTGAGTACCGGGTTAGCATTCCCTCTTCGATCCCTTCTCCTTAGCCAGTCTGCCTTGCTGCAGCCTGTTATCCAGGATCACCGCGTGGAGGAGTAGAAGGGTCTTGGGAGCTCTGGTTCGCTGGCCCTGACGCTAGCAGTCAGCTCTGGGTCGCTGACTACTGCAGCTCATGCGCTACTCAGCATCTTGATCCCCCTAACATGTCTGATCAGTATGTTTTACCTGACCCTAACATGTCTGATCAGTATGTTTTGCCTGACCAGACATTAGTCTTCCTCCCCTATTATACATGTAAATGGAAATATACATATGCTCATCTTAAATCAGAAGTAATGCTACTAGCTAACCAGTGTAATTTTCTCCAAAACGTTGTATAAAGGTGAATGAGACAGAACTAAAACAAGTACACTCATTTCAATATTTGGGCACCCACATCAAATCTGATGGGAGATGTACTTATGACATAAAGAACTTAAGTAAGAGAGTACTTGGATGTTACGTGTAACCAGTACTGACATATGACAGTGAGTCATGGACAATCAGCAGGCAAGTACAGGGATCATTGGAGGCAACGGAAATGTGGTTTTACAGAAAAATGTTGAAAATTCTGTGGATTGCAAAGAAAGCTAATTTTAATTGTAGTTCTTGAGGAGGATCAGACACAAAGACAGCTTATGGCAAAGAATTTGGACAAGACAGTCATCCTCATGAGAAGAGGTAGGTTGGAATACACGGTGACAGCGGGGATAATTCCAGGGACAGCGGGAGGTATAGAGAGAAAATATTGGACAACTTGAACGCATGGCATGGGAGACGATCCACGATGAAACTGATAAACAACACACGTGATAAGAGGAAATGGAGAACCATGATCGGCAACACCAACCGACAGGGCACTTGATGATGATGATGATAGGTACTGTTTCTAGAGCTCTCTTTTAAATTCAGAAAGGAGCAGCACATGAGCTGCAGTGGTCAGCGACCCATAGCTGACTGCTAGCACCAGGGCCAGCGAACCAGAGCTGCCAAGACCCTTCAACACCTCCACGCGCTGATCCTGGATAACAGGCTGCAGCACGGCAGACTGGCTAAGGAGCAGGGATCGAAGAGGGAATGCTAGCCCAGTACTTAAAAAATGCTTGCTGAAGTCGGATGTGTTGGACCAAAAGGTGCAAATATCGCATTTAAGCTGTAAACTACGACACAGCGCATTCCATTCTCTGGACTACATTCTGCTACTTAAGCCCTTTCAGGGTTTGGTAGCGGGAGATTGAGAACGAACAAAGTCAAGCCAAGCCAAATTCAGAAAGGGGTCTGAACACAGGATGACATAAGTCACCAACAACTTATAGCTGACTGCTTACATCATAGTCAGCAAACCAGAGCTGCCTAAGACTCTTATTCCACATCCAATTGTCATCCGAGGAAAGAAGCTGCATCCATGCAGTCTGTCCGAGAGACTGGATTAAACAGGAAAGGTAAACCCAGTCCCAAATATGTGTCATGCTCAAACCAGATGTGGGGACGGCGTGGGCTAGTGGTTAAGTGACACGGCTCACAACCCAAAGGTGCTGGGTTCGCTCCCCAATCACAGCACCGGCCGTTACATCAGGGAAGCAAACCCTTAGAAAATGCAGGAGGAAGCAGACCCTTACATAAAATGTGGCTGAAGTTGGGTGCACTTGGCCAACAGGCGCAAATTAAAGACAGTGCAACGACACCATATTGGACAATAAAGAAATAAAGCGAACGCAAAAAAAAACCAGGTGTGCCGGATCGAAAGGCACATATATGGCAGTCTCGTTGTAAACTACAACACAATATAACAAAATGTTGTTTTCATGATGAATGACGAAAAAGAAACCCAGAAGGCTATTTCAGAAATGTGGTCTATGAATAGTAGGTTGTGCAATGTCATGAGTATGAGAGTCTTCTACCATAGAGGAGTTATACCATACTCTTACACACCTTTTAATACACGCTATCAGTGTGGTAGTGATTCTATTGCAGCAACAAAGATCAAGTCACCAATTTCAGTGGCACAGCAAGAGAAAAGACTGTCCACGTGGCTGAATAAAGAGAGTGGTCTTCATCACATGTGATGGATGAACATCAGTCGTTCTATTCTTGCCTCCATCACAAACAGAGCCTTCTCCAGGAAACCATGTAGACAGAACTAGGAAAACTCCAGAGATCTTCAACAATAACTTTTCAGTGGCTACCATGCCATTGCGGAATCACAGGAAACGAGAGAGCTGATGCTCTGGCAAAAGATGGCAGCAAAAAAGGCACAATTTAAACATCGAGTATCATACAGAGAAATCAATAACATCATCAGAAATCAGTTTACGCACCAATGGAGAGAAGACAGAAACATAAGCAGTACACCAGACCCAATTCACCAACTCAAAAGAAATCAACAAACTACCTTATTTCGCCTGAGAACCGGACACTGCAGACTACTAGAACATCTATACCGACTGAAGATCTCACACACCGATGAGTGCCCATGTGGAACAGGAGGCCAGAACCCTGAGCATATTCTACAGGAATGCCCAATCTATAGGGAAATGAGATGCCAGACCTGGCCAGAGGGTGCGGAGCTGAGACAAAAGCTGTGGGGCAGTTGCTCCGACCTGGTGAAGACTACAGACTTCATCATGGCGACTGGCCTGCAGATATAGCATGACCAAAAGATCCTGAATGCAAAGAAGAAGAACAAAACTTACATTTTTGTTACATGAAAATTAATAACTCGAGGAGTTCTTTCTATTTCTACTTCCGTCTATTTCAGCTGAAAAAGCTATTGGGAGTATCTATATCATTGCCACACTTAAAAGAGGAGCCTAACATTGATGGTAGATCATGCCATTCTACGGCCAGAGAACCTGAAATTCTGGACAACAAAAATGACAACAGTGCGTCTCAGTTATCTATCAAATCAAATGTGCGGTATAAGGAACAACTCTCATTAACCACTTCGCCAGCACCACCACCTCCTCCTCCACTTCCTCTGCCAACAAAATCTTTATCATCAGATGACAGCAGTTCCTACAGTCGAGCTGTGGTTAGAATGGACCCAAACTGTGTTATTTGGATGAAGAAAGATCTTTGATATAAAGGTAAATGTAACCACATGATACACTTGCATCAGGATGAAGTGTTATACACTTTGATCTACAAGGTCTCAGCTTTATGTGTTGTAGAGTGATTGGTATCTTTCCTGTCTTTTCCTTCTATAGCTGTAGGAAACGTACCCGTTTACAGATTGGTAGACAGGCTCATACCAATTTGAGTCATGAACTCCATTAATTTTCCTTGAAAGACAAGCTCTCTATCCAGTCATCATGTGAATGCATTCCTCTTCACTCCTTCTTATTCACTGAAAAGTGAATTCACTTTTTTATTCATTTACAAAATTTTCGTTCCAACACAATGCTATACACTAAACATCAAATGAAATCCCACACATTGTAGCAGCAGAAATGAATTACCTGCGATAAATATTGGACATAACAAGGAGACACGCCCCCCCCCCCCCCCCCTCCCTCACCACAAACAATGCTATTTAGATACAACAGATTCAAAGCCAAAGGCAGATCATGAAAAAGGTGCGTACAGAAATTTCTGAGGCAGTGAATGCTACTGTGTATGAGGCGCACAGACGGGCTCGTTCTAGAGATCTCTTCATAACCTGACGCTAAAAGGCATAACAGGATAAGTGAAAAGAAAAGAATCGTGTGACAGAGGTATTGTGAGTGTGGTTTACAAATCCAACATACCAAGTTCAAATCATGTTGCGCTCGATTTCACGGACGAGGCAAATGACATCCACATAGACAAATATATTTTATATTGTTTCAAGAGCTTTTCATCAAACCTAGGAAGATACCTGTACTGCAATGCCAATATCCAATCCACGATTGCAAAATTAACGAATGACACAAAACTATGTAGTAGTGTCTCATCTAAAGCAGAAGTGGATATATTAAGGCCAGATTTCAATAAAATTCGTGAATGGTCTGTGAACTAGAAAATGGAGTTTAATGTAGATAAATGTACAGTCATCCACATGGGTAGATCCAATATGGAGCGTAATTACAGAATGGGAGAGAACAATATTAGAAAGATAGAAAAGGAAAGGGACCTAGGGGTTATAATAGATCATACAGGTAAAGTGAGAGTAGATTGGAGTACTGTATACAGGTGTGGAGTCCTTATCATAGAAGAGATATAAACATGATGGAAAGGTTACAAAAAAAGAGCGACAAAACTGATAGTGGGATTCTAGAATTACATTTCTGAGGAAAGACTCAGAAAAACAGGCCTACAGTGTCCAGAAAAGAGAAGAATTCAATGTGACTTAATACATGTTTATAAGATCAAGATAAGCCTTCAAAACCCCTCGACTACCCCAGCAATGGGAAAAATGTTGTATGGCAGTTTGTTTTTTAAATTGTTGTTTATATAAGATAATCAACAGTAAGGATAAATTAGACTATAACAAGTTTTTTCCAAATACAACCACCTACAAGAACAAAAGGGCATAGCTACAAATTAACTAAAGAAAGGTCCAGATTAGATATTTGGAAATATTTTTTTAGTCAAAGAGAGGTGAATGCTTGGAATGCATTGCCACAGGAAGTAGTGAAGTCAATGACAATGAATGCATCTAAGAATAGATTGGATGCGCATAGCTTTAAGAATTGAAAAGACTTCTACTATAAGCGGGATAGACTTATAAGTCATCTTTTATGACCTGCTCTTAGTATGCCAGTTTTGTTCTGTTATTGACTTTGTCATAGTCACAGCCCTCTAGGAAACTCTCTGGTACTATAAATACATAAAATAAATTGCCTTATCTCATTCTTTCTATTAACCACATTTTATTTTATTCTTTTATAAGCTTTCAATAAGAGACCCTGAATCCATATTGAGTGAAATTACTGTTATTTCATCATGTGAATTGCATTTGTTTATACAACAACTGCCATAGACATTAAACAATATCATATATATGATTCATATTAATTTTATGGTCACAATTGGAGGACCTTAATTACGTAGATGATCTGGTGCTGTGATTGGGGAGTGAACCCAGCACTTTAGGGTTGTGAGCTGTCACTTAACCATTAGCCCATGCCGTCCCCCAGACTGAATATCAACATGAAGAAAACCAAGCTCCTTAAGGACCAATCAAGCTGGAGAGAGCTGTTGAAGAGGTGTATGTCTTTACTTATTTAGGCAGTACAATTGTGACACATCAGGAGATACAGATGCAGATGTAAGGACCAATCAAGCTGGAGAGAGCTGTTGAAGAGGTGTATGTCTTTACTTATTTAGGCAGTACAATTGTGACACATCAGGAGGAGATGTAAGGACCAAAATTAGAAAGGCAAGAATGGCATTCCTGACGCCAAAAAACATGTGGAGATCTAGAGAGATCAAAATTCACACTAAAGATAAAATATTCAACACGAGTGTCAAGTCGATGTTGTATGGAGAACAACTAAGGTGATACAACGACTCCAGTCTTCCGCTTACAGATGCCTACGACGGATAATGGGCATGAAGTGGTGAGCAATGAAGACTTGTGGGAAAGCAACCAACAACAGTCAATGGAACAACAAATTAGGATAAGAAAATGGGGCTGGTTAGGACATACACTCTGGAAGACACCATCCAACATAACTAGGCAGGCTCTAAGGTGGAATCCACAAGGGAAGAGAAAGAGACGTAGACCTAAAAATACACAAAGAAGAGAAGGTGAGAGGGAACTACGACTAAATAGTTACACCTGGAGAGAGGCAGACGGAATAACCCAGGACCGTGTATACAGGTGAGATGTGGTCAATGGTCTATGCATCAAGAGGAGCAGTGGGCTGGACCTTGATTGATTGCATTGACTTAGTTGTTCATCTTCTACCATGGGATGTAGAGGTCTTCTTTTATTATTTTTTTGTAGCTTTTAGGAAATTGCATTAATCTGAAACAATTAAAATGTTGTCTTTATGAAATTTTGTGCACAGCTTTTATGAAATTTGTTTTCACTTTATATCCAGTTTGAATTACATTTTTATGAGTAAAATGTCAGATGTCATTGATCCTTGCACAAATGTATCTTTACAGAATGCCACAACTTGATTAAATTTGCACATCTCGTTGCATTGTCTTTTGTTGTTGCATGTACTGTAAGAAGAGAGCAGCATAGATGCGCCTAACAGACAGCAGGTCTAACTTTCTCTTGTGTTTAGTCCATTATGGTTATTGGAGTGGCCATGGATTTGACTGAGATTCATACTAGTTTACGACTGACACTTGTGTCCACGGACATGTTTTGCGGTTTTCCATTTGGATTCATTATTTTGTGGTGTTTTTTTCCCTATGATTATCCTTGCAAAGTCATTGGCTGTTTTAAATAGTATTTCGGCTGCCCTGTGTCATTTTTCCACAGCCCAGTGTGCATGACTGAAATTTAAAAGAATGAAGCCCTTCGCCCTGAATGGGCTAATAATGGACTATCATTTATATACTATTGGTTTAGAAATGAGACTGAAATGCTATTCTAGTATTTGAAATTGAAACATTAAAGAAACTAATACGTACATATGGTTGATTAACAAAATATATTGGGCATATTAGGATGTAATGAGTTAAATCTGATGTCAGAGATCTTAATATTCTGGGGTGCCTAAAACTTTTGAAACAAAATGTACTGTAGCAATATTCTGAAGGCAAACTCTTAGCTGTCACAATATTAATGTGTATGTTTGGTGTTTCAATTAGCAGAGAATACAGCCAGTTAAAGAGGTTGAGTTCAATAACAATTCTAGTGTCAGAACTTTGCTGTTCTTGTCGATTTGGTGCAATGTCTGCATCACCAACATCTTTATCTGGATCATTGTAGCTGTCTAATACACAGATTTGTGCACTTTGACTGCTGCATGAGATTGAAATTATTTTTCACACATGCTGCATACAGTGAATTTGACCAGTTACTAAAAAAAAAAAAAATGTGCTACAACATTTTTCCCGTTGCTGGGGTAGTCGAGAGGTTTTGAAGGCTGAGGACTACAGACCGCTTCGCCACTGCTGTCGCCACGTCTAAGAGGACATTTACACAGAACTTCCTGTAAGCTTCTTGTAAGGGGACATTCACAGGGAACTTCCTGTAAGCTTCTTGTAAGGGGACATCCACTGGGTACTTTCTGTAAGCTTCTTGTAAGGGGACATCTAAGGGGACATTCACAGGTAACTTCCCGTAAGCTTCTTGGAAGGGGACATCTAAGGGAACATTCACAGGGATCTTCTTGTAAGGGGACATCTAAGGGGACATTCACAGGTAACTTGTTGGCAGGCAGGCCTTGAAACTATTCGGCCACGCGCTCCTCTACTTGGTACACCAGTTACCAACAGGCAGTAAATGTCAAATGTCATGACTTTAAATCCATGATGTGGGTCAAGACCATCTAATGCAGTTCTGTTTTTAAAAAAAAGTCTTCCATATGTGTCACTACTATCTGCGCATAGTTGCCCATCTCTGGTGATGATAGCGATATCATCAGATGGTTTTTGTTTTGATAACTTGCGCTATATTTAGATTATAGTGGCGAAGAAACTGCGCTGGTCATCAACCTCACTCTCTTGTCATGAGCTACCTTGGCCCAGTGGCAAGATATAAGTCAAGATGACTGGAGCTAACTCAGGATGCAGGCACTCTGGTCCCGCCTTCCTTGAAACTTGCGGAATTCGATCGTCCACTGTTTCCATTCATCGCATTGAGAGACGAGTGGTGTCTTACCTCTCAACCGCCCCTGCATGATGCAATGCTGGTACCTGAATAAGTTTAGTAAAATGGCATTGACAAAGGAATTAATTTTTTATGAAATACATCATTGCAGTTCGAGCACACCCTGTCCACAGCATTTGTGATTGCTGCACTTGAAAATTTAAAGACAGTATTGGGACTGCTGATCATGGTCACAGCACCATTGCTGGCTTGGAATGAGAAAGTGAGGCCAAAGATGCAGCAGTGAATGAGCTGACAGCAGCTATCGACTCATAGCTGGCTGCTTGTGTCGGGATCAGTGAACCACAGCTGACCAAGACCCTATTCGCCTTCAAGTGGCTGTCCTAGAAACAGTCTGCAACCATGCAGTCTGGCTAAGTGATTAGGGACCAAAGAGGGAAGGCAAACCTGGTCCCAAAAGTGCCATGCTGAAATCATGTGTGTCAGGCCAAAATATGCAAATATTGCAGTCTCACTGTAAACTATGACAGAAACGTCATTTTCAGGACAAACACCGAAGAATAATGGGAAAGTCAGCTTCATAGTTACTAACTGCAGGTTCTACGAGGCGTTTTCAAATGAAACCGGACCTAACTGCACCAAGTGAACATACGTACGATGGGCATGATGACATCATTTCTGATGTAAACAGCACAAACATAAAGTTTGCAAAATTTCATTATCCTCTGACTCATAGTTTCCTCAGCAGATCGTTGAAAACATGGCTGGTGTGATACGGAATCCGTCCAGAGTTGATCAGCGAGCGGTGATTCGGTTTCTAACAGCTGAAGGATGTCGACCAGTTGATATTCATCGCAGAATGCAGGCAGTGTATGGTGACAAAAGCGTGTCGAAGAGAACGGTCAAGAACTAGACAATGATGTTTAAAGTAGGACACGAGTTAACGAAAGATCTTCCAAGACCAGGTCAGGTGCATATTGTTGCGTCAGAAGCTGCCATCGCCAAAATTGATGCAGTAATTCAGGTGGACCGTCGCCAGAGCTTACGTTTGCCACCATACACTGCCTGCATTCTACGATGAATGTCAACTGATCAACATCCTTTAACTGTTAGAAACCGAATCACCGCTCGCTGATCAACTCTGGACGTATTCCATATCACATCCACCATGTTTTCAACTGTCTGCAGAGGAAACTATTAATCGGAGGATAATGAATTTTGCAAACTTGACAGTTGGCATGTGCTGTTTACTTGAGAAGTGATATCATCATGCGGATTCATTTGAACACGCCTCATAACATACATGGCATGCACACTATAACCATCAATAATTGATTCCAAACTTCAGCGAGTGTCTCTCCAGCTTTCTTGAAATGTGCTTTCTCTAGACCAGAATCTACCGTTTTGTCATTCAAATCAAGGTGTGATCATTTGGACCACTAGGTCCTGAAAGGTCATGAGATATTGGTGCCAAAGTACTTTTGACAGTATTGTATGCACTATGAACCTGCTCATGACAGCCAACAAATAGTGCATCAAGGTTGTTCTGCCACGAATGTCTTGTATGAAGCATGCAGTGCTTTGGAATACCTTGGATTCTCATCTGATCTGCCGTCAACTGTAATAATAATAGGCTTAACAGGTCCAACAGAATTGAATATTATTTCTTTGTAGTCATCAAGATATACAAAGGTTTTGAAGTCAGAAGCACATGTGACTGGGCTGCTGTGATACTGTCATGCTTCCTACGTCAGAAGCACATGTGACTGGGCTGCTGTGATACTGTCATGCTTCCTACGTCAGAAGCACATGTGACTGGGCTGCTGTGATACTGTCATGCTTACTACGTCAGATAAAAACACTAACTGGTCCAGTATCGCTGACTTGGTCCGTTTTAATCACAAACCCTGCATACGAGGGATGGTTGAAAAGTGTTGCACTTTAGTATGAAGGAGTCAAGGCACTTACCTGGAAATTGGTGTGAACTTGAGTCCTTCTCTGTGTATTCAACCTTCAAGGTGATACACTTCTCCTATCAATTCTTCACCTTCCTGATTGTGTAACTCCTCTCTATATGCCTGGAACCACACCACCAGTTCAGTAATCAAGTCCTAGTCATCAGATAAACAACATTCATGAACCGGACTCTTCATGTTTGGGAACAGGAAGAAGCCGCC
This sequence comes from Ariolimax columbianus, assembly GCA_036924085.1. NCBI lineage: Eukaryota > Metazoa > Mollusca > Gastropoda > Stylommatophora > Arionidae > Ariolimax > Ariolimax columbianus. Next base: position 49,296,134 of record JAVGWX010000007.1, on the reverse strand, counting down.
AAGTCCATTTAGTATGGTGCATGATTTCATACCTGCACATTTTTTTCTGACGTCCAGGATTACTGAACTGGTGGTGGTTCCGGGTCCAGAGGGAGTAGTTCTACAATCAGTGCATCAGGAAGGTGAAGAATATATGGGAGAAGTGTTTGGCCTTGCAGGCTGAATACACAGAGGACGACTAAAGTTAACATCAATTTCCAGGTGTGCCTGACTTCTTCATACTAAAGTGCATAACTTTTTGACGGTCCCTCGTAGACTGAGGGATTCAACATAATGGTATTCATACAAACAACATACTTCTATATCAGGATACGGAAGGAAGAATAATGTCTGGTCAGACAAAATATACTGATCTGACATGTTAGTCAGGTTCAGGCAAAACATGCTGGACAAGACCCCCACCTTGGCTCCCTTGTAGCCCTTCCTGGAAACGGACTGTTTTCATGGCAGCCTGGCTAATAAGGTGAGAGATCAATATGATTCTCATAGTAGTGAGTGACACGCAGATGAAGCCAAGCATAGCACAACCACCTGGAGGACCCCTATCTACCTTCATCAGCACGCTCAGTATGAGAGGAAAGCTACCTAAGCCGCACTTAACGTCATTTTCAGGGCACACAAAAGAGTGGACATTCAATAACAACGTCATGATACACATGAGTGATACAAGTAATTTATTTCACTAAAGCTGACATGATACAAAATTAAAACCAACAATGAATCATGAACATACAATATATGTAAAAATGTACATCAGTGATATATGAGAATATGATGCTGCTGAAAGAATTCTCATTTTCTCAAATACATTCTTCATACACATATCAGGATTCACAGATCTGTCTTGCAGTAAGCATCTATTAATTCAAGTGTCAATTCACAAGCGAAGGCAGCAGTTACAGTTGATATTTACAACATACAACAATTTAATGTATGTGCTAGAAATGGTTGCACCAGTCACAGAATATCCCGAAGTGAGTGGATCATGGGATCCCTTACTGGAGAGGAATGAATAACACCATTGAACTCCATGCATGCTGTAAAACGATACTAAAGGGGGTTTTGCGTTTGATGACCCTATGTAAAGTAGATTGCTACATAACCTACAGTTGCATGAGTCAGTAATGTGCGATGCTTCCTGTAAGGGAACATTGAGGGTGGAGGGGTGCTTTTGTAAGCGGCATTTAAGAAGTGGGAGGCGCTTATTTTAGGAAGCATCTTCTAAGGGTGGCTTCCTGTAAGAAGAAATCTGGCAGTCGAGGATTTCTATAAGGGAACATTCACAGAGAAATTCCTGTAAGGGAACATCTAAGGGGACATTCACAGGGAACTTCATGTAAGCTTCTTGTAAGGGGACATTCACAGGGAACTTCCTGTAAGCTTCTTGGAAGGGGACATTCACAGGTAACTTCCTGTAAGCTTCTTGGAAGGGGACATCTAAGGGAACATTCACATGGATCTTCTTGTAAGGGGACATTCACACGTAACTTCCTGTAAGCTTCTTGTAAAGGGGACATTCACAGGGAACTTCCTGTAAGCTTCTTGTAAGGGACATATAAGGGGACATTCATAGGGAACTTCCTGTAAGCTTCTTGTATGGGAACATCTAAGGGGACATTCACATGGAACTTCCTGTGAGCTTCTTGTAAGGGAACATCTAACTGGACATTCACAGGGAACTTCATGTACGCTTCTTGTAAGGGGACAACTAAGGGGACATTCACAGGGAACTTCCTGTAAGCTTCTTGGAAGGGGACATCTAAGGAGACATTCACAGGGAACTTCCTGTAAGCTTCTTGTAAGGGAACATCTAAGGAGACATTCACAGGGAACTTCATGTGAGCTTCTTGTAAGGGAATATCTAACTGAACATTCACAGGGAACTTCCTGTAAGCTTCTTGGAAGGGGACATTCACAGGGAACTCCCTGTAAGCTTCTTGGAAGGGGACATCTAAGGGGACATTCACAGGGAACTTCCTGTAAGCTTCTTGTAAGAGGACATTCACAGGGAACTTCCTGTAAGCTTCTTGGAAGGGGACATTCACAGGGAACTTCCTGTAAGCTTCTTTTAAGGGGACATTCACAGGGTACTTCCTGTAAGCTTCTTGGAACGGGACATTCACAGGGAACTTCTTGTAAGGGGACATTCACAGGGAACTTCTTGTAAGGGGACATTCACAGGTAACTTCCTGTAAGCTTCTTGTAAAGGGGACATCTAAGAGGACATTTACAGGGAACTTCCTGTAAGCTTCTTGTAAGGGAACATTCACAGGGAACTTCCTGTAAGCTTCTTGTAAGGGGACATTCACAGGGAACTTCCTGTAAGGGGACATTTAAGGGCAGATTCACAGGGAACTTCCTGTAAGGGGACATCCACAGGTAACTTTCCTTAAGCTTCTTGGAAGGGGACATCTAAGGGAACATTCACAGGGATCTTCTTGTAAGGGGACATCTAAGGGGACATTCACAGGTAACTTCCTGTAAGCGTCTTGTAAAGGGGACATTCACAGGGAGCTTCTTGTAAGGGACATTTAAGTTGACATTCATAGGGATCTTCCAGTAAGCTTCTTGTAAGGGGACATTTACAGGTAACTTCCTGTAATGGGACATTCACAGGGAACTTCCTGTAAGCTTGTAAGGGAACATCTAAGGGGACATTCACAAGGAACTTCCTGTGAGCTTCTTGTAAGGGAACATCTAAGGGGACATTCACAGGGAACTTCCTGTGAGCTTCTTGTAAGGGAACATCTAACTGGACATTCACAGGGAACTTCCTGTAAGCTTCTTGTAAGGGGACATTCACAGGGAACATCTTGTAAGCTTCTTGTAAGGGGACATTCACAGTGAACTTCCTGTAAGCTTCTTGTAAAGGGGACATTCATAGTGCACTTCCTGTAAGCTTCTTGTAAGGGAACATCTAAGGGGATATTCACAGGAAACTTCCTGTGAGCTTTTTTGTAAGGGAACATCTAACTGGACATTCTCAGAGAACTTCATGTAAGCTTCTTGTAAAGGGACAACTAAGGGGACATTCACAGGGAACTTCCTGTAAGCTTCTTGGAAGGGGACATTCACAGGGAACTTCCTGTAAGCTTCTTGTAAGGGGACATTTACAGGTAACTTCCTGTAAGGGGACATTCACAGGGAACTTCCTGTAAGCTTCTTGTAAGGGAACATCTAAGGGGACATTCACAAGGAACTTCCTGTGAGCTTTTTGTAAGGGAACATCTAACTGGACATTCACAGGGAACTTCCTGTAAGCTTCTTGTAAGGGGATATTCACAGGGAACTTCCTGTAAGCTTCTTGTAAGGGGACATTCACATGGAACATCTTGTAAGCTTCTTGTAAGGGGACATTCACAGGAAACATCCTGTAAACTTCTTGTAAGGGGACATTTAAGGGGAGATTCACAGGGAACTTCCTGTAAGGGGACATTCACAGGTAACTTCCCTTAAGCTTCTTGGAAGGGAACATCTAGGGGAACATTCACAGGGATCTTCTTGTAAGGGGACATTCACAGGTAACTTCCTGTAAGCTTCTTGTAAAGGGGACATTCACAGGGAGCTTCTTGTAAGGGAAATTTAAGTGGACATTCATAGGGAACTTCCTGTAAGCTTCTTGTAAGGGAACATCTAAGGGGATATTCACAGGAAACTTCATGTGAGCTTCTTGTAAGGGAACATCTAACTGGACATTCACAGGGAACTTCCTGTGAGCTTCTTGTAAGGGAACATCTAACAGGACATTCACATGGAACTTCCTGTAAGCTTCTTGTAAGGGGACATTCACAGGGAACATCTTGTAAGCTTCTTGTAAGGGGACATTCACAGTGAACTTCCTATACATTCTTGTAAGGGGACATTTAATGGGAGATTCACAGTAAACTTCCTGTAAGGGGACATCTAAGGGGACATTCACAGGTAACTTCCCTTAAGCTTCTTGGAAGGGAACATCTAAGGGAACATTCACAGGGATCTTCTTGTAAGGGGACATCTAAGGGGACATTCACAGCTAACTTCCTGTAAGCTTCTTGTAAAGGGGACATTCACAGGGAGCTTCTTGTAAGGGACATTCATAGTGAACTTCCTGTAAGCTTCTTGTAAGGGAACATCTAAGGGGATATTCACAGGAAACTTCCTGTGAGCTTTTTGTAAGGGAACATCTAACTGGACATTCTCAGAGAACTTCATGTAAGCTTCTTGTAAAGGGACAACTAAGGGGACATTCACAGGGAACTTCCTGTAAGCTTCTTGGAAGGGGACATTCACAGGGAACTTCCTGTAAGCTTCTTGTAAGGGGACATTTACAGGTAACTTCCTGTAAGGGGACATTCACAGGGAACTTCCTGTAAGCTTCTTGTAAGGGAACATCTAAGGGGACATTCACAAGGAACTTCCTGTGAGCTTCTTGTAAGGGAACATCTAACTGGACATTCACAGGGAACTTCCTGTAAGCTTCTTGTAAGGGGATATTCACAGGGAACTTCCTGTAAGCTTCTTGTAAGGGGACATTCACAGGAAACATCCTGTAAGCTTCTTGTAAGGGGACATTTAAGGGGAGATTCACAGGGAACTTCCTGTAAGGGGACATCTAAGGGGACATTCACAGGTAACTTCCCTTAAGCTTCTTGGAAGGGAACATCTAGGGGAACATTCACAGGGATCTTCTTGTAAGGGGACATCTAAGGGGACATTCACAGGTAACTTCCTGTAAGCTTCTTGTAAAGGGGACATTCACAGGGAGCTTCTTGTAAGGGAAATTTAAGTGGACATTCATAGGGAACTTCCTGTAAGCTTCTTGTAAGGGAACATCTAAGGGGATATTCACAGGAAACTTCATGTGAGCTTCTTGTAAGGGAACATCTAACTGGACATTCACAGGGAACTTCCTGTGAGCTTCTTGTAAGGGAACATCTAACTGGACATTCTCAGGGAACTTCCTGTAAGCTTCTTGTAAATGGACAACTAAGGGGACATTCACAGGGAACTTCCTGTAAGCTTCTTGGAAGGGGACATTCACAGGAAACTTCCTGTAAGCTTCTTGTAAGGGGACATTTACAGGTAACTTCCTGTAAGGGGACATTCACAGGGAACTTTCTGTAAGCTTCTTGTAAGGGAACATCTAAGGGGACATTCACAAGGAACTTCCTGTGAGCTTCTAGTAAGGGAACATCTAAGGGGATATTTACAGGAAACTTCCTGTGAGCTTCTTGTAAGGGAACATCTAACTGGACATTCACAGGGAACTTCCTGTGAGCTTCTTGTAAGGGAACATCTAACTGGACATTATCAGGGAACTTCCTGTAAGCTTCTTGTAAAGGGACAACTAAGGGGACATTCACAGGGAACTTCTTGTAAGCTTCTTGGAAGAGGACATTCACAGGGAACTTCCTGTAAGCTTCTTGTAAGGGGACATTTACAGGTAACTTCCTGTAAGAGGACATTCACAGGAAACTTCCTGTAAGCTTCTTGTAAGGGAACATCTAAGGGGACATTCACAAGGAACTTCCTGTAAGCTTCTTGTAAGGGAACATCTAACTGGACATTCACAGGGAACTTCCTGTAAGCTTCTTGTAAGGGGACATTCACAGGGAACTTCCTGTAAGCTTCTTGTAAGAGGACATTCACAGTAAACTTCCTGTAAGCTTCTTGTAAGGGGACATTCACAGGGAACTTCATGTAAGTTTCTTGGATTGGGACATCTAAGGGGACATTCACAGGTAACTTCCTGTAAGCTTCTTGTAAAGGGGACATTCACAGGGAACTTGTACGCTTCTTGTAAGGGAACATTCACAGGGAACTTCCTGTAAGCGGACATATAAGGGGACATTCACAGGGAACTTCCTGTAAGCTTCTTGTAAGGGGACATCCACTGGGAACTTCTTGTAAGGGGACATTCACAAGGAACTTCCTGTAAGCTTCTTGTAATGGGACATCTAAGGGTATGTTCTATAAGGGGAAACAAATGGGCATCTTGTAAAGCCTTATCAATAAGGTCAGACTGTAAAGAGTTTAAATACTGAGGGCCGTCAGGATCATCTGAGTTGTTATCTTGACTTTGTCACAAACATGTCTGAAATAGATTCTGTGGTCGCACGCATCTTGTCATAGTAGACGACCTTGTATCTAGACATATCAGAATAGATACAGTGGCTAACATTGTCAAATTGCTGGGTGTTAGAACGCATTGTAGTTCTCAGAATTTGTATTAACTTTAGCAATTTACGTAACTGCAAATTTACGTACGTTGCAGGTTACATAACGCAGAGTGTTTCTGTATACATATTATACTCAAGAATTCTTACATGTCAGATGAACAGAAATTTAAAAAACACTTTTGTTTGCAATTAATGTCAATTCTGTTCAGTTACAGTCCATTAAAACTTTTCATTTCATTTAGACCACTGCTGCACTCAATATATCCGCTAACATCAATTACATACTCATTTATTTGTTAAATTGTATAAAGCATTTGAATTCACATTTACACATACATATTTATATATCTCAGGGTGCCTTACTGGGGAGGGAAGACTAGTACAATCCCATGAATATCGTATAAGGAGATTAATGATGGATGTTGATGGGACTAGCAACCTCATCATGTAAAATAAGTTGACACAAAAGAAACCACCCCTGCAAGATTACACAAAGTGCCTTAATGCAGCTTTCCAGAGTAAGGAGCCTTCTACAGTAGTGACTTTATGTTTTGTAAGCAGCGAAATCGAGATGAACGATATATATATATATATATATATATATATATATATATATATATATGTAGTTGTTTGTCCATCGTTTCCGAAGAGGACCTCATGGTCATCTGTCAATCCTGAAATGGTTTTGGAGGTGGATGATCAAACCAATCCGAGCCCGATAGTGTCTGTCACACTGAGGGGAGAGAAATACTCTGACCGTCAGACGGAGGCAACTCGTCTCTTGCCTTTCAAGTGGCCTGTCTCCATGCAGCTTCCTTGATTCATGTTTGCTCCATTTCCATATATATATATTTAAGCAAAGGCTTTTCCCCCTGAGGCTAGATAAATGCAACACATTGTATGGTACTAGATAACAGCTAATAAACATGTGCAAATACCATTACATGACATTGGGCTTAAGGGCGAGAGCATGGATGCTGCTAGATCCATAACAACATATATTTAAATATCAAAGATATACAATAAACTCAGAGGTCTCGAACATGTAGAAGAACCCTTGGCAATTGAAAAGAGCACGCTGTTGTCTGGGCATAAATTCTAAAGTTAACAGAATTCCTACCCAATAAGAGCAGACATAAAGGTCAAAAAGAGGGGTCCAAGACACAACAAAGCCAATCACCTGTTTGTCTGCACAATCAATTTCAAGTATTAAAAAAAGACCTCTACGCCCCCAAAAAAGTAGAAGAGGAGTGACTAAGTGAAGTGATATATCACCAATCAAGAAGTGATTTCCTGGAGTAACCAAAAAGATATTCACGCCATCATTACATGTCGACACTGAGATTGTTTTGGCCATGTCCTCAGAAGAGAACTCAACACTATCACCAGAACCGCCAAGATGTAGATCCCAGAAGATACAAAACAGAGCGCCAAAGATAATAGTGGGATTCCAGAATTACATTTATGAGGAAAGACTCAGAATAACCTGCTTACAATGTCTAGAAAAGAGAAGAATTCGAGGTAACCTAAGACAGGTTTATAGGATAATCAAAAGAATGGATAAATTAGACTATAACAAGTTTTTTCAAAGTACAACCACCTACAAGAACAAGAGGGCATAGCTACAAATCAACTAAAGAAAGGTCCATATTAGATATTAGGAAATATTTTTTTAGTCAGAGAGAGAGTGGGGAATGCTTTGGAATGCATTACCACAGGAAGTAGTGGAGGCAGGGACAATTAATGCATTTAAGAATATATTGGTTGCACATAGCTTTTAGAGCAAGGAAATGTAAATGACACTGCTTGTATACAGACTCTGCAAAGTCTTCTAAACCAGTATAAATACGTTAAGTTAAGTTAGAAGGAAGGCAAATTGAGAAAACAGGATTACCTGGTGAACAATAGCTGCATTCAAACATTCCACTGGAAACAAAAGATATGATGATCATGATATTGATAGAACAGCTGTTTATGGTTTTTCAAAAGGATATATACAAAAACTAACATTGGATTTATAAATTAACTAAAAATCAGTATTGGAGACTAATAAATGTTCTCGGGAACTGAGATGCTAGTCTGGACATGCATAACACACTGACCAAGACCACAAACCCTTCCATGCAGCATTACCTGGAAACAGGCTGTTTTCAAGGTAGTCTGGCTGACAAGTTGTGGATTAACGTGATAGTAGTGAGCATCACGCAGATCAAGCAAAGTATAGCACAACTGTCTTGAGGACCATAGTACACCTTCATCACTTCATCAGCACAATCAGGATGTGAGGAAAGCTACTACAGCCCACCACATAACTTTATCCACGACGCACAAAAGAGTAAACTTACTCATTGTGGGCATTAAAAAATAACAACTATCCAATTCACAGAAGCATAGCGCTACTTAAAATTTGAATCAAATTATACCATCCACTACAACACCCTGCCAGTCGTTACACTGCAACAAAATAGGTAAGACTATTTATTCTGACTTCTGGTTTATGGGAAATTTAGTTTACGGGAATATTATTAAAAAATATAACTATATTTTTAAATGCCATCTTTCTAGGTGACGGATAGTGAATACAAGTCTGACAGACAATAAAACTGATGATTGTAAAAGTAGCAATGGTATTGATGAGAAAATTATTTAAATATACCTGAGTTAAAAATTAATTTTTTTTATGTTCAATCTATTATTTACGTTAATGAAATTTTGTGCATTATATAGCAAAATACATTTCTACAATGAATACTTCATGCAGTAGGTAATTCATTTCTGTCTTAAAATTTAATAATCAGAACTTGCAGACTTCCTGTGACTGTACAACACAAATCAGCAAAGTTAGGTCGAACTGGAAATGATTAATAAGTATTCTTGTCTTGGACATTGTGATAAAAATAGGTCGGACTGTAAAAGATTAATAGGGTGGCCAATTTAGCAAGGTATCCCCTGCAATACCTTACATATTGATAAATCATCTGCAAACATGTGGCCATCCAAAATCCCAAAGATAACATCAACCGCCTGAAAAGGAGAGATCAAAGCACCATTTTCCGACTTCACACTCAACTTAAGTCACTTGAACAGAATCCAATGAGAGCAAACTCCAGAGTGCTGGCTGCGCACACATCCCTTTGAAACTGTTAAGCACCACCTTTTTTAGTGTCCAGCGCTTACCGGTGTTAGGAAAGAGGTTCCTCCGATGCTAGACTAAATGGAACACTTTGTACAGAACTAAACAACAACTTACAAACACTTGCAGATACCACTATACAGTATTGGGCCAAAGGGCAGGAGCCCACAGGCTGCTGGATCAATAATCAACAATTGATAAATCACATACAAACTTTCACATCAACATTTCAAGTATATTTACCAAATTTATTTACACGGCTTAATATAACACAGCAGTTACATTATGTAAGTGGTAGTCCCATTCTTCAGTTCACTTCACCAACATTAATTCAATATGAGATCTTACTGAATCTTTAATGTCAGTGTTCAAATTTTGGCAAATGCTTCTGGTGGTATCTTGCCTTGGCTCTGCAAGTACAATGTACAAATTCATGTTTATATTATTGTAACAAAGTTCATCATTTGCAAAAGTTTAATTATGTGTTAATCATTCTTTGAAATTCCCACTAGAATTACTTTGGCCTCATGCACCTTTAATCAACTCATCAATATCTGGAACTCAACGACACTGAGCAAACATACCAAGCTCAGACTATTTAACTCAATCGTAAAATCAGTCCTGACATAGATGTATGTGAAAGCTGGAAGACAACAAAAACGCTGGAAAAAACTAAATTTCTTTTAAAATGAATGTTTAAGAAAATATTTGAATATACGCTGGGACCAGTTTTTGTTTTTTTTTTGTTTTTTTTTGCGTTCGCCTTATTTCTCTAATCCCCAAGGCGGTGTGCGTTGCACTGTGGTTTTTATTTTGCGCCTGTCGGCCCAATGCATCCGACTTCAGCATGCATTTTATGTAAGGGTCTGCTTCCTCCTGCATTTTCTAAGGGTTTGCTTCCCCGGGGTAACGGCCGGTGCTGTGATGGGGATCGAACCTTCGGATTGTGAGCCGTGCCACTTATCCACTAGGCCACGCCGTCCCCCGCTGGGACCAGTTCATAACTAATGACCTGATAAAAACAGAGACAAACCAAATATACAAGTCGATCATCATCCGGAAAAAACCATGAACACACATCGGACATATCCTTTGAATGAACAACAACCATTTTTCATTGCAAGTACTCGAATGGACACCAAGGGGCATTCAGAAAAGAGGGAGACCCAAGGAACCACTCAGAAGAATAATCATCCAAGAGGGCTCTACTATGGGCCTCAGTACCATACAAGATCTAAAAACAGTGGTACATACCGTTCCAACTGGAGATCGTTTGTTTCTGCCTTATTTGGCGTGCAAAGAACATACATAGAGAAATTCTTTGAAACATCTTCCACTTTTGTCCTACTGATCTTGCCTTACGGCATCGCAGAGAGGAGGCATGTGTAGACTTCTGGTATGCACTAGTGGGAGGCTTGTGCTGCCAATACGTTGAACTTTGAAGTGTTTCTTTGATCCCCTCTATTCATTGTCGTCGTGGTCGACCTCTTGCTCGTGGCCCTGACACCTCCCTGTAGTATGATTTCACAGCAGATGACTAAACCACTTAACTTCTGTTTGTAATATAGTAGTTAGTCGATGTTCAGTTCAGTTCATTCTGTGATCTCTTCAGATCGTTGGGGGAACCCCTGCCGACACCTCCACAACCCTGCACCATCCGTCTCTGTCTGCAGTTGCTTTTTGTGCCTCCTCGAGTCAGAGGTTAGTCCACTCATGGATATTGTCTTCCCATCATTTTCTCAGGTGTCTTTGATTTCGCTTCCCCTGTATTGTGCCCTGTAGTATGGTATTTACAAGTCCATTGTACCTCGAGACGTGGCCATACCAAGTCAGCTTTCGTCTTTTGATCGTTATGAGCAGGTCGTTGTACAGTCCACTTGCATTCTCGATTCTTCATTGTACTTCATCATTTGTGATACGGTCTTTATGGGTGACATTTAGAAGTCTTCTAAAAAATCTCCTCTCCATAGCCTAGACTCTTCTCTGGAGGTCTGCTGTAATAGTCCATGTTTCGCAGGCATAGAGGAATATCAAAATAACCAGTGAGTGCATTTGTCTGACCTTTATGGTGAGGGAGAACCGTTTATCTTTTCATATATGTTTCAATCGTGCAAGCGCTGCTGTCGATGTAGTCCCCATCATATTTCTCAGCGTGCTGTTGCAAATATTGTTACGAATTGTCTTTCCTACTTCACTACGTAAACAGCGTATTTCACAGATATCGATCTTATGTTTAAGTTTGACACTGACAACGTAACATAGAGCTGATCAATTTGTTTATCAATCTCCACACTTGACAGCTCTATTACACGAGGGGGCTTCATATGAAAATCTTAAAAGTGGGATAGAAATTAGAAAAACTCTGCCTTTGTATTTAACTTGTTAATTTGGTATTTAAGGATATAAAGAGTGCCGTACACGTGCCATCACAGTGCAGACGAACAATATGACATCATAATTTCAGTTTAAAATGTTCGCCCCATTATTGACATGCATCAAAGAGGAGCCGCATTCTGTTATTCGTTTTTTGAGCAGCGAAAGTGTGAAACCTATAGAAATTGATTGGCGACTGCATGCCTTTCACTCCAGCAAGTGTATGAGTGTAGTATTAAGTTCCAAAATGGCATGAGTTCTGTGACAGACTGTTTATGAGTGGGTCAAGCACAGAGTAGTGACCCCCAGAGTCAGTTGCAGCCGTTGTCCGCCTAATAAAGGAAAATCACCTGTGAATGAAATTGTCACATATCTGGACATCAGGCAAGGTTCAGTACACTACATCATCCATGATGTGCTGCAGTACCACAAAGTGTCTGCCACGGCAGCTTACTATAGAATTGTAACGACGACGTGTTGATGCCTTTCATCAACTTTTGCTGCACTTTGAAGGTTTTGGTTTTCTAGCAAGAATTGTTACTGGAGATGAAACCTGGGTTCACTACCACGGGCCTGAAATGACGAGTATGATCAGGGAATGGCACCATTCCTTCTCACCGGAACCGAAGAAGTTTTGCATGCAGCAATCTGCAGGGAAGGTAATACTGACTCTCTTTTAAGATAAATGAGGAATTATTTTAGAGAACTACATGTCCCGGGAAAACACTCTCTGTCACAGGTGCCATGTATGCAGATCTTCTCAGGAATCATCTTCGATGCATAATCAAATCCAAATGATGTGACTTATGAACACAGGTGTCTTGTTGCAACATAATGCTCTGCCCGTTGCAACCATTGAGGACACGCACACTGAGTGTCTTCCACATCTGCTGTACAAGCCCATAGTAACTACCACATCTGTGGATCACTCACAGAGGCAATAGGAGAAAAGATTTTCATGTTCAATGAAGAAATGCAGCAGATGGTGCATAAGTGGCTACATAATATACTAACTTTTTTCCTAAAGTAAAACCAAAACCCTTTACAGCTTGTATTGCCCGGAAGGCATCCTTTTCTATCTGATCTGACCCATATCAACTTCTGAACACATTTGTTATATTCTGTAATTTAATTTGAGAGAATTTCACATTTTGACATCACCTACAAAATGATTGACGATTTGCGCATGCAAAGGCTGTCATTTAATTCAGAATTATTAGGATAGGTAGACATTCAATCTTTACCACTCTACATACAAAATGGACACAATTTCCCCCTTTCCTACATTTATTTTTAGGACGTCACATTTAAATATGGCTGCTACTTTGAGAGCCTGTAACATTTTTATTTGATGGTCTATGATTTGTTTGTGAGTGGAGAAATAAATAAAGAAAGAATTTGTTGGTCTTATTGTTTTTGTTGTGTATGTGTTAGTTTCGGAGATTTAAAAAAAAAATTAAGGTGATAGTGTTGAAAAAAACAGCACACATAAAAATGGCGTCGTCGCTTTGTGCTGACTCCTGAGTCGTAAAGGTAAAGAACGTGGTAATGTTTAAAAGTTGACAGATTTAGTACAGAAAAAGTTGCTAAAGAGTTAACCTACTTACATTCAAGTCTGTAAATACTTGTCCAGCTCTCTGATAATCCCACGCATTTTCCTGCAGACATCTGAATCAGAATGTTCAATAAATAATAAGTTGTATAGAAGGAATGGAAAAATAATTGAAATATCAAAAATGATACTTCTCGCCAAACAGAGAATGGACACATAACATTATAGCCTCTATGTGACTGAATACCTTCCCGTTTACTATAGAGAACTACTACCCCATATTCATCATGTCATAAAGATGACTAAGTAGGGTTGAGTATGGGGATGGCAACAATATCATGTAAAACAAAGTGAAACAGAAAACCTCTATAAGAGGATGTTTGAATGCATTTTGTCTGCAGCAAGAAGACCAGCCTTAGCATTGGTTCCATGCTTAAACTAGAGCTATTTAAAAGATGAGCATGATGATAGGCAACTGAGGTAGCGCAGTGGTTAGTGCACTGGTTTTTCAGCTGAGCGACCGGAGTTCGGTCCCCAGTTGGTGTTGTATTTTTACAATCGAAAAATGGCTCCTGGGGTCGACCCAACCTCAAAGATTGGATACCAGAATAATCTGAGAAAGTAAAGGCGGCCGGTGTGATGTTGACCACATCATCCCTAGTGTCGCCTTTAGTCAAGAAAAATTTGGGCCTGACACCATATTCCCAATATGCCACACTGGAATGTTTTACTTTTTTTTTATTTTTACTGATGCTGATGATTTTCTAGAAAACAGCTAGTGGTTAAGTTGACACGGCTCACAATCCGAAGGTGCTGGGTTTGCTCTCCATCACAGCATCGACTGTTACCCCGGCGAAGCAAACCCTTAGAAAATGAAAGAGGAAGCATAAAATGCATGCCGAAGATGGATGCACTGGGCCAACAGGGACAAAATAAAAACATAGTGCAACACACACCACCTTGGGGAATAGAGAAATAAGGTGAAACGCCAAAAAAGAACCCCAAAAATTCTCAAGAAAACAAATCACAGCACACAAGCATTCTATAAGTATGTAAAACAAAGAGCTGCAGAAACCAGCCACCACTGCTAGAGCACATACATGCTTTCATGTAGGCTTCTCGCAATAGGGTCAGGTCAGCTCCAGAGATGTTCACGCTCCTACTGGAACAGAGAAAAAATAAGAATGATGAAGGAGACGGAAGAAAGAAAAGTTACAAAAACTGTGATCTCAAATAACAAAATCCAATGTGACACACCACAACATTGGCCAACTATGTTCTTTCATACTAATATAGTACAGTCTCATTTTATGACAGGGCTATGTTACATGGTAAAAGTGAACGGCCATAAAACTAATCTAACTCTTTACAGCTTGTATCGTCCAGCACTGAAAACTTAAAAATGTCCACCCGTCTTGTCAAAAATGGACCTCCAAAACAAGCATTTGTGTTTCATGATTTAATTTGCAGAATTTCATTTTCTTGACACTTTACATTATGCTCTACAGCACTATGCACAAAAATCAGATTAATGCACACATTGGTCATGTCAATATTCCTCTTTGCTTGTGAGACATGGACAGTTACAGCTGATCTTCAGCGAAGGATACAGGCCTTGGAGATGAAATGTTTCCTAAGACTTTTAAATGTCACGTACAAAGATCGAGTTACAAATGAGGAAATACGACATAGAATTACAACAGCAATAGGGCCTTTTGAAGACCTCTTGGCAACTGTCAAAAGAAGAAAACTCGCCTGGTACGATCACATATAGAGATCAAATGGTCTTGCAAATACGATCTTGCACAGAAAAGTGCAAAGCAGACGACAAAGAGGCCATCCCAAAAAGAGGTGGGAGGACAACATAAAAGAATGGACTAATCTCCCATCAGAAGAGGCACAGGCAGCGGCCGCTGACAGAGAGGGTGGTGTGGGATTGTGAGGAGGTCTTGCATTTTCACCAGACTGAAAACGGCTCATTTATAATCTATTTAAATGGGATCAGTACCTGACTTGTACATGTTGAATATCTTTTAATTTCAACTTCAATTATTAAAATATGCATTTCAAAAAATGGATACAGTGTGAAGAGTGTGGATGCTGATGATTCTTTTAATTGACATGCTTGAACCCACTTCTGCTACATACTCTCAAGTCTCCATCATAAAACTATACCCAATTCTATACCAAACCCTCATAAAACTAGACACAATTCTATACCAAACCCTCATAAAACTAGACACAATTCTATACCAAACCCTCATAAAACTAGACACAATTCTATACCAAACCCTCATAAAACTAGACACAATTCTATACCAAACCCTCATAAAACTAGACACAATTCTATACCAAACCCTCATAAAACTAGACACAATTCTATACCAAACCCTCATAAAACTAGACACAATTCTATACCAAACACTCATAAAACTATACCCAATTCTATACCAAACACTCATAAAACTTGACCCTATTGTATATCAAACCCTCATAAAACTAGACCTCTCATTAAACTAGACCCAATTGTATACTAAACACTCATAAAACTAGACCATATTGTATATCAAACACTCATAAAACTAGACCCTATTGTATATCAAACCCTCATAAAACTAGACCTCTTATTAAACTAGACCCAATTGTTTACTAAACACTCATAAAACTAGACCCTATTGTATATCAAACACTCATAAAACTAGACCCTATTGTATTTCAAACACTCATAAAACTAGACCTCTCATTAAACTAGACCCAATTGTATACTAAACACTCATAAAACTAGACCCTATTGTATATCAAACACTCATAAAACTAGACCCTATTGTATATCAAACACTCATAAAACTAGACCCTATTGTATATCAAACACTCATAAAACTAGACCCTATTGTATATCAAACACTCATAAAACTAGACCCTATTGTATATCAAACACTCATAAAACTAGACCCTATTGTATATCAAACACTCATAAAACTAGACCCTATTGTATATCAAACACTCATAAAACTAGACCCTATTGTATATCAAACACTCATAAAACTAGACCCTATTGTATATCAAACACTCATAAAACTAGACACAATTCTATACCAAACCAACATAAAATTAGACACCCCATCAGCACTATGTTAAAAGCTGTTAAGAACAAAATAACTCCAGAACTTACTTGAGAGAAAACTGGGCATTCATGCCAGATTGTACAGTAAAACTTTCAACCATCTGCAACTGTGTGGGTGTAAAGAAAGGACCTGAGGCAGGAGAAGGATTATTCGAGGTGCTGGGCCCAGCAACAATCTGACTACTACTGGGTACAGGACTCGATGATGGTGTTGGTGCAGCACTTTTGAAAGCATTCTGTGAATACATGATTACATAATTATGGTTTAATTGTAACACATTTTCTGTCTTATATAGATTTGAAAATCACTGTGTCTGTTTGCCATCTTGTTAGAAACACAGCAAACATAAGATGTGAAATTTTAAGATTATTCTGTATGGAATTTTTAGATCAACACAACTATTTTTAGCTCTCTGTGTCATTTCCTTTCCGGGTTATTTAACATTTAAACCCTGCAATGGTGAGCGATACATGGACTATTACAGCAGACCTCCAGAGAAGAATCCAGGAAATGGAGATGAGATGTTTTAGAAGACTCCTAAATATCACCTACAAAGACCGTATGACAAATGTTGAAGTATGACAAGAAAATCGAGAATGCAAGTGGACTGTACGACGACCTCCTCACTATGATCAAAAGCTGACTTGGTATGGCCACGTCTTGAGGTTCAATGGATGTGCAAATATCATACTACAGGGCACAGTACAGCGCAAGCAAAGGCGAGGATGTCTGAGAAAACGATGGGAAGACAAACATCCATGAATGGACTAGCCTACGACTCTAGCAAGTACAAAAAGCAACCACAGACAGAGAGGGATGATGCAGGATTGTGGAGGTGTCAGCAGGGGTGCCTCAACAATCTCAAGAGGTCACGGGATTAACTGAACTGAATGGTGAGCTATAGGAACTTGCACATCTTAATCTGTCTGGAAGCTTTATTTTCTGCATGCTGTGTCAATCCTTTCCCGAGTCTGTGACATAAGAATAGGCAAGGTGTGGCGATAATGCTATCTCTTTGAGAAAATGGGGCAAAAGTAATGTAATGTTGTGCTTCCTCATCGTGCATTCTTGGGTGTCTACTTTTGTGCTGAACGCTTCGATTATTGTTCAGTGAGGCAGAGAACATCTAAATCCTATGCGATGTTTGTTTGTGAAGCTAGTTGCCTATAAAGTATTAGGGTGAACAGGATGGCTGAATGGTTTGGATTTGGGTCTTTTACCATGAGGACATGAGTTTAAATCCTAGGTTACGCACAGGTTTTCATTTAGGTAGAATATAAATCTAGCCTGTACAGCTTATGGTGACTGCAGTCTTTATTCCTCAGTCTTATAAATACCCTTGCCCATCGCAAGCAAAGATGGCGACATCATCAGACTATTGCTGCAAAAAATGTGTTTTCTGATGGCTGTAAAGACCAATCTTGGAACAGCATACCCTACCATAGTCAGGGCACACATGTGGGGAGCCGGCAAAAAAATTGTTGTGAGTATTGTTATTTCGGGCAGCACGCTTTCGCTGAGTCTCCACTATGGCTGCACTCTGTGATCTGAGCACCTACGGTGATACTATCTCGCCAGGTGGGTACATTCTTGTCCAAGGAGATGACATCATTGTTGAATGAATCATCATTTCAGAGACACTTTCAAGGAGTCTCTGTAGCGCATCTTCTGCCCTCCTGGTTAGTATCTGTCTGTTTTGAACCCTCCATTTGGGAATGATCGGGTATGCGCTTATCTGGCATTTCTAACAACATGTCCCACAATAAAATAAACATAGTGGTGATCAGTTTTTTAAAAATTTCTAAATTATTAAAACAGAAAACCCTCCACACCAGGGTTTCTCAACCAGTATTCAGTGGAAGTCTAGAGTTGGCAAAAGATCATAATTGATATAAATTTAAAAAACATTTTAAAAAGACAAACTAAGCTTGCAGTTGAAGAAAGAGAGTAAATAGTCAAGTATGCAAGTGAACAATGAATGTGCACAATTTTCTATTCCTGCGGGATTAATCTAACCCTTTAGTAGTTTTGCTATTCATCATTGACAATACATTTTTTAAGTTGTGTATAGAATGGGATACAATCAATAGAAATATCACATGACATATGAGCGCCTCCCTAAGAAGATGCTATATGATTAGCTCAGAACAAGCAGACACTTGTCATGGCATCAGAACAAACGCTATAGACACTCCTTAACCTTTTCCGGCCCAACGGCGTGATATTACACTGATTTGGCCCCATTCCGCTGGCATTGCACGCCATCAGCTCTATGGCCATCACTTTATCGTATACAAACTACCGGGTTAATGTCATACAAACAGCTGAAAATACTGCTTTTTTTTATTGTAGAGAGTTCCAACTTCTGTCATGTACGGTTAGACGAAAACAAAGTCAATTTTAAAATTTGATTTAGATTTTGGAAAGGATTTCTTCTTGGATTTGAAGATTCACCAATTATTGAGAATGGGGGAGTTAAGTTTCTGCAACAGATTTAGTTTGTTTATATAATTACGCTTATAGTCGAAGTGCTAGACATAGCCATTGCGGTAAACAGCAATAGTAGTGTTAGTACATTTTTCTGCTAATTTTTCTTTTTAAATAACTAATGGTCGGCGCTACCTGGTGAGTCTATCATATGTTTGTGATATTTTTCACCACTATCACCTTCATCTTCTTCTATCTCAGAAACTAAAATACACGCAATAACATAGTCTCTAAACACCAACAAAAACACAAAAACTTTTTTTTTTTAAATTAGACGTTCTCAAAAATCAACAACCATGTCGGGGAATGACATGCTGAAAAATTATGTGGAAACAGGAAATAGACGTAATTTTGTAAACTGGAAGGCAGAAGGTTACTGTAAGATTTAACTAATCCATTCTATATTAAGAAGGGCTCTACACAATCCATCATAAATTGTTTCAACAGGACAAGCTCTACCTTAATCACTGCAGTGAAATGTGCAAATTGTTTCCAAGTTAAAAACCAATAATATTACATGTGAGTTGTTAGCACTGATATGGCATCAGTATTAGCAAACATCTTACCTTTGTCTGCTCATTACTTGCATTTGTAATGGTCAACATATCATTTATGATCACAATCCTGAGGAAGAGAAATCATATTTCAGGATATCCAAAGTGAAGAGATATATTTCCCACGTATATTCCCAGAACATATTAGAGAAGAAAGAACAGGTCCATCACACTCTTCTATGCATAAGAGATGATTATAGGTAATGGATGGAACTGGAAGCCTTATAGAGTACTACTTTAACCATCAGTACAAGAACTCACAAATGGTTTGGTGCAGGGTTACAGTGCAGTAATGGCCCCATGCTCCTGCTGGAACTAAGAAGTTGGATGATGATAATGACACATCCAATGAAATAATATGACAAAAAATAATCTTCTTCTTTCTTCTCATTTCCAGGAAAATAGTTATTCTTTCTTTTATTCATATTTGGTCAGTGACTGACTGACAAAGCAATCAGTAACCATCACACCTGATGGCATCTTTAAGGACAGACGGGGAGGAAGACTAACGTCTGGTCAGGCAAAATATACTGATCGCCACATGTTAGTCAGGGTCGAGCAAAACATACTGGCCACAACCCTCACCTTGGCTTCCTAGTAACCCACCCTGGAAAAGGGCTGTTTTCATGGCAGCCTGGCTAACAGGGTGAGGGATCGACATAATCCCTGTAGTAGTGAGTGACACACAGATGAAGCAAAGCATAGCACAACTGCCTGGAGGGCCCTTGTCCACCTTCATCAGCACACTTGGGATGTAAGGAAAGCAATTGCAACCAGCCAGTTAACGGCCTTTCCACGCGCACAAAAGAGTAACCTACTCATTGTGGACATTCGCAAACAAACTCCATCCACTTCACCCGGTCTGCCACCATCCTTCGTATAGTACCTCAACTTTAATTCATAATTCTCAGCTCAGCCGCAACATTTCTTTGCCCAGTGTCCTAGGCTGGCTTTCCATTTAACCTTCCCTCTGGGGTTCATACCAAGGCAGTTCTGATGTCTGGTTCTTCTATTAGGACATGATCTATCCAATTCCAGCGTCTGCCAGTTATAGTGGTGCTCATGTCTTAATGATTGCTCCCGGCAAGCTGCTCTCAGTTGGTGATGGCGTCTGGCCAGAAAATTATATGAATCTTTCTTAGGCAGGCTGTATGAAAAGATGACAACTTTGATGTTTCTCTTTCCACTACCATCCAACAACTCCACACTATGCAGAAGCACAGAAAGCGCACAATTCTTGAATATAAGTTTGGTGCTTGTGCTGCACTGCAAGGACTTCAAAACATCGTTCAAGTTAGCAAAAGGCCTTGTTGAGTCTGCTTTTGATGATATTTCTGTCATCGCCAATTCTTATTTTCCTACTTTAATTAGCGTGGGATTCAAAATATTAAACGGCAAGACTTCTATCTTTAAATGATATGTGGAGGATGTTTTATAGAGCGTTATTTCAGACCCAAAAGGCTGCTCCACACTGCAGGTATTCGGTCTGTGTGAAGAGAGGGGAGAAGGATATGTAATGCCATGAGCTGGAGTCTTTCACCATTGAGACGACATTGTTCATCAGCTCTTAATACATGCTTTCAGTGTTGGTGGTCCTATTCTTGTCTTTGTCATACACAAAACCCTTCTGCAAACCACTCAGGTAGACACAGCATCATTAAGGCAGGACATTTGAAAACCTACAGAGACTGTTTATGAAGCACCAGATTAACCCTTTACAGTCTGATCTAATTTACTGGATCTGTGTCTCAATGTCCAAGGCTAGACCAGCAACTTTATTTGCCAAATGTTTTTTTGTCCAAAACAAAATTAATTAGGACTAAACTAACTGAACTAAATTTATGAATAACAGATCTAAAGACAAAGAATTAAAACGTCTTTCACATGAAGTATTAATATATAGTTGGAATACTCTTAATCCTGGTATGCTAGCAGGCAGGTTAAGCCACTGCCAAGCAGTCAAAGACTATCCACAGTACATTCTTTACTTTAATGCCAATGGGGATAGAAGGGAGAAGATTGCAACTTTACAAAAATTCATTTGTCTCACATTTGAGATTGTTGTATTATCCCCATCAATAGCATTACTACTTTCATCTGTTTGGCAGAGTTTAAGTCAGGCTTGGCGGCTGAAGATGCAGCACAGTGAATGAGGCAGCACAGTGAATGAGGCAGCACAGTGAATGAGGCAGCACAGTGAATGAGCTGACAGTGGCCAGTTACTCATTGCTGGCTGTTTGTATCAAGGCCAACGAACAAGAGCTGAACAAGACCCTATTCCGTCTTCAAGTGGCAGGTCTGAAAACAGGCTGCACTAGTTTAGTCTGGCTAAGAGAATAGGGATCGCAGTGGGATGGCAAACCTGGTAGTCATAAAAGCCAACTGAAATCGGATGTGTTGGGCTGAAAGGCACAGATATCGCTGCATTGCTGCAAATTACAACACAATGTGCTTCTCAGGACGAATGCTGCAGAAGAAATCAAGTTGGTACTCAATATCCATATCTAATTGAGATGCATCATCATAACAATATTGTTGTTACTTACACCTTCATCAGTTTCATTCTTAGTCTAAATAAATTTTTTGTTATTATATATCAGATTGATTCCCCAACAATATTGTTGTTACTTACACCTTCATCAGTTTCATTCTTAGTCTAAATACATTTTTTGTTATTATATATCCACCTACATCAGATTGATTCCCCATTGTGATCAAACACTACGTCATCTCTGAGCGACTGAAGCAACAATTCCCCATAGCTTTAAAAAGTTTATTTTAAAATGTAATTAATCAATTTTTTTTTTTTAAAAGACAATCTGGACATAGGTCGAATCTGAACATAGGATGGAAGACTTTATAAATCCTTTTACTAAATTACAGACCTCGTTGCTATATTGCTACAATCAACAATGGGTTTAAAGGGCGGGTTTGAATGATCCAAATGGCAAAAAGTATTGCCTGTGCCAACAACTGTGGGCTATTCAAACTGTAAAACGTTTAGAAACTTCAAAGTATTGTCACACACGCTACTAATCTCTTTAAAATGTGATGCACATATGCTTCTCTGATAGTTCACTTACCCTGGCCCAGATGGAACAGTTAAAAAGGTACGACTGAAGTAACGAATCACTGGTCTGTCCGAGCGGCTTTCACCTAGTGATTGATATAATCATCATATATATCAAATCACATAAATGAGCCTTAATAGATTTTTCATATATATGGGCATAAATAATACAAGCAGGCAATAATGAACATAAGGTATAACCATCTCCTAGTCGGGGGGTAGCGAGGTCTGGGCTGGACATCCCGCTCATTAAAGGAAAGTGAAGCGTCTGATATAGCTTCTCCTTTCCAGGTGTAGAGATTGCTGCTGGATTCACTGTTCGGCTTGCCGTTTAGGAGTTTCCATGTCAATGGTTTCTCCTACATTATTGTGTCCCCAGCAGCACCTTCATGAGGGGTCCCCTGTTTCTTACAGAGCCTGCTGTGGGGCGGTATAACTGGGCGAGAAGATTGATCTTATTAACCTTGGTTGGCAGCCAATCTAAGAGAAGGTAAACTCTGACGCTAAACCCGATTAGACGAAGCTCGTTAGCCTGAGAGAGGAGGAACTGATTTTAAACCCACAAGTCCCAGAGAGTGCTGGCTAGTCTTGGGATGTTGAGAGTATCATCGGATCTTGAGAGTAACTAGCATCTGCAGGCAACGACTCCACTGCCTTGTGGAAACCTCAGGAGAAGGTAGGGCTACGGGAGTAAACCCAGAGAGTAAAATCCAGAGTGGTGGCACCTAAGGCGGATGGTTTCAAAATTGCGCACTCATTCCGGCATCTCCTGCAGCTGAGCTGGTGCCAAATTGTCATACTTTGCATTCCTTTGGATTACACCAGCGAGGCCGAGAGGAGGATTCTGCAGTTTGGGCAGCCCAGGGTCTCCATATTCAGCGCCCTAAGAGGCTACTCACAGGGTGCCACGCACATGGTCTGCAAAGACTGAGACGCCTATGATGATGAGTCTGAAATAATGATAGGTCAAGTTCAGAGAGTTCAGAGACAAATAATACAGACTTACTTACTTGCTTGACACTTTAACATCATGGCTTAAAAATAAATGAGCAAACAACAAGAGTTGGCAAACTGCACTAAGGATAAGAAGTTGCTGAGAATTGTTTAAACTTGTCCTGCATGGCTTTAGTAAAACATATACTTACTTTCTTTGAATAGTCCACGCAAGACAAAGGCCATCATGGTTGGCTGAAACGAAAGTTGGTAGCATTGAAATAAAACGATTGTTAATTTATTGTAAAACATGTTTTTCCGAAGTGGTAATCTGGAGTCTCTGTATTTAACAAGTACAAGAATAGCACCACTGCCCTACAGAGAGCATATCATAAGAGGCAACTGACTAACTGTGAGACATGGCATAACATCAGCCACGGTTAGGTAGTTTGTTAAGAGCAGCATAGATAACAGGTTGCAGGTATACTTTGCTCTACTGCTTGAGTCTATTAAGATGGACTCACACACTGATTAACCACCCTCTGTAGGGAAGTAATAAGCTGCTCAAGTTTTGCCCGCTAAGCAGGAAATCTTTCTCCGTTACATCTAGCTCATGTTGGGACCTGCACAGGGGCATCTGACCCTGTAGAAGTACAGGTCGACTAAGTTTAAGAATGTCTTTCCAGATGATATAATCCTGCTTCAAGAGTCAAGAGATGAGTTACTAATGATCATAGGGGAGGAAGACTAACGTCTGGTCAGGCAAAACATTCTGATCAGACATGTTAGTCAGGGTCAGGCAAAATATACTGGCCAAGACCCCCACCTCGGTTCCCTTGTAACCCTCCCTGGAAACGGGCTGTTTTCATGGTAACCTGGCTAACAAGGAGAGGGGTCGATGTAATCACCGTAGTAGTGAGCGACACGCAAATGAAGCCAAGCTTAGCACAACCGCCTGGAGAACCTCAGCCCACCTTCATCAGCACGCTCGGGATGTGAGGAAAGCTACTGCAATGCATCACTTAACGTCCTTTTCAGGGCGCACAAAAGAGTAGACCTAATCATTGTGGGCATTCAAAATAACTAAATGATCATACCAACGATGATACATCTTAACTAGATGGTGGATATTAAATACAAATCTGATATATACTCTGACAGTGAATATAATGAAAGTATGAAGGTGATACAATATATTATTTAGAAACAATTTTAACATGAAACAGCACATAATCTGGTGAACAATACATATACATGAAATAAACAATATATATAATTAACATAAAGAGAAAAAGCTGCATGTGTTAAGACCATCCTGTTTTTCTTCAGCATCCATTCTGAATAGGACGTTGTGTCACAGTTTACAGTGAAGCTGCAATATCTGCACCTTTTGGCTTGACACATTCGGTTTCAGCGAGTTTTTTGGGGTACCTGGTTTGCCTTCACAATGCGATCACTATTCTCTAAGCCAGACTACACTAGTGCAGCCTATTTCCAGGTCCACCCCTTGGAGGTGGAATAAGGTCTTGGTCAGCACCGGTTTGCTGGCCCTGATGCAAGCAGCTGGCTAAATCGCTGGCGGCTGTCAGCTCATTCACTGTTGCATCTTCGGCCCCAGACCTTTCTCTCATTAGATGGACAAACTTTCACTTTTCCATCCAAGCAACAGTAAGGTTTTACCTAACTGGTCCCTGGTGTCTTGCAGTGAAATGTGAATGTTTTCCTTAGCTGCCTGTCTCAGTTGCTTGTATTACTATATAGAGTGTTAGTGTTGCTCTCCTCAGTTGCTTTGCATCCCCACATAGGTGTTAGTTGAAGAGAATTGGAATGGATGGACAGATTCAGTCTTAGTCGACCTGTACTTCTTCAGGGACAGCTTTGGCATGAGCTGAATGTAGCCTGGTGGAGGATTTCCTACTTAGCGGCTAGGCTTGAGCAGCTTATTACTCAGTGGCACTTGTGGTTAACTGATGTGCGAGTCCATTTTAATAAAACAGTAGACCCGCAGCCTGTTAGGCACCATCTATAGTGCTCTTAACAAACCACCTAACCATAGCCGGCGTTATGCCATGTCACACAATTAGTCGTCTCTTGTGACATGCTATATGTGTCCCACAGATTCAATTTAATGTTTAAATATGGGAAACTGAGATGCTAGTCCAGTCAGGCAAAACATTCTGACCAGGACATCAGGGTCTATACACTGACCACCACCACAATCTCTCTTCCACGTAGCATTCTCTGAAAACAGGCTGTTTTGCAAGGCAGACGCTGACGAAATGTAGATCAATAGTTGTGATCCCTGTAGAAGGTAGCGTCACGCAGATGAAGCCAAGCATAGCACAACCGCAGTCCACCTTTCTCAGCATGCTCGGGATGTGAGAAAAGCTACTACAATCCGCCACTTAATGTTGTTTTCAGGATGCATGAAAGAGTAAACTTACTCACTGTGAGCATTAAACAACAACGTTTAAATGTCAATTTGGCTTGGCTCCGTTCGCTCTCAATCTCCCGCTACCAAACCCAGAAAAGGGCTTAAGTAGCAGGGCAGAATACAGTCCAGAGAACGGAATACGTTGGTGTCGTAGTTTACAGCTTGACTAGGATACTCAATCATGACGGAGAGAGATTATGGAAAATATAAAAATAGATTGGCAAGACGCGAATTGACCTGGCAAAGATGGAGGTACTTGTCGGTTTATTCACCTTCTTCTTCTTCTTCGTTCGTTCTCAATCTCCCACTACCAAACCCTGAAAGGGCTTAAGAAGCAGAATGTAGTATGGAGAACGGAATGCGTTGTGTCATAGTTTTACAGCTTGGCTGCGATATTTGCACCTTTCGGTCCAACACATCCGACTTCAGCAAGCATTTTTTTAGTACCGGTTTAGTATCCCAACTTCGATCCCTTCTCCTTAGCTAGGCTGTTCTGTTGCAGCCTGTTATCCAGGATCACCGCATGTAGGTGTAGAAGGGTTTTGGCAGCTCTGGTTCGCTGACCCTGACACTAGCAGTAAGCTATGGATCACTGACCTCTGCTGCTCAGCATCTTGATCCCAAGTGTCAATTTGAGTAGAGTACTATTAAATAAGATTAGAGAAGAAGTAAAACAATTACCGTGGCTAAACTGACGTCCACTATGAAAGAGTTGAGGTCATGTGTAGTCTTTGGCAGTGCTTCTAAACATGAGACAACTGATAACACTCCAGTTTTGATCTTCTTGGCAAGTTTATCTGAATTGAATATGCAACATATTAATCATAATTTGTTTAGATCATGGAGTCTGAAATATAAAATTAGCAAGTAGGAGCAACTGAGAGTCCAGATCAGGAATATGTACAATCAGTGCGCCACAGGAACTATCAGCATATATAACTTTGGTTATCTTATCTACCATATATCGGTGTGTGTGTGTTTGTAAATAACCCATTCCCTGAGTCGCCCATTATTCAGTGCGTCGGATGGACTATTATCTTAAAGCGCATTTTTGGCTGTACTGCTTGGATTTGGAATCTAATATGGTAACATTTAAACACACACATTTCTGTTCGGAAACTAACAAATATTATGTCGAACACATCAAAGCATCTTTCACAAAATTTGTTTAAATGATTTTCACGATGGAAAGGCACTTTGAAAATTCGGTAAAAAGCTGTTCCAGAAGGCTAACAATAGAACAAAATGGTGAAAGTATTCTCAAGTATTTGGAGGCTGATAAATAAGATTAAGATAGCAATTATTCTGGAAAGGACAACTGATTATTTGAATGATGACATGTGTGATTCAGATTATGATCAAGCTAGATCTATTCTCGTTCTTCGGAGGATCAGATTAAGGTCCGGGGGGTATCCTATATAATGTTTCAAGCAAATTTTAAACAGAATAGTCTGCAATAAATATAATTCACAAACTACTAGCATTACAAGTAGGAACATTGGAGATGATCAGGTCAGTCAATTTGAGATAGAATCTTATAAAAGAACAGTATCAGTGCTTTGTGGTGATTTTAAAGGATTACCATTCCAAAGACGGATGTGCCGGACTGAAAGGTGCAAATATCGCAGTCAAGTTGTAAACTAGTGACACACCGTATATCGTTCTCAGGAGTCCATCCTGCTGCTTGCAAAGCCCTATTCAGGGCTTGGTAGCGGGAGATTGAGAACAAACGCAGAAGAAAAAGGATTACAATGAGGAGCGACGTTCCCTAATCGTTGAGTCTAAATGTTTGTGTTTTGTTTTATAAATTGTCACCATCTTCTTGGAGCGGCTGCCCCCTTAGCTTTTGTCTCAGCTCCGCACCCTCTGGCCAGGTCTGGCATCTCATTTCCCTATAGATTCGGCATTCCTGTAGAATATGCTCAGGGTTCTGGCATCCTGTTCCACATGGGCACTCATCAGTGTGTGAGATCTTCATTCGGAATAGATGTTCTAGTAGTCTGCAGTGTCCAGTTATCAGACAAAATAAGGTACTTTGTTGATTTATTTTGAGTTGGTGAATTGGGTCTGGTGTACTGCTTATGTTTCTGTCTTCTCTCCATTGGTGTATATACTGATTTCTGATGATGTTCTTGATTTCTGTTACATGCTCTAAAAGTCAACATCCATTAGTAAAATGTGACGTGCTGAAAAATAGTGCAGCAGTAGGGGAAATTGCAA
Source organism: Ariolimax columbianus (assembly GCA_036924085.1). Lineage (NCBI taxonomy): Eukaryota > Metazoa > Mollusca > Gastropoda > Stylommatophora > Arionidae > Ariolimax > Ariolimax columbianus. The sequence continues at coordinate 49,268,095 of JAVGWX010000007.1, read as the reverse complement.
AAATTTTGTGTGGTCTTGTAAAGGTTCAAATGAACGCCTTTATTGAGCAAAGAGAAAGTCATGATTAGAGGTGAGGCACTGGAAGACGTGGACAGCTTCACATATTTAGGCAGCACCATTGATACTTCAGGGCACACACAGGCAGATGTAAGGGCTAGAATTGGAAAGGCAAGGACAGCATCCATTTCACTAAATAATATATGGAAATCCAGGGAAATTAAGACTAATACTAAATTAAGATTGTTTAATTTCAATGTCAAGTCAGTACTCATGTACGGAGCAGAAACTTGGAGAACGACAAAGAGGAAACTCCAGTCAATCGTTAATTTATGTCTACGGAGCATAATGGCAAGACATGGTGAGGAATGAAGATCTATTGGAAAACAACCAGTGGAGCAACAAATCAAACATAGGAAATGGGGCTGGATAAGAAACAGTCTACGGAAAGCACCATCAAAAGTAGCCAGACAGACCATGACATGGAATCTACATGGAGAAGAGGAAGAGAGATGGACCAAGAAACACTGAAGAAGAGAATGTGAAAATAAAGTTTGATTCCTGGACCTCAAATAGGGAGAGACAGGAAAAGAGCAGTTCAAGACCGAACTTGCTGGAGCAGGGTTGTCAATGGCCTAGGCTCCAAAAGGAGTGACGGGCAATGACTGAAAATACCTATGGATCTGCCCAAAGTTCAGTGATGTAAGTATTGTGTAACATAAAATAACAGATTGGCGTGAACTGACCTGAATCCAAATAGCCAACCTTCTTCAGATTGCGGCTGTCATCAAAATAACTGTTAAACCCAGTTTGTCTGAGGTAAAAGATAATGAAAAACACAATGACTCAGTGTAGACAAAATGAAACAAATAAACAAAATAATATTTACTCAGTTCGGATCAAAATTACATTTACAATTGACTGAATACTTAACCGTTACTAATCTAGTTAATCCATAACCATACCCCTATGCAAGAGGATAGAAGGCGAAAATTAGGTCAGGCAAATCACACAGTCCAGACTGTGTTAGTCAGGGTCAGGTGAAACATAATGATCAAGACTCGAGCAGTTCTCTCTGGAAACAGGCTGTTTAATGACAGATTGGCTAACAAGGTTTGGATTGGCATTGTTATCCCCAAAGATGTATGCTTTGCACTACAGCCAGAAGAACTCTGATCCACCTTCTCAAGTACACTTCAAGATGTGAGCAGAGCCACTATAACCCACCACCAAATGAAGTCATCAAGGGTACCAAAACCAAGTGCGAGTGACATTAGCAACAACCATTACGCTAACATATATATATATATTTATCATCATCATGTAGCATGTCCTTGGCAGAACGTCGCTTTCATCACAGCAATTCTATAGGAATCTCGATCAGCAGTCAGTCTACTCACCTGCTTCATGTTCATGTTTAGGGTGTCCTTGATGTCTTGTGTCCATATACATCTTGGTCGATCTGCCTCGTCTTCCTGAAACAATGCCCTCCAAAACCGCCTTTTCCAGTCCATCATGGCACTTGATGTGGCCGAAAAACCTCAGTTTCCGAGACATAACGTGGTTTATAAGCCAGTTCTCTTCAACACTCAGATCTTGCAGGATGATTTTTTTTGTTATTTCTTTACCCAAGGTATTTTGAGAATTCTCCTGTAGCATTTTGTCTCGAAAGACCCAATCTTCTTTCTTAATATTTGTGTGGTGGTCCATGTTTCACATCCGTACATTGCCACATAGATATATACCATCAGATTTTAACAAAGCAAATATAAAATTAACACAAACACTGATATATTTCAATGATATTGTTATGAGTATAAGTTAACAGAAATGTATGAACAAAACACACATTACAATAAGCTCACAATCCACATCTATAAAAGAAAATCATCTCACCTGTCAATCAATGGATATTTTCCAACAAAAACTGAAAACTGTGCCTAGGTTGATGAAAGGAAAAAAATGTATTTAATTGTGATGGAACAAGACTTTTGAAGAAAAATATTCTATAATAATTACTTAATATTAAAATTACATTAATTGTTTCTTTTGTCCGGTAGGCATTGGTGATGTGAAAACATCAGTTAGTGCTCAATTCGTTGGCATTCTGTATAATTCACCACCGTTTCGTTATTTAGCTTCACAGACCATATTTCTTGATAGTAGAGAGGATGATCAAGAAGTGCAGAAGGGCTAGAGCAGCTAATTTCAGCCGTAAATGGACACAGTAAAGATCAAAACCTGTTTACAAACATAAATAAAACAAAGATTATGACGACAGACAAAACACAATGTCAACATAAATTTACAGTGGGTGGTGAGGAAATAGATCAGATTAAGCAGTTTTTAATATCTGGGCTCCAGAATAGACAAAAATGGCGACTGCTCGAAATAAATCAGAAGAAAACCAGCCATGGCAAAGCAGACTGAACAGCCTGAAGAAATTATGGCAGAGCACCAACAAAACGATAAAAGTAAAAGTCTTGAGAGCCTGTGTTTTTCCTGCGGCAGCTTATGGCTGTGAATCATGGACGATTACCAAAACTTCTAGACAAAGAATTGAATCCTTCGAGCCAAAATGTTACAGACAGATCCTCAGAATACCCTGAACAGAGAAAAAGACAAATGTAGACATTCTGCAAGAATTGAACATAAAGGAGAACTGGTTTATCAATTCTATTTTGGGTAGAAAATGCAAATATTTTTGTTACATCAAGATACACAAGCGGTCTTGAGAGAACGGTGATGGAAGGTATGGTGCCAGGTAAAAGAGGAAGGGGTAGACCAAGAAGACGATGGCACCAAGATATCCAGGAATACCTGGGTATGACTGTGGCGGAGGCTGGAGTTTTGGCAAGGGAACGAGTTTCTTTTAGACAGACTGTGATGGGGGCAACATTCTATAAAGGACATATTTATATATTTAAGCTGGCTTAAAGGTGGCAGACCGTCTAGCATATATGCAGTTTTTGTTTATGTTGAGCTATTTCCGTCAGGTTGGTATTTACAAGCATGATATATTTTCAAACTTGTTGCAATTTTCACAATAGAAATTCGATTTATTGGCTGAGAAATTACTTGATTTCATATTTGTGATGAAACATGATGAGTGACTGGCATAAGACATAGAAGTAAAAGCTAACTAAGTTAACAAAACTGAATTATTGTATAGCTTTTATTTTTGCGTTCGGCTTATTTCTTTAATTTCCAAGGCTGCGTGCGTTGCAATGTGGTTTTTATTTAGCGCCTGTCGGCCCAGTGCATTCGACTTCAACATGCATTTTATGTAAGGGTCTGCTTCCTCCTGTATTTTCTAAGGGTTTGATTCCTCGGGGTAACGGCCAATGCTGTGATGGGGATCAAACCCAGCATCTTCGGATTGTGAGCGATGCCACTTAATCCACACCGTCACCAGTTTTTAGTATATTTTGAAAAAAAAGTGTTTTTGGGGGTTGTTTTTTTTTACATTACAATACAATATCATACCCTTTAGTCCAACATGTGTGCCGCATGCGAGGTAGTCAATTTTCTGTAAGCAATCTGATCCTTCCATGTGTTGTACCATTTCAGATCTAGGTCTTTCAGCAGACCATCTCGGGTCTGGCCAGCCGTGTGGACGTGTATAATCATATAGCCACCAAAACGTCATTATGAGTGTCTCATCTGTTATCTGATATGTGCACCACGTGACCAGACTAATGATATTTGCGAAACGTCTCAAAATAGAGTGCATTCTGATTTCAGCATTGTGGATTTGATCTCTGATCGAGATCCAGAGAACACGCTCACGCCTTTCCGTCACTTGCTCAGTAACACAGCGTATTTCTGCATCCACGTTGTTTAATTTCCCCACCTCCCAGCAGTAGATTACGAATGGGATGACCGTAGAATTAAAAATGTGTGCCCTTGAAATGGTGTCTTTCAGCTGCAGGAGTATGGGCTTTATGGCACTGAGACTAAACTAGGCTGCAGCTCTTTATCTGGAAATTTCTCAGCCTAGTGTGTGGATGGCATTTATTTCCTGCCCCAGTTTTATGTAGGTTTCACATTTGAACAATGTTGGGGACCAAGATGCCGAGCAGCGCATGAGCTGCAGTGGTCAGCGACCCATAGCTGACTGCTAGCGTCAGGGCCAGCGAACCATAGCTGCCAAGACCCTTCTACACCTCCACGCTGTGATCCTGGATAATAGGCTGCAAAAGGGCAGACTGGCTAAGGAGACAGGATCAAAGAGGGAATGCTAACCTGGTACTCAAAAAATGCTTGCTGAAGTCTGATGTGTTGGACCGAAAGGTGCAAATATCGCAGTCAAGCTATAAACTACGACACAACGCATTCCGTTCTCTGGACTACATTCTGCTACTTAAGCCCTTTCAGGGTTTGGTAGTGGGAGATTGAGAACGAACGAAGAAGAAGAAGAAGAACAATGTTGCCAATTCTTTACCTGCTGTTATCCTTGCTTCAGGTCATTAAGTAATTCATAATAAAGCCCATTGCACAAAGTTAGTGATTCTATTACAAATTTATGAAGAAGAATATTTACAAAAATGAACATGCCATGCCTCTGTTAATTCGCAACAAAAAAATACTCACATTTTCATGATATGCTGGAATCAGTTCTCGCCGTTTGTCAGAGTCGTAGATCGAGTAATATTCTTTAATAAATAGTACGACCAGGTTCTGAATATCATCATTTACAAAGTAACTTCCCTGGAGAAAACAAATGACATAGATTTACAATGTGAGTTTTCCTGTTTTATATACTACCTTTCTAGCCATCATTTACATCATGTATTGAAAATGGGTCAATTGTAATCAGCTTTCCTTATACATCTTGTGCATCACGTTTAGAAGAATCGTTTAGATCAATTATCATAACCTTTCTTATACATCTTTTACATGTGTTGTAAACAACAGTTGGTAACAGATACTGGGGTTGACGTGGCAAGTCATCCGCAAATTTTTGCCTGCCAAAAAATGTGAAACAAAGGAGGTCACATATCCCCATGACATCTAACGATACAAGTGGATTGAGGATAAATAGATAGACCTTACCTTAGTGGCCGGCAGATTTACAATACTCTCCAGATCAAAAGTTATTGGAGGTGGCAAGTCCTTCCCATCCTGTTGATACATTTAACATTCAGAAAATCAATAACAGCACAGTGCTTCTAAGGCATTATAAAAAAAAAAGGTGACCCCAAAGTACAATGACATTTGGGATAAAGTGTTTGACTTCCTGTTACTAGTTTTCACCTTTCTCTGTAGCCCCTTGTCTAACAGTAAGTCAGTTCACCTATTTACAGCTGGGCAGGCTAGAGCATGTCAACACAGGTGATTAAACCAGGTACCTTTGCCATGAGAATGGTAAATCCCATAGGGATTCTGCGGCGTAGTGGTTAAGCCGTCAGCCTCATGATCAGGTGGTGTGGGTTCGACACCGGACTCCATCTTTTACACGGGTGCTTGATGCGGCAGACCCTGCATCTCGTAGTCGCCCCCTAGACGTCTTGTCCTTGCTTCAATAAATGGAACAACTGGATTCCGATTTATATTTTACGAACAAAATCATGATTCATTTTCTACTGCAATATTTGCATAAAGACACCACTCTTAAGCACACAAGAGCAAACAATGCATGTGATCACCCATTAGTGATGTTTTGGACATGATGAGGTTGCCAGTCCTACTCACATCCTTCCTTAGTCATCTAGTCAGAATGCAGGTTGTAACATTTTTGTAAAAACAGGTGTTTCTTTCTATCAGGAAATAAATGAAAACCTAGCCTGCACAGTGTGTGCTAACTGCCGGCACAAGCAGTTTCGTTTATATTCCTCAACCAGATAAATCCATTATGTTGAACACTATCAAATGGTAAAATGACATACTGACTAGGGTTGCATCTATCAATCAGATAATCGGTAATCTGACATTTTGCTGATTAATCGGTATCGGCTTGTCAGCGGATTAATCGGACATTCTTGTTTGTTTTTTTTACTATTATTACTAGGCATGAACGCGAATTAGTACACATACTATTTTATCAGCACCTGTATGACCACTATCTTTCTGTTTTCTCTTGAATGTGTTGGTGTGAATGTGCAACTAAGGCAGTGTCATCTGTGTATTCCAGATCTTCAAGTTTAGAAAATCATGTCTGTCTTATTCATGTTCAGATGTTCTCTGTGGTCTATCTCATCTCCCAGTCAATGACAAGAAAATAATGAATGGTAACCGGTATCTCTGTCATTTTCCTATTTTCACTTCAAAGTTTTTTTTTCTGTCCAATAACGCATGGCAAATGTTTACACAAATATAAACGACTGAAACGATGCAGCTATGGATACTGTAAGCTCTTCAGGTCAGGGCAGGACATCCCATAACCGGTGAGGCCATTGGGGCACATATGAAGACATCCCCACAACCCCACGCCATTTCTCACTGTCAGTTGCCACTGCCTGTGCCTCATCTGATCGAAAATTGGTCCATTCTTTTAGGTTGTACTCCTACCTCTTTTTGGGACGACCTCTTCGTCGTCTGTCTTATATCTTTTCGTGCATGGATCGTATTTGCAAGACCATTTGATCTCAATGTGTGTCCGTACGAAGCGAGTTTCCTTTCTTTGACAGTAACCAAAAGGTCTTCAAACGGCCCTATTGCTGTTTAATTCTTTCTCATATTTCATAATTTGTAACTCGATCTTTGTATGTGACGTTTAGAAGTCTTTGGAAACATCTCATCTCCAAAACCTGTATCCTCTGCCGCATGTCACCTGTAATTGTCCATGTCTCACACGCATTGAAGAATATTGACAGGACCAAGCTCTTAGTACGACATTAACGAGATCAACTGATAGCAATATAAGACAGACTCTGCTGGAATCTCCGGAGAGAGAGAGAGAGAGAGAGAGAGAAATAGAGGAGACCTGAACTTATGTGTAAAAGAGTACAAGATAAACATAAAGGAGAGAGAGAATACATAGTGAGAGCTGGATCAAATGGTTCTGGACAGGAGGTTTTAGCATGCATTTACTGCAGGCCTATTTACTGTAAAAGCTCAAATCTGTATACTCCCTTCTTGTTATGGTATGTGGTCTTCTTTGTATGTGTGATGGTAGTTGTAACAGCAGTAATAAAGGTTTTAGTAAAAAAGGCAAGGGTAAGACATAATGACAAAAGTGGTAGCATGACAGTCTCCTGTCCTGGTAGTCAGTGTGGAATAAATCACAAGTTACTTACCAGCTTCATAACTTTGGGAAACTTTTTGCGTACAGCACTGCCGCCATAATACAAAGGTAAAATATAGAATAATTAGTTATAGTAACATTTCTAGACAGGACAAAATGTACACTTTAAGATAAACAGTACAAATGTTGATAAACACTACAAGCAAATTTTACCATTTATAATTTTGTAGTCTGCTTTCATCATCATTATCATGTTCCGTGCCAACTGGCATAAGCGACCATAAATCTCCACAAGTGTGCTTTACAACAAGATAGTCTAATCAGGTTCAATTTTTAACTCTGTTTTAGGACAGTGCCATTAGTCTCTGGGGAAAAGTGACTAATTCACTCTTATATTCCATGTATCATAGTATTCGGGACGTTATTTCACAAGCTTTACGTCAAACCCAGCTGGCCACTTCACACTCCCAAGGTGTGCAATGTTAAGTGTTCTGAGAAGTATTCTACCCTTAGAGAGGTTTAATATCCATCCTCAATTTTGTACAACTGCTTTACAGCAAGGAAACATAACCATAACCATCTTCTTTTGTCCAGTTCTTGATAAAAAAAACGGTTATTTAAGTTGCTATTGTTTTCACATAAAATTAAATTTTTAACCTTGTAATTTTTTGTTTCAGTCAAAAAAAACTTAGCCAGCTCAATTTCTATGTCTGCTTTATCTAATTTTATTTACTGGCTAGATAAACTCTTAATGGAAATTTATGCTTTCTGCGATTTTCAAATAAACTAGCATGACCAAAAAAGCTGCATTGCTTGCATGTTCAGCAACAAACATTTGTGTTTGCCAAAAACAATATTTACTCAATCATGTCACATTCAGAAACAGAGATTCATTGCAAAGAAAAATCTATTATTTTTGACAAATTAAAGATTTCCTTAAGCGCCATGCCAACTGATACAGGTGATCACGTCTCGTCCCAACTTCCTTATCTTACGCTGTTTTTAAATTATGTTACTGTCTGTTTCATTATATTTAAAAATAAAATAAAAAGACATTAACAACTGTCTAAGAGCGAAATCACTCTTCAACTACAAAAACATAAGTTTACATAGCTGTTACTTAAGCAGTAATTATATAACATTATTTTGCTTTGAAAGAAGAGGGAGCTATACTAAAACCCTATAACCTTGAGGAGTTTACAAACTCAACAAGCAGGGGACTCTACTTCTTAACTGTGCCACTAACAAAAGTCAGTGGTTTATGATGTTGACTACACTGTGAGTTATTTGTTTTTGTAAATTGAGCAACAAAAGCATAGGCTGATGTTAATGAGATTTTTTTAAACATGGAAACAAACTTTTGCCACAGATTATACAAGCATTAAAAACAAATAAATTGTTATTTCATACTCCATAATATGTGCTTTATAAGCTCTAAACTGCTGAAAATAGTCTGAGCAGTTTGAAATCGTTCAGCATCAACATCATTATGCTGCAGCTAGTTTGGTGTAAAGAATAAAGTTTACATGCATATTCCATTATTGGAATCTCCATGCAATATTTCTGATGTTTCCAGACCATTTCGATGGATGGATTAAATAAGTTCATTGATGAGTGTGAGCAGCACAAGAGCAGTGCTGTTAAGGCATAACAGAATTGTAGCAGGTTTCTCAGTATAATTCTATGAAGAATTACAGGTTTTGACATCATTATTAGAGTCGCAATTGGTGGACAGAACATAAGCCCTACTTTGTGGACTGAATGGAAAGAAGTACTGATATAACCAAAACGATTCTGTGGGTGAAAAAGGTGTGCCTTTACCATAATGAAGGTGAACTTTTAATAATGAAGAAAAGAAAATATATATCTAACTTCACAAATGGGAGACTTTGTGACTTCAGAAATAAATTCAAGATATTATAAAAGATATACTAAATTATAAATCACTGAAGGAATTATGCATAGGGAAAGAGATACATCAAGAAATTTACAGATCTTAATTTTGAACAATAGAGAAGAAGAAATCTTAGTGACATGTGGATCACGTTCACGAATATCCCAATAGACAACTTATCCTTAGAATGGTGAGCTATGCTTCCAAGTTTGGAAGAATCTCTAATGTTTTAACTCACATCAGGTCGGTATTTCCCTGAAACGTTACTATCTTCTGCAGTGCAGTACCACCAAATCTGCTGCTGTTGATGATACGTCTGCTCACACAACTTATCTCAAAGCACCTGCAGACACAAGCCTCGGCTGTGTTTCCTGCAGGAGTTTGGACAGCCGTATATTGTGTGATGACAGATGAGAGGTGCACAACTTCACTCTGACAACCAACGCCGAGGAGACCTGGCGAAGGCCATCAGGTTGAGGACATATATTGTGCTAAACATCACAGAGTTGCAGGCTGCAGAAATAAGGCTTGGCGGAAGTGGTATTCTATCATCAGTCAGATTAGCATGTAGTGGTGTAGTAAAGAAAGTGCCACTACATGATGCAACCTGCCATATTTTTAGTAAATGAAATGGTCACATTCAAAGGGTACTCCTTTCTCATGGCCATTACTTATTTTCTAAATGTATTCATTATTCAGGAAATGAAGAGAAAAAGTTAATATTTATTACATGTGTCTTTGCTGACACATCAAAACAAATACTGACATAAAAATATGTTACACTTCCAGTAACAATTCCTTCCAGGATTTCACAAAGGTGAAATACACTTTAAACACCTTTTATTAAAAGAAAAAGCCTTCTTCTAGTGCCACATAATTTATGGTAGGGACTGGGTACATTATATAAATAAAAGTAATTTCAATATATTACATTTTTGATAATATAACAAACCCTTGATATTCAAGTGCAGATATATACACTTGGCCTAAATGCATAAATGTTTACACATTTACATTTTTGTCAAACTACCCATTGAACGTGCCTTAAAATTAGCAATCAGCCAAGAGAGACTCTGAATAACAGATCCAAAGGGTCTCATGTGTATATAAGAGTTATAGAGCAATGGCTCTATTCTAGATAAAGATTCAAGGTTGATGTTTCACACTATGTATTTGTTAAATTTCAGACATCTTTCACTTTGTAGTATATACAAGAATACATTGTATGCTTCCAGGAGTTGTTCCTAGAGCCATCTTATAAGGAACGACCACAGCCCCCTACTATGCATATCATACAAGGCTACTGAGAAGGGCTGCACATAAGACTGGAAACAAAGAATGTTTGTTCGTGACAACAATCACAATTCAATTATTTATCTGTGCTCAAGTAACATACATTGCGAACAACAGAAAGGAAAGAAAAGTAATGGGCAGTCCGGAATTTAAGCACCGAACCTCCGAGAAATGAGTTAATGCACTACGCAAGCGAGACACACTAAGACATGCGTCACAACTGGAGTAGTCTTTCATCATTCAACACTTGCGACTATGAAATATAGTCAGAGTTCAATTCAGACAAATTTAAAGACAATTACTTCCTAACCTCCCTATCATCAAGCATAGACCAAAAATAGGCCTTAAATGCCCGTGTCACAGGTAGGCAAATAATGAACAGTGGCAGTTTCAATTAAGGAACGTGCCTCGAAGCTTCAACATATTCCCTTCCTTGCCACATGCAGATGGGTAGCTTTATACAACAAAATGCTGGAGAAACCAGCACTGCAGGAACACATATATGCTTCCCATGCTCTTACAGCAGCATAAAAGGAAGCCCGACAATAAATGTAAATAATTTAGCACTGTCTTCTTTCAAAGCCTCAGTGAACTCATATTCTACATACATATTTCATCTGCTTTATATTTTAGTTACTGATCTTGACAATTTTACTTCAATATTTCTGTGATTTCTTTGATTGACTGGTGATTTCTTAAGATATGCATAACTATAACATTTCATCAACCTTTAATAAGAAAAAAAAATTGAAAAAGAAAAGAAGTACAATTTTTTGCCTAAATTATTTTTTTTTAAAGCAAACGTGTTTGTTTCCTGAACATGACGAACATGTTAGCTTTTCTGGCATGTCTAGACTATCTGATTTTAATTCAAATAAATTCTGAATATGAAGCGCAAAAAGCATACATTATTTTTTTTGTTTTTAATTATCCAACTTATAAAATACTGAAGAAAGTGACATTTTTACTCTTCCATTGTCTGTATCATAAATGGGGGGAAATGAGTTTACATTTTCCTTTCATTCCAACTAAAAAAGCTATTCAAGCACAGTGTGTTAGGAACCCTTCTATACTAGTGGGGCTTCCGACAACTAATGGCTCTATTATGAGTTTATTTGCTAATTGGATAAAAATCATATCTAGTAGCAATAGTATGTATACTGGACTGTCTAATTGTTCTTTATGTTCGCTATGCACTGCTGTGGATCCCATGGACGGATCCCATGCAAGGAAGACTAATGATACAGTACTCGAGGAGGCAAAAACACAAAGACAACTCATTGCAAAGATCAGAACAAGGCAGTGATCCTTTATCTGGGTATGTTTTGAGAAAAGGCGGCTTGGAGCACGTTCTAACAATGGGAAAGATGGCAGGAAAGAGAGAGATATTGGACAGTCTTAGATAATGGCACGAGCGACAATCAACAACAAAATTAGTAAAAGCGGATGGATATCCATGATCACCAACGTCAACCAGCAGGGCACCTGATGATGATGTGTTTCATTGAAATGAAGCAAGCTTTAATATTTTATTTCTTTTTGCATTCGTCTTGTTTCTCTATTCCCCAAGGCTGCGTGCGTTGCACTTTTATGTAAGGGCCTGCTTCCTCCTGAATTTTCTAACTTGTTTCTCTATTCCCCAAGGCTGCGTGCGTTGCACTTTTATGTAGCGGCCTGCTTCCTCCTGAATTTTCTAAGGATTAGCTTCCCGGGGTAACGGCCAGTGCTGTGATTGGGGAACGAACTCAGCACCTTCGGGATGTGAGCCATTTCACTTAACCACTAGCCCACGTTGTGCCCAAGCTTTAAATTATTTCTTCATCTTCTTACGTATCATGCTCTATCACTTTAGATGGTTCTTTGAAGGCAGCATATGCCAAAAAGCTTAGTGTGCTCTTTCAGTAATGGTTTTTGCAGCTGTTTGTTTAGATGTTGCTAGTGACATACACAACTCTCTTTAGCCATTTTTTACAATATACACGGTGAAGTGGTTCTATTCTTTCCTCCTCAGTAAGGGCTCCAGCTCCAGAATCCGAAAGGAAAATTTCTTCATTTATCTCATTACTAAATTTATTTTTGTGATTACACAGTATGATCAAGGAGCCATTAACTGTATACAGTCCAGCCTAATTGATTAGATTTGTTTATTAAGATACAAATCTTATGAATAAGAGGAACTGTGAAAAATTAAAGGAGTTAAAGACATGAGTCTAATCACTTTTGCAGGACTCTAAAGTGTTAAGACATGAATATAATCACATTGGCAGGACTAAACAGTTAACACACAAATCTAATTAATTTAGATCTGACTGTAAATGGTTAACTAACCAGTACACACATATACAGATTCATTTAATGGTCTGAACATCAACAACATGGTCTAGTACTGGAGACTGTGCAGATCTGCTGTAATGGTTCTCCAGCATCTCTTGTCTTGATGGTACAATCTTCCAGAGTATTTCCTGTCTATCTCATCATGTTATCCTCCAACATATAGCATTGTTTACCTGCTACATACCTTCAATTCACTCAGAGTTCAGGCTTACATGTCAATTAATTTTATGTAGTCAATATACCCTATTATAGCCAGAAGAGTTTCTATAGCTTCTTCTTCTTCTTCTTGTGCGTTTGTTCTCAATCTCCCGCTACCAAGCCCTGAACAGAGCTTTGCAAGCAGCAGGATGTAGTCCGGAGCACGGAATGCGCTGTGTCGCTAGTTTACATCTTGACTGCGATATTTGCACCTTTCGGTCCGACACATCCTTCTTCGGCAAGGTTTCTATAGCTATATGGTGGATGCGTGATCACAATGTTCAATCGTAGACAAACCAACAAAGCAAAAAGTCCCACTATTTCTCTACACTACAATTACCCAGATCCACCTACATCAGCACACTCGGGATGTGAGGAAAGCTACAACAGACCGCCACTAAATGTCCTTTTCAGGGCCCACAAAAGGGTAAATCTACCCATTGTTGGCATTCCTTTAACAACAACCGCTTATGTTCATGTTCTCCATTGGTGGATATACCGGTTTCTGATGATGTTCTTGATCTCTCTGGATTGTAAAGAAGTTGTTTCACCACAAGCAGACAACTTTGGAGAGACAAATATAAACCACCCACAAATTTGCAAAGATTCTCCATTTTAATGTATAAAGCATTTTGGAAGTTGCACAGATATAATGAACGCTGTCTTCCATTATCATAAGACTAATATTCTTCTAATTTTTCCTTTGAACCATTATCATAACACTAATATTCTTCTAATTTTTCCTTTGAACCATTATCATAACACTAATATTCTTCTAATTTTTCCTTTGAACCATTATCATAACACTAATATTCTTCTAATTTTTTCTTTGAACCATTATCATAACACTAATATTCTTCTAATTTTTCCTTTGAACCATTATCATAAGACTAATATTCTTCTTCCTTTTCATTTGATCTATGGGAAATCAGATACTTTTGTCCATTCCCTGTACTCTGTACCTCACATCTGGGGTATTGTTTCTGTGAGTTTCTTTTCAGTAGGATACTCCCCACTCTGCAGGCTTTCTGCCTGTGTGAGGTGCACACATCCATCCATTGAGTTGGAAGTTTTTGACACTAGAGATAGAAAGTGAAACTTGCAGCTCTTTCAACATGCTCTTAGAGTGCTAGTTCCTCTATTCTGGTCCATCGCACAGATAGACACTTCTCGCGAAAACTATTCAGGTAATTGCCGAACCAATAATAATTAGTTACTTAATAACTTGTATCCACTGTGATCTGTGTCCTCTTAAGTGGGTCAATGGGGGCCAAGGTTAGTGCAATGGATTCCCAGCCAAAAAATGGGGGGTGGGGGATCTGCCCCAGTTGGTGTGGCATTTTTCTGATCACAAAATGGATTTTGGGGTCAACCCAGAGTCTATATTTCCAGAATAATCTGGGAAAGTAAAGACGGCCAGTGTAATGTTGACTACATCACCCCTAGTGTGCCGCTGGTCAAGAAAAATATGGGTCTAGCATCATATTCCCAATATGCCACACTGGCATGTTAATGGAATCTCTACTTTTTTTTAAGTGGATCAATCAAATATACTTACGGTATTTTCAAATCAACACAATCAATCACCTTACCTTATGTATGAACTTTCATTGGTAAAACTACTGCACAAGTCATTGCCATCCAAAACAAGCTCTGCAATATTGGTCCACCCTTTGAGTCTGTCCAACTCATCCAGCGTACGGATCTGGTTATTGCCCAGGTTAAGAGACACTACATTCGGTGCTGCCTTAATAAGGCCACTCATGTGACCTACAGACAGGATCTTGTTCTTACTAATATCCAGCCCTGATAACTAAGTCAAATAGAAGAACAGAAAAAGCAATTAATGGAAATATACAGAGGAAAGAAACACACAGCAGAATTTAAAAAAGACGACTTTATCGTTCTGGTTCTCATTGGAGAATGGGAGTACAAAGACTTCTTTCTGAGGGTGTGCTTATCCATCTCAATTTTTGTTCTCCAGTTTCCAGCTGTGTTCTTTGTCACAGATCTCTGCTTGTTATTACATCTAACCATCCACCGTGAAGTGTGTAACAACAATAAAAGGAGAAACAGAAACATTGGTAATAACAAAAGAGAAATATCGTAAAATCTTGCGTATATTACACAATATTTACTCACTATTCCCCACTAAAACTCTGGTGCGTGATGCTCGTGAGTACTAAAAATACATCATGATCAATACCGAAAGTAACCTGCCCATGAAAGTTTGTCGGAATTTTACAGAATAATGGTGCAAAATTGAATGTGCCTTGTGTTTTATGTGTTGGACATTGTTGCAAAATGCATTTCATACTCTTTGTTTTCAATCTGTTTTGATATTAAGCTTGGTTGTGAAATTTATTATTTTAAGCCCTAAAAATCAATTCAAGATAATACACGCAGAACTTATCGACAATCGGATAGCAGGTCGACATTATTCAATTAACGAATACAACATTAGATTATGGCAAAAAAACAAAGAGGACACGCGCCAGGCTCAAGTCGAGAGAGTCAGACTTCATACCCATTTAAAGTTTGATAGCTGATTGAGATCGTTTTATCCCCAAGACTTATAATTATTCATTAAACTAGATAAAACTATGAGTTTCATCAGATGAAGATGATGGCAATATTTATGATGATCACCAATAATGGAATGGACTCAACAACACCTGATCAACTTCTTTCTAGTGAAAGTCATGATGAGGAGTCCAAAGTACCTCCTATGATTTAGATGTAGTGTACTTAAGTTACTATCCATATTTTCAATTTTTTAACAAAAGTTTCATAAAATAAGATCTTGAAAGAATCATACAATTTTCATTTTAAATGAAAATTTGGGGTGAAGACCTGATACACAGAGTCTCCTATTTGAACCTCAACGAGATAGAAGAATGGCATCAGTTGATCAAAGAAGAAGAAAAAAGGACCTACTTCGTCTTTCTCAAAAAATCGGCTGACTCCAATCTGCCAATATAAGAAGATAAATCGTTCAAAATCCATTTGTAATCTTCTTCTTCTTCTTCTTCTGCGTACGCAGTCAGACAGTAACCATTATTTTTTCGAAAAAAGCGGCGGTCATCCTAAGGCTGTCGCCACTGCCATAGAGCTTGTCTTGCAGTTCCACTGGTAATGGCCACATCTGCTCTCTCTGATCCTCGTATGTCGGGCAGTTCTGCAGCAGATGTTCAGCGGTCATTTTACCAGTACCGCACGGGCATTCGTCGGTACACCCTATCTTCAATTTGTTGAATAGGTGGTACCTCAGTCTATTGTGGCAAGTGCGAAGTCTGAAGACAACGACCTGCTCTCTTCGGTTCAACTGGTAATAGGCATCGTTTTTGGTGTAACCAGTATGTTCGGTTTCACATTTGGTCATGTATCTGGCTTTGATAAGCCGTTTTGACTCTTCGTACGTCATACTGGTATCTGTTTGTGGTAGTCTTGCACCTTCTTTTGCCAGTCTGTCTGCCTCCTCGTTGCCTTGGATGTTGCAGTGTGATGGGACCCACTGTACCACTACTCTTTTTGGTGCGGACTGCTGGCACAGTTTGCAGAGTGCTGCTCTTAAGTCATTAAGCTCAGTGTTTTTCTGGCTTTTTAGCGCTGTGACTACGGCGAGAGCATCTGTCAGCAGGACTATATGGCTTTCATTTTCACTGTGTGTCACCATTTCTTCCACTGCCGCCCTCAGTGCCTCTGCCTCCGCTCTGAAATTGCTTGTGTACTTACCAGTAGCGAATGACAGTGTTATTTTTCTGCCATTTGGTAGGTTCAGGAATGCTCCTGCCCCTCCGTTCTGTGTTGTGTTTGTTACAGAACCGTCGGTGTATGCATGGGTCCAGTCCATGCTTGGGTAGCTTTTCGTAATGAAGCTTAGGGTAGTATCTCTCCTTTCTTTTTCAGTCTGGCAGTTTTTGTTTGCAATACCTGGTATATTTTCTACCACCTCTGGAAATATATCCTGCCTCCAGGTAGGTTTTCGTACAGTAGTGATGGGTTTTGGTGTTGTTAGTGCGTTTATGGGATCTTCGTGCATCTTTGCTTTGGCTATTTCTGCAAAGTTTCTCCGCTTTAGTTTCCCATTTCCCAAATTGTTTAGTCTCTGGTGCATTGGATGGTCGGTCAGTCTTCGGAGTTTCTCTGACTGCAGCTGGGCTCTGCAGTCTCTTCTATCGGTCATGGATTGCAGTTTTGTAATCTTTTCAAGTTCTACAATTGGCGTTGACTTCATGCCACCTGTTATAATTCTCATGGCTTGGTTTTGAAGTTTGTTAACTTTATCGAAGTTCGCCTTCGCTGTTGTTGTCCATGCCGCAATGCCATACTCGAGAACTGGTCTCACTCTTCAAGTGTACAGTTTTTTTAGTATGCCTTCGTCTGCTCCCCAGCTAGTGCCAGCAAGTTTCCTCATGATTGCCATTCTTTCTCTGGCTTTCATTCGGTTTCTCTCAATCTGACTTTTCCATGTCATGCGCCGATCAAATCTGACTCTCAGATAGGTTGGGTTGTCGTTTGGCTGCAGGAATTTGCCATTTAGACTTAATTTGGTACTTTAGGGTTTTAATGAAAGCGAGAATATTGTGCATGTGGTTTTCTCCTCGTTTATTTTGACCAGCCATGAGTTCACCCACTCTTCCAGCGATGTTAGGGCCGTCTGCATCCGATTTATTGCTATGGTGAGATTCTTTTCAGAGGTCCACATAGCCAGATCGTCTGCAAACATTGAGCTATGGACTCTTCTTGGTATATTCTCTGTAATATCGTTTATATATACCAGGAAGAGTGTGGGTGACAGTACTCCCCCTTGGGGTACTCCCTGCTCGAGTGTCACCTTTTTGCTCATCTGCCCTTGTACTTGGACTCTGGCCGTTCTTTGTTTGAGGTAGTGGTTTATCCACTTGTACATCTTCCCACAAACATCACTTCTTCTTAGCTTGACTCTGTCCATCTTTCCAGACTTTGTCAAATGCCTTTTCCAGATCCACCCAAACAGCTACTGTGTGTTTCTGTGCCTGGTAGGCATCTTCTATCTCCTGGGCTATGAGGATGACCTGGTCCTCAGTGGATCTGTGCTGTCTAAAGCCGGCTTGCTGTGGAATTAGTATTCGTTTTTCTTCCAGATGCCACATCAGTCTGGTGTTTATCATCCGTTCCATCAGCTTGCCGACACAGCTCAGTAGGCTTATGGGCCTGTATCCATTTGGATCTGTTTTGTCCTTTCCTGTTTTTGGTACTGGTACCAGTATTGCGTCTTTCCATGCCTGTGGTACAATTCCCCTTTTCCAGCTTTGGTTCAGGACCGATAGCAGTTTCCTCTTCGCTGTTTGGCCCAGCCCCATCAGCATTTCGTTTGTTATCCCGTCTTTTCCGGGAGATTTCCTTTTCTTTAGTGTTCTCATAGCCTCTTCCATTTCGCGCATTGTTAGTTTGGCCATCATGTGCTCTTCAGGTGCCGTACTCATGTTTTCATGTCCCTTTAGCTCTTCGCTAATGTCTGTATGCTTATCTGCAGGGACCTCGATGTGGTTTGCTCTGGCATAGTGATCGACAAAGGCGTTTGCGGCTTTCTTACCTGTGATCAAGTTCTCGCCCTGCTTGATAGTAATTTGTTTATTTGACGGGGTTTCGTCGTTCATGGCTCTGACTAGCTTCCATAGCTTGTTCCCGTCTTTGTCCAGGTTTAGACTTTCCGTTTTATTTTTCCAGCTTTCTCTTGCTGTTTGCTTGAGAGTGTGTTTGTACTTCGCCGCGGCGGCTTTGAGGGCGATGTTTGCCTCCATGGATTTTTCTCGCTCTGCCATGTTCCTAGCATTTGTTACTGCATCTTCCACTTTCTGCAACTCATCATTCCAGTAGGGCTTATAGTTTTTCCTAGCTCCTCTTGGGATGGTTTCAGTGGCGGCTTGCATTATTGCCTTGCTTAGGCTCTCTACCATGGTCTTCATTTTGGTGTTTCGTGTATTGATGGTTTCACACAGCCCATCTGTCAGGATTGCAAATCTGTCCCAGTCGGCTCGTTTGTAGTTCCAACGTGGGAGCGGTTTTGTTTCCTGTGGGCCTACTTCCATGTCAATGGTTAGCCTGATCGGCCTGTGGTCGCTACCTGCCAGTTGGTTTAGCACCTGGCGGTCTATTTTATGGTGTATGTCCTGTGTGGAGAAGGCAAAATCTGGAGTCGAGGTGGTATGCTATGTTCTTGAATAGAAGCTAGGGCTATCCTCCGGCCTATTGATTAGGGAGAGATTTGCATCTATCTCCCAATCTTCCACTTCGTCACCTCTGCTGTCTGTGTCAGAGTATCCCCATCTCTCCGAGTGGCTGTTGAAATCTCCAACTACTATGCAGTTGGAGTCTCTGACCTCCATACTCGAGAGCGATAGGTCTCTATTTGGTGGTCCGTACAGATTGAAAATGCGGAGCTTCGTCTCTTGAGCCATTATGTCTACTCCAATTTCTGCTTGTCCGGTGTGATTGACAGATACCGCGCTACTCGGTATGCAGTTTCTGGTCAGTATCAGGACCCCTCCTTTGTGGCCTTCTCTATCTAGACGGAAGGTCTGGTATCCTCTGATTGAGAATTTATGATTATTGTTGAGGTGCGTTTCCTGGATACATGCCACGTCAATCTTACCTTCATGCAGGTGATGTGTTAGGGAAAGTTTTTTGTTAATGACTCCCTCCGCATTCCACTGTAGTATTTTGAGGGTCTTGAGGTTTTGGTCAATAGAAGTTGCCCCATAGCCATGTGCCTTGACTCCATGACACATGGGTGGGTGACCACCAGTAGTCAAGGGTGGGCCCCTTCGAGGCGTGAGGCCCGGCGCTATCGCTGCCTGGCGGGACTCCGCAGGATGAGCGCCATGCGTTCTTCTAATAGGTTGTACTGTCATCATGCTGCGATTTACGTTGCACTGTTTTGTTAGGCTTGCGGCCCCGTGCATCTGATTTCAACAGGCGTTTCTGTAGGGATGCCCTCCTTAGCCTTTGGCTGTCCCCAGCCTATCTACAAGGCAGTTGTTTATGCTCAGAGTTGTCTCTCTTATGGTGGTTGTCTTACCAGACTATCGAGTCTTCACTACTCGTGTCTATAGGGTGCAATAATATGTGAGATGATATATGAGATGGACTGGTTTACCCGGAAGAGAGGCAGTCCAGTGTGTCTGTATCCCAGGATCGTCAGTCCTGCCAGAAACGTAGCATTTGCATGTGAGTGGGGTATCTCTTTCTCCCTTTATTTTCTTGGCTTCTATGCAGGGATGGTACGCCTAGCATTCCCCGCCACCTGGGGTGTTGACACAGTGGGGCAGGTGTGCAATGTCCGCTGGTCTGCATCTCTTCTGCGTCCAGCATGATAGTTATATGGCTGATAACGTACAGAGGTAGATATCGTAGCCGAAGTGCATTTAGCCAGAGGACAAGCCTGGTAATGTCACAGAGATGTTGTTCGCCTGGTGTGCGGACAGCTCTCATGGTCATTGGTTGAGTCTCGACAGTTCACAGTGAGGTGGCTGCTCTACTGTTTTCGACACCCCGACCAGGTACTAAGTCTTTGGTTGGTGGTTTCGCACCCCATCGCCGTATAAGGTGAGTATCACGCAGTTGTCCGCCCGCTTTGATCGGCGGACGGCAAGGACCTCTTGCTGCGGCTCTACCAGATAGGGCTGGGGCGCAAGCCCCAGGTCCCGAGCATGTAGGAGCCTCCCATTGCAGTGGTGCTGAGATTTTGGGCGGGATTGCGGCTTACAAGGGTTCGGCCGTAATCCCCCACATGGTAGCCTCGCGCCATTGGCTTATCAGCCTGGTACGTGAACCAAAGTGTCTGCGGCTCCTCTCGATATGAGCTGGTTTTTCGTAGCAACGCCCTGTCATTAGTAGCATTTGTAATCTAACATACAATACTTTTACTGGCAAAAAAACTGTGTAGATGGATGTGACGTATCGGGCATTCAAAAATGGCTATGGGTAGGGTCTCCGTTCAAAAATTGTTTTTTGCAATTTCCAATTTGTAGGCTGAGTGTGTCAAATGTCAGTTGATGGTAGTGCACTAAAGGGTAATGTCTCAGCATGCCTGAGATGTAAAGGTGAGCCTTGGTTGCCCCATCCTCTTTTCCCCTGAATCTTGCCCTCTAGTACCTACTGTAGAAGACTTTCATGTCTCATATTGTAACCCAGCTAATTCAATCTTCATTTCTGCATCATTTTCAATATTTGTCTTTGACACCTACTTCTGTGAGGTTCTTTCTGTACAACTCTTTCCACTCTATAACATCTAAAATGCACCACAATTAAAATGCTTCCAGACTTTTTTCATACTTATTATTATTATTAGTATATATTTTATAAAATTCCGTCTACACATTGTGTATAATGGTGTATTGGAAATATAGTGTTAGGCCCATATTATCTTGGCGCTACGGGCGATGTGGTCAATATCACGTCGGCTGTCTTTACTTGTCAGATTATTTTGGTACATATTTTATTAAGCTGGGTTGACCCCGGGAGCCATTATGCAATTGGAATAAAATTCTGCACCATTGCCACTGCGCTACCTCAGCAATTAGGATTTCGTTGTCAGATAGTAGATATTATATTGGAATATTTTTATTTATTTTTTTTTTTTGCGTTCGCCTTATTTTTCTAATCCCTAAGGCGGTGTGCATTGCACTGTGTTTTCATTTTGCGCCTGTCGGCCCAGTGTATCCGACTTCAGCGTGCATTTTATGTAAGGGTCTGCTTCTTCCAGCATTTTCTAAGGGTTTGCTTCCCCGGGGTAACAGCCGGTGCTGTGATGGGGATCGAACCCAGCACCTTCGGATTGTGAACCGTGCCACTTAACCACTAGGCCACGCCATCCCCTATATTGGAATATGAAGTGTTAGATACTTCTTATTGTGTTACATATACATCATAAGGCTGTTAGGTGACCATTCCCTTCAGCAGGTTAAACTACAGCATTGCAGAACTGAGTCACGAACCCAGTTCTCTTGCTGCATGAGACAAGCACACTAACCACAATGCCAGTTTGAACTAAGAAACTATAAAACAATAGGCTCATGCTTACTTCAGGTATATGTTCACCAATAATCTTTGTGACTGCAATCATTGTGGAAGCTCGGTTTAGTGGTAGGGAGATGTCTGCTTTCTGGAGAACATCATCCATATAAAAGGCACTTAAGTTGAGCAGCTGGGTAGAAGGATCATAACGATCACTCATCCTTTGCTGAAGAAAGATGGTTAGAATGCTGAGGCAAACAACAATAGAAATGGTACAAAAATTGTACATTTTATTTTATGCATTATGTTTTATTTAATAGCAAATACGAGGCGTGTTCAAATGAAACCGGACCCAGGGGCTTTATTACAAACTTATGAAAGTTACATCATCTGGTGTGACAGAATTATATATAGTAATTGTTATGAATCAAACATGCCACAGGGTCAGTTAGAAAAAGTCGCCATAGGCATTCAACATGCATCCCACTGCTTGGGTAGACGGCTGCTATTGGTTGCTATTTGAACCACTTGGTCACAGAGACCATGATGTCTACATCGGATTAAAATCTTTGTCCCTTCAGAAATTTTTTTAAAGGTCTGAACAAATGGAAATCACAAAGAGACATATCCGGGCTATAGGATGGGTGTGGCAGTAATTCCCACCTTTACTGTGCTAACGCTTTCTGAACAATGTTCGCGACACATGGCCACGCATTGTCGTGCAAAGGAATCACATCACGCGAAAGCATGCCAGGTCGTTTATTCTTGATTGCTGTATGCAGCTTGTCTAGTGTGTGATTGTTGTGGATGGCATTAATGTTCATGCCAGGCTCTATAAAGTCTACCAACAAAAGTCCCTCATGGTAAAAAAAACCTGTCAGCATAACCTTACCAGCGAAAATGTGTTACTTTAATTTTTTTAGTTTCAGTGATCCGGGATGTTTCCATTGCATGCTAGTAGTTTTGCTGCTCGGGCTCAAAGGGGTGGCACCACGATTCATCACCTGCCAGTATGTGCAAAAGAAACTAATCACCCTCCTCTTCGTATTGCAGCAAGTGGTTCAAACTCCATCCCATGCGTTCTTCCATTTGGTGGTTGGTCAGCAATCGAGGTACCCATTATGAACACATCTTCCGAGACTTCAGTTTCTTGCTAACCAACATTTGAACTGTCTCTAGCGACACAGCGAATTCCTCTGCTAGCGAACATAAGTTCCGGCGATGGTCCACCCGAATTACTGCATCAATTTTGGCGATGGCATCTTCTGGCAAGGATACCAAAGCGATCATGGGAGATCAAAAGTCAAGGACGCAAACCCCGAGGACGTCCCAAAGTACGCTGGGAAAACAACATACGACAGTCCCTAAGTGATAGACGGCTGGATTGGAAAGAGACCAGGAAAAAGACGGCGGATAGAGCAGTGTGGCGTTCTCTTTGACAAATCTCTACACGTCACGGTAGAAGAGGAGCGACTAAGTAAGTAAGTATCTTCTGGCAAAATATATGCGCCTGACCTGGTCTCGGAAGATCTTTCGTTAACTCGTGTCCTTCTTTAAACATCGTTGCCCAGTTCTTCACTGTTTTATTCGACACACTTTTGTCCCCATACACTGCCCGCATTCTGAGATGAATGTCATCTGGTCGACATACTTCAGCTGTTAGAAACCGAATCACTGCTCGCTGATCAACTCTGGACAAATTCCATATCACACCCACCATGTTTTCAACAGTCTGCTGAGGACACTTTGAGTCAGAGGATGAAATTTTGCAAATTTTACAGCTGGTATGTGGTGTTTACACCTGAAGTGACGTCATCATGCGCATTGTACATATGTTCACTTTGTGCAGTTAGGTCTGGTTTCATTTGAACATGCCTCGTATATTTTTTTAAAGAAACTAAGATGGCCGCGCCTGACTGGCTTCAGTGTTTGTTTAATTTTCTGCTGTTTGCTAGTTCCTGTTCGGATTATAACTGGCAACTCCTTCACCAGGTGGTATCAAGGATTTTCTTTTGTGGAATTTATGTGATCTTGAACGGTTATCCTGTTTGTTATGCTGCATCTTGCTGCGGCTGTGCCTGGCTTAAGCCGCAGCAAACCAGTCTATGATGGCGTTCACCTCACCGGTTAACTGCACCCTAGAATTCAGCCCAAGTTATCACAAATCAAGGACCTTCATGCTTGAACTGCAGCCACCTTCCTCCTGCACCACCTCCACCGGTGGTTACACAGTACCTCTCCCAACCCCGTATTCTCAGCACAGCAAGTGTAATGCTGAACCTGGTGGACACAATCCAGAGGCCTCAGAGGCAGAACGTGAAAAAACAGGGAGTCAAACATGGACAAAGCCTGACACAAACATTGATCCAACACACACAAGTCCTGGGACGGTGTGAGCTAGTGGTTAAGTGACACGACCCACAACCGAAGGTGCTGGGTTTGATCCCCATCACAGCACCAGCCATTACCCCGGGGAAGCAAACCCTTAGAAAATGCAGGAGGAAGCAGACCCTTACATAATATGCATGCTGAAGTTGGATGCACTGGGCCAACAGTTGCAAAATGCACAGTGCAACGCACGTTAAGGCGAACGCAAAAATTTAAAAAAATTCTGAGACTGGTTTGCAAGCTAAGGATTCTTTCTTTCTATTTCTGCCTGTCATCTGTCTGCGGCCATCTTCAGCTCATCATAAGTGTTCACAGTCGTATCTCTGCATGCTTGAGTCACAAAGGTATTTCTTGGTCTGCCCTTTCCTTGCTTTCCCTGTGTTCTGTCTTTCAAGACTTTCTTCACTGGGCCCTCATGACGTAGGTTGTGGCCCAGCCAGATCAGTCATTGTTTTTGCATTTTTTGTAACAGCTTTCTTTCCTCTCCAACTTCCGCCAACACCCCTTCATTTGATTTCCTCTCTGCCCAGCTCACTTTATTCCTCTTTTGGTAAAACCACATCTCAAAACTCTCCAAGTATCTCTCCTCTCTTTTATTTATTGTCCATGTTTCAGAATTGTACATCGTTACAGACCAGACATTCTTTTCCGTTTTGTCATATTAATACTAGCTGATATCAGGATCCACTGTTTCTGTCTGAATGCTTTCTTTGCCAACTCAATTCTGGTTATTTCTCTTTGGCGTTGTGCATCTTATGATTTGACCCACATATGGGAATTTGTATGCTATACTAATGCAATTTTTTTCCCTTTTGATAATTACCTTTATTTCCATTGCTTCTTTGGCTACAATCATTGTCTTTGTTTTTTTTTCTATATTTTATTTGTGCTGTAGCCTTTGGTAGAATGCGCTCGATGGTGTAGGAACGCCATGGTACCAGCGCCAAGACCAAACTCAAAAGTCTACCGTGCCACCATCATTCCAACCCTACTCTAAGCCTGCAAAAGCTGGGACTGTATACTCTGGACATGCAAGGAGGCTAAACCAGTTCCATACAGGCTGCCTGAGGTGAATATTCAAAATTCAATGGGAAGATCATGTCACTGACATCGAGGTTGTCTCAAGAGCTGACATGCCCAGCATCCATGCACTGCTAGAAAAAGCACAACTAGGATGGGCCAGACACCTCGTTCGTATGTCAGACAAACGGCTCCCAAAGAAGCTCTTCTGCAGCGAGCTGAGAGAAGGATGGTGCGAGAAAGTGCGCCCAAAGAAATGTTTTAAAGACAGTCTGATCAACTCACTGAAAACTTGTCAGATAGATGTCACCACATGAGAATGTCTTGCGCAAAACAGATCTGACTGGAGAAGCGCAGTCAAGGTTGGTGCAGCTAGCAGCGAAGACCACTGTGTTGTGAAAGCTCATACCACACACGAGACCAGGAAATAGGGAACGCCATCACCTTCTACAGACCTCATGTGCCCGTTATGCAGCAGATGTTTTCGTGCCCGCATTGGCCTGTTCAGCCACATGCGCACCCACACCCAACAGGGAAATCTGTGACAAGGATGATGTTGACGGTCTTCATCGACAACGATGGACAGCTATTATTATTACTGGAACCTAATAAAACACACAAACAACATTCCAACAAGACTTGCTTTCAGTTTTTCCATAGCAATTAAATAATTATAATTGCATTCCGGAAGAAATGAATCACCTAAATAGTATATACCTTGAGTTTTTCAATGGTGCTTTCATCGATGGCAAACTCTGCTGGAGCAGGTGAAATGGACACATGGAAAACAAGCTTATGTCCATCTGGTTTAGTGATGCGTCTGCTAATACTTCGCAGACTATCGGCCATTGGGTTTCCTTTGACAAAAAAATATGCTCGCCTCTCATCTGTTGAGTACTAAAAAAAATTTTTTTTATAAAAACTTCATTGACTAAATAACATTAAACAAAGATAAGAGAAACATCGGAACAATCGAGATGAAATGCCTGTGCATAATGCTTGGCAGTATGGTAGGCCACCATTACTTTCAATACATGGAGGAGCGATCGCACCGATAAAAATTCTGTGTGTGCCAAACTGGACACGGTGGGATTCGAGCTAGGTGCGTTGGATATTTCACCCCTAGGCCACGCAAACCTCCACAAATTCTTTCCAGCCAATGCCAAATAGATGTCTAATGCATTTACCTTCAATTTTCTAGCGTCTTTGTCACCACAAACAGGCCACAACATTTTGAAATATCTATTCAAAAAGTAAAAAATACAATTGCTCTATGGGGAGGAAAAATAAATTGTCGAACATCAAATCTGTCAACTCAATGACAGAAGCAGAGTGACAGCATGGACCTCCCCAACCCAATTAACTTTCATGTAACCATTGTCTGTCGCTTTTATCCAACTGAATTTGCGCTTTACCGCGGAACTTTTCCCCAAAAGTATTTTAATCATAGATAGACAACGGGGCTACTGTAGAAATCGGCTAAAATACTGCTCTTTTGATTGTAGAGAGTTCTACTTCCGCCCTGAAAGGTTAATAGCAATGACAATTTTTTTTAATTTGGTTTTGACGTTTGTAAATGATTTCTCGTTCTTCACTTGAATTTGAAGATTCACACATTATTGAAAATGGGGAAGTTAAGTTGTTGCAACAGACTTTTCTGAGGTAGATCTGTTTGGTTTGTTTATGTTGCAATAAATACGTTTTTAGCGGGAACTAACAGATATGCTGATCTTGTAAACATTGATTATCAGTTTTGGACTTTAACAAAAAAAATTTCATACACACCAGGGACGTCAAAAATGGGTAAGTCTATATGTTTGTGCTGTTTTTCAACACTATCACCTTGATCTTCTTGTATTTCAGAAACTAACACACACACACACAACAACAAAAACATCAACACCAACAAGTTCTCTAATAATTTATGTCTCTGCACACAACAAAATCATATCTATGCACCAACAAATAAAAAAAAAGGTTACAGGTTCCCGAAGTCGGCAACCATAGTCAAATCTGACATGTTGAAAAAAATAATGTGGCAGTTTAAAGGTTAAAAGTCCAATTCAACAGAAATCAATATCTAGCACCAGTGTTTCGTTGTATTCCTTAGCCACCATGTTTACATATTTAGATTGACCAAATGTATAGTGAATTTTACTTCGCATGTGCAGCTTTCATTTAATGTAAACTTTTTGACAATCGATCGACACAGCTTGCGTGCGTGTGCTTGCTTGTGGGGGCTCTCTCTCTTTCTCTTTCAATATGTTTAAAATGTGCTTTTATTTTGTGAGATAAATTTTGGTCAAGAAATGATTTATTATTTTATTCTGCCAAATAATCATGAATCTGGATTATACATGTATATTCAATACATCCAGTTGGGGCGACGTGGTTAAGGGATACGGCTCACAATCCAAAGATGCTGAGTTCACTCCCACTGTTACACCGGGGAAGCAAACCCTTAGAAAATGCAGGAGAAAGCAGACCCTTACATAAAATGATTGCCGAAGTCAGATGTACTGGGTCGACAGGCGCAAAATAGAAGCATAGTGCAACGCACGCCGAAAAAAAAAAATGCAAGTCCCATTTAGACTTTAACACAAATGAAAGTGAATGTGGTAGAGCTACCGATGGGATAAAGCACAAATACTTTCTCTCTGAATAGTTTTCTTTCCACTTATGCTGCTGAGCACCGAGTTTTCTGCCCTGCACCAAGAATGATGTGTCTGTCATTGTGAGTCCATGTCAATGCACAATCACTCTAATGTCATATATCCAGATCTACCAATGTTAACTTAACATCTTTATACTGGTTTAGAAGACCCTGCAGAGTCTGTATACAACCAGTTACATTTACATCACCTTGCTCTAAAATCTATGCGCATCCAGTTTATTCTTAAATGCATTAACTGTCCCTGCCTCCACTACCTCCCCTGGCAATGCATTCCAAGCAGACACCACTCTCTGACTAAAAAAATATTTCCTAATATCTAACCTGGACCTCTCTTTAATCAGCTTGTAGCTATGCCCTCGTGTTATTGTAGGTGGCTGTATTTTAAAAAACTTGTTATAGTCTAATTTATCGATTCCTCTGATCATCTTATAAACCTGTATTAAGTCACCACGAATTCTTCTCTCTTCGAGACACTGTAGGCCGGTTTTTCTGAGTCGTTCCTCATAACTGTAATTCTGGAATCCCACTATCATCTTTGTCGCTCTTTTTTGTATTCTTTCTAGCATGTTTATGTCCCCTTTATGATAAGGACTCCACACCTGTACACAGTACTCCAATCTAGGTCTAACTAAAGCTTTATACAGCTTGACGATCACTTCCTTGCTCCTATGTTTAATATTTCTTTTTATCATACCTAACATTTCATTTGCCTTTTTCACTGCTGCCTTAACTTGCTCACTCACCTTTCCTGTATGATCTATTATAACCCCTAGGTCCCTTTCCTTATCTATCTTTCTAATATTGTTTTCTCCCATTCTGTAATTATGTTCCATATTGGATCTACCCATGTGGATGACTGTACATTTATCTACATTAAACTCCATTTGCCAGCTTACAGACCATTCTCGAATTTTATCTAAATCCGACATCAATATATCCACTTCCGCTTTAGATGAGACACTACTGCATAGTTTTGTGTCATCAGCAAATTTTGCAATCATGGATCTCATATCAATGTCCAAATCATTTATATATATCAAGAACAAAATTGGTCCCAAAACCGAGCCCTGTGGCACACCACTTTTCACTTCACTCCACTCAGAGTACTCCTTATTTATGCCCACCCTCTGCCTTCTTCCCGTTAACCAATTTTCAATCCATTTGGCAACTTCGCCACCTATTCCATGTGATTTTAACTTTCGAAATAATCTTTGATGAGGTACTCTATCAAAGGCCTTTGCAAAGTCTAGATAAATAACATCCACTGGCTCCCCTTTATCTATGATTTTAGTAACCTCCTCCATGAATTCTAATAGATTTGTTAAGCATGATCTCCCTCTAGTAAACCCATGCTGACTATTTCTAATTAGATTAAATTTGTCTAAATGCATTACAATGTTTTCTTTGATTATTGACTCTAACAATTTACAGACTATGCTCGTTAAACTCACCGGTCTATAATTTGCCGGATCTGATTTTTTGCCTTTTTTGAATAAGGGGATCACTCCTGCATCTTTCCAATCCCGTGGAACAATCCCTTTTGTAAGTGATTGAGAACATAATATAGCCAATGGTTTTGCTAGTTGGTTTCTAATTTTATACAGCAATTTTGGGTGAATACCATCTTGACCTGGACATTTATTCACTTTCAACCCCTCCAATTTTTTAAAAACCATTTCCTCTGTAATACAGATTGATCTTAATCCCGCTGTATCCATGTCTCTTTGAAAAATATCTATAGGCTCTGGGATCTCGGAGCAGTCCTCCTTTGTGAAGACTGTGCCAAAGTACTGATTGAGCAGATTAGCAGCCTCCCTATTCTCACTTATTATTTTCCCTGTACTGTCTATGAGAGGGCCTACTTTGTCTTTCGTTCTTTGTTTATTTCTAACATAAGAAAAGAAGCTTTTACTGTCAGTCTTGATCCTCTGAGCAAGTTTTTTTTCAAAGTCTATTTTTGCTGTTTTATTCGCTTTCTGAGATATGTTCTGCTTGTCCAAATATTTTACATATGTTTCTTTTGATTTACCTGCCTCTATATATTTTTGCCATGCTTTATTTTTTGCTCTTCTACATTTCACTACAAATCTAGTTATCCACTTTTTACGCTTGGGGTTTACCTCCCTACATGGAACACATTCCTCTTTTAGCGTTTCTAGAACTGTTTTAAAACTTTCCCACTCCTGTTCAACATCTGTTCCTACAATAATATCTTTCCAGATTATGTGGTTCGCTGCCTCTTTCATCCTCTTAACATCTGCCTTAGAGTAGTCGTATGTTCGCGTGTTTATGTTTACTTCTTTCCCTGCAATAAGATCCCAACGGATGATTTGATGGTCACTTGAGCCAAACAGTTCCCCAACGGTAACGTTTTCAATCATATTTTCCTCTGTGGTAAAAACTAGGTCGAGTATGTTGTATGTTGTAAGCATGCAGTGGAAGTTGATGAGGGTGCATTCTCATGAGATGACCCGACCCAACCAGCGTATTTTGTGCCTTAAAATATACTCTGCACAAGATGTAATGTTGACCATACTTCAAATGTTTTCGTTTCGCATTCTGTCTCTCCTGATAATACCAATGACCTTCCTTAAACATTATATTTCACACGTCGAAATTTAGTTCTCACATGCATTGGACAGGGACTTTGTTTGATACTGGTAACACAGAGTGAGCATAAATTAACTGTTTATTAGCTGTTGCTTTGTCGCCAAACTAATGCTTGGGTGCATAAGCAGTGGAAAGAGAGCTGATAAGTCACAGCAGATACTTTGTGACACATAGTTTTGATTTCTCATAGTGAGCAAAAAATAATAATTGAAACAGCATTTCTCTGCGTTTCTACATTTATGCCATTTCATACTAATTTACATTTTTAATTATGAATACTCCATGTTATAAATAATTTAATCATTTGTCCTTAGATCTTTAGAACATAATTGTAGCTAGATTGCACAAATTTTAATGAGTTCTATTTTGGAGAAGAAAAAAAACTATTTGACATACAAGGGTTGCTGCATTTGACTATCTGACACACGCCTGCCAAATTCAACAGGACGTAAAGTGTTTACTGATCTTACAAAACACAGAAACAACCAATTAATAACTGAGCATCAACACAATTTTTTGAGCAAATTTTAAACCAGTAACTCACATTTATAGGTTCAAAGGGACCTTGAATTTCTGATGTTATCAGTCCAAAGAGTTCCTCTTTGCTTAGCGATGCGCCAAAGGGAATCATGATTTTAAACCAAGATTCAGGTTTTCTATAATTTCCAGCAGGAGCACCAGATTGTCCCCGATAAGGTTGTCTGTTGCTGTTACCAACTCGCCCGCGATAGTTTCGCCGCGTTTGATTGCTGCTGGCGAAAATGAAGGTTAATTGGAACAAATATTTCAACCAAAAACTTACACAAATATACTTACTTAGTCACTCCTCTCCTACCGTGAGGTGTAGAGGTTTACACAAATATAAAATAGTTTAAATACAGAGACTCCATGCATACATCTTTTATAGACCTAATCTTATTCGTCTTCAATTTCCTGCCACTAAGCCCTGAACAGGGCTTTGCAAGTAGCAAGGTGTAGTCCGGAATGAATCGCTAGTCTACAGCTTGACTGTGATATTTCCACCATTCAGTCCGACACATTCGTCTTCCACAGAAGGCAATTTTTTAGTAGCAGGTTAGCCTTCCCTCTTCGATCCCTTCTCCTTAGCCAGCTTGCTCTGTTGTAGCTGGTTATCCAGGATCACCGTATGGAGGTATAGAAGGGTCTTAGCAGCTCTGGCTCAACAGTCCTGACGCCAGCAGTCAGCTATGGGTCGCTGACGGCTACAGCTCATACACTGCTCAGCATCTCATAGACCTAATAAGAAACAGTGGATTGCTGCCAACAGCAAGATATATGGAAATGAGGAGAAAGATAAACTTGCCAAAGACAGATGAAGAAGTACTCAAGCTGAAGATAGGAGAATATTTGAAGAAATAAACACATAAAAATAAACTACAGAGATAAACAGCACAGAAAACATCCAATATTCCTTCCTTGTCGAGACAAGATGAAGAAACATTATTCAGGATTAAATATCATTTGTAAAACAAATTTTTAAATCTGATACACATATGTTCTCATGTGGGGACAAACAAACAGTAGAACATGTTCTCTAAATTTGTTGACTCCACAAAAAGAGTGATGTGTTAGCATGACTTTTTCCACTCCAAGTATGGGATAAGCCTAAGGCCAACCACCAGATTTATGAGGGAAATAGATGTAAATGTTTGACAGAGTCAACAAAGAAGTACTAAAATTTACATACTAACTGCTGATAACCTCACAGCCTAAAAGAAGTTACCTTGTTTAGACAACACATGTGGCTACCTTCCCATTGCGGAATCACTGGAAACGAGAGAGCTGATGCTCTGGCAAAAGTGGGCAGCAAAAAGGCACAATTTAATCATTGAGTACCATACAGAGAAATCAAGAACATTATCAGAAATCAGTATATACACCAATGGAGAGAAGACAGAAACATAAGCAGTACGCCAGACCCAATTCACCCACTCAAAAGAAATCAACAAACTACCTTATTTCGCCTGAGAACTGGACACTGCAGACTACTAGAACATCTTTACCGACTGAAGATCTCACAACACTGATGAGTGCCCATGTGGAACAGGATGCCAGAACCCTGAGCATATTCTACAGGAATGCCCAATCTATAGGGAAATGAGATGCCAGACCTGGCCAGAGGGTGCGGAGCTGAGACAAAAGCTGTGGGGCAGCCGCTCTGACCTGGTGAAGACTACAGACTTCATCATGGCGACTGGCCTGCAGATATAGCATGACCAGAAGATCCTGAACGCAAAGTATATTCAAAATGACATGATTCATTAAAAAAAATGTTTTGGTTTTTTTTAAAACTCAACTTCGGGATCAAGATGCTGAGCAGCGCATGAGCTGCAGTGGTCAGCAACCCATAGCTGACTGCTAGCGTCAGGGCCAGCGAACCATAGCTGCCAAGACCCTTCTACACCTCCACGCGGTGATCCTGGATAACAGACTGCAGCAGGGCAGACTGGCTAAGGAGAAGGGATCAAAGAGGGAATGCTAACCCGGTACTCAAAAAATGCTTGCTGAAGTTGGATGTTTTGGACCGAAAGTTGCAAATATCGCAGCCACGCTGCAAACTATGACACAACGCATTCCGTTATCTGGACTACATTCTGCTACTTACCCTTTCGGGGTTTAGTAGTGGGAGATTGAGAGCGAAAGAAGAAGAAGATACACTAACTTCGAAATGGAAAAAAGTGTGACAAAAATGAATCATGGCACAGCACAATTTTTAATTCATTAGTTAAAATGTTGATGGCAATATTTTTTCAGTGTCTTAATAACCCGAGTGGTTTGCCGGGGTCTATGTGTATGACAAGGACAAGAATAGCACCACTGCCCCACAGAGAGCATGTCATAATAGGCGACTAACTGTGTGACATGGTATAACACTGGCCATGGTTAAGTGGTTTGTTAAGAGCAGCATAGATGGCGCCTAACAGGCTGCAGGTCTATTTTGCTCTAGTGTTTTATTCTATTAAGATGGCACATCAGTTAACCACCCTCCACAGTGAAGTAATAAGCTGCTCGAGCCTAGTCCGCTAAGCAGGAAATCCTCCTCCTGGCTACACTCAGCTCACATTAGAGATGGGACCTGCACAAGGGCTTATGCCCCTGTAGAAGTACAGGTCGACTAAGAATAACATGAACAGACTAAACATTAATATTCCATCCATTTGAACAGAAAACTCAAATATAATAATGTACTAACTATCTCTCTCTTTGGTTTCTGTATGCCAAATCTCCACCCATGGAAACATCTCCATCATCATCGTCTCGTCCAGTACCAGGTCTATTACGAAAGCGTGAAGAATCTTGATTGTAGTGACGTAATCTACCACGGCTATTCCAACGGAAGTTACTTCTCCCACCTCTTGGATTGGTTCCTCTGTTAGAATTTTCACTCCACCTATCATCATGTTCACCTAAAATGTAATATGAATCATTACAACGTTGTTATACAGAAAAAATGTACAGATATGGGCAAAAAGTTATTAAAGATTTTACAGCAACAAAAAAAGATAAATTGAGTAAAGTTATCTTTAAAGGAAGAGCAACAGGCCGAACAGCTAAGACACTGGTAGCTCAAATACTAATAGAACTAAGTTATTTTTACAATTGCAATAAAAACATCATAAACCCATCTGGTTTCTCTTGTAACATTGAGTTTCATCAGGCTGTTCCTATTCTGAGCTGCATTTTTTTAGTTCCACATGAAACCAAGGGTCAAAGGTGCAGTGATTTCCTCTTCCATTATTCCTCACAAGTGTGTTTCTTGAAGCTTGAATCCTTACAATTTTCAACTCTGCAAGAAATTATTTAACTAACTTCAAAGTAAAGTAGATAGTAATTCGTTATTATTAGTAAGACTAAGAGAGTAAGAAGAGACTGTTTGTTTGGATAATCAAAACACAGCTTTCTCCTGTCAATTCGCGTCGATTGACTATGACAGAGGAGGAATTAAGATCAGAGAAAAAATATTACCATGAGAAAATGTGTCTAAACTTCACTTGTTATTCAGAAGAAGAAAAAACTCAAGTAGAAGATGATTTTCCGAATTCTCTGTAAAATCATTGGACACACTAAACTTATTATTCTGAATCACATTGTTAATTTGTATATAGTAATAATAGTATTATTATTAATTATAATGTATATTTCTGACAAAGCTGTAGTGTAGCCCTGTAGACTGTACTGTAGTCAAGTGTAGTGTAAGTCAAGTGTACAAATAATATGTACATTTTGTATGAGTAATATCAGCTGGGGCCTTATGAGCAGCAGATTATAGGATAAGGAGACAAACTAAGAGTGATGTTAGTGTTACTATAGTATGACTGTTTAAATGTTATGTGCATGCAGGCCAAGACTCTTGGCAAGAGACTTCACTTTTTTAACTGTTATTTATTGTGATCTATCGATAACTGGTTCCTAAAGAAAATTTGTAAAAACACTTCCTCATCGTCCTTCTTGTCCTTACATATATATAGAATTTCGTTTATGTTACCTTTGAAAGATCGTGCTCCGTCTCGCCCAGATGTAACTGAGAAGCTGTTCTGTTTGTAACTCATGTCAATATAAATCAAGGTTTTCTTATTTCCTACAATGCCGTATTTTACTGTATAAGTGTATAGCCCGACCGTAACTCGATCTGACTTGCCAATTTGCATATTTTAAAGCCAAATCAATTTAACTATTTAATATCGTGAGTCAGCCAAAATTGCACTCTAAAAAATTAACAGTATTATTATTATTATTATTATATATATATATATATATATATATATATATATATATATATATATATATATATATATATATATATAGTAATACCGCAACCTGCTAGGCATGTCGAAAGACTCGGGTAAGGAGGGTTGGACATGGGGGCTACCCCGTCCTGTTTCTGTTTCTGTTTTCTGTTTGTTTCTAAGAATGACGTCTCTGCACTTCGGGCATTCCCATATGTGCGCAGTCTCTCTCAGCAAATGGCGCAGTGTATGGATGCTAATGGTCCCTGTAGCTCGCTGGTTGTACACTCTTTTGCTCTGTCCTCTCATGCTCCATACTCTGCTCGAACCTCGTTTAAGTAATGACGAAATTTTGCAGTCTTTGGATTGCTGCTTCAGCTATTGCAGTGTCCTCATCTAACATGCGGTCATTGATTGATTTCAAAATGCCATCACTAACGTACCCATGATGGAAGCTTGTGAAGCCAAATTATCAGCTCTTTCGTTACCTTGAACCCTAGCATGACCAGGACAGTAGATCCATATCAACCTCTGGAGATTTAAGACCTTACCAGCGGCTATCCAGTCGTACCTAAGCGACCTATTCTGTACCTTCTGGAGTATGGCGTGTGCGTCTGTCATGATGACTGTCCGTGTTAAAGAAGTCTCAAATATCCATCTAGGGGACGGCGTGGCCTAGTGGTTAAGTGGCACGGCTCACGACCCGAAGGTGCTGGGTTCGATCCCCATCACAGCACCGGCCGTTACCCCGGGGAAGCAAACCCTTAGAAAATGCAGGAGGAAGCAGACCCTTACATAAAATGCGTGCTGAAGTCGGATGTACTGGGCCGACTGGCGCAAAATAAAAACCACAGTGCAACGCACACCGCCTTGGGGAATAGAGAAATAAGGCGAACGGGAAAAAAAAAAATATCCATCTCAGCGCTGAGGTCACTGCTTCCATCTCCCTTCTCAAACTGGAGGTTGTTGACATGTACGCCCTACTGCGCTCGGCAGCCCCAGTCTGATGTCTCACTGCGCAGCACTGAACCGTCGATGTATATGACGGCATTACTATCCTGCATGTTCTCAGTTATCAGCTGATTCACCTAGCGCTCTGCTCTCACGTTGAACCATTTTTTGTGTGCATTCCTTGCCTAAGGTTATGATGACTCATTAGTACTCTATCATTCAATCCCCAGCGTGGATTCATTCTTCTCTTTGGCTATCGTCTCCGCTGGGGGAACATGCCCGATTCTTTTCTCTGCTTGTGTCATCCATGACGCCCCTTTCTTGATTCCTTGATGTCTGATATACTACTGCACATAGGGTGCCGCGTGCCTGTGGTGACACGCATACAGGCTTTGACTTGTGCCAGTTTATATCAGGATATCATGGATAACAATCCCACCATGTATCACATCATCCCAATCGGGGTATTTCTAGTGCAGCTCAGAACCAGTTGCATACTTTCATTCTAGATGCGTTCCAGACTTTCCCACTGTGTTTTTGATAGTGTGAGGATGCCCAGTCCGTAATCGATAGCCGACAACACAACATGATGAAATAGGATGAACAGGAGTTACTGTTCCAAATTGGCAGCAGCCAGTCTTGAGTGCTCCCATCCCTCGCTTCCATCTTTGTACGGTTTGCAATCAAATGTCCCCATCCTGTGAAACTAAAAGTTGTTGTTTGTCCATCGTTTCCGAAGAGAACCACATTGTTATTTATCAATCCTGGAGTGGGTTCGTGTGTGGCTGATCAAACCAATCCGAGTCCGAAAGCGTTTGGCATGCTAATGGCAGAGAAACACTGTCTGCACGTCAGACGGAGACAACTCGTCTCTTGCATTTCGTGTCGCTCGTCTCCGGGCAGCTTCCTTGATTCTTATTTGCTCCATATGCGCCGTGCCAGAAGCGATTTTACTACCCCAGTCCTGTCGAAGACGGATTCGTCAGACCGAAAGGTGCAAATATCACAGTCAAACTGTAAACTAGCGACACAACGCAATCCCTTCTCCGGACTACATCCTACTACTAACAAAGCCCTGTTCAGGACTTGGGAGTGGGAGAATGAGAAAGAACGCAGAAAAAGAAGAAGAAGACTATCCCAGGCAGAACCATCAGCAGCAATGTTCTCTCATTTATCAGTGTCAATGTCAAGGCCTTTCGGTGAGGCTTTCAGAGTGTCTTTGTAACGTTTTATTTTGTACTGCGAACTCGCTTGTCTGACTCAAGCTCGCCATAGAATATTATCTTTGGAAGCCGCTCATCTGATATGCGGACAACATGACCAGTTCATCTAAGCTGTGATTTGCACAGAGTTATGTGGATGCATGTCATGCCAGCAGCCAAAGAACTTCTACTGAAAGTACAAAAACTTCAATAGACACTTGCAGGTCAATATATGTTGCCTTGTCTCCACAGGGAACTGAAAAAGATTGGATTGATGGTGAATAATAGCCTACATATGTGTGTGTATGCGTACCTACTCATGTACGTTCGTGTGTACAACAATGACACAGACACACACACAGATACACACATACATGTATACACGCACGCACGCACGCACGCACACCATACCATACCATACCATACCATACCATGCCATGCCATGCCATGCCATGCCATGCCAGGCCAGGCCATGCCATGCCATGCCACGCCACGCCACGCCACACCACGCCACGCCACACCACACTACACCACACCACACCACACCACACACCACACCACACCACACCATACAATACAATACAATGCAATACAATACAATACAATACATACATACATACATACTAGAAAAAATGCTTTTTGTCTCTTTGCTTTCAGTCTTTTCACCCATTCTTCGCTTTTCAATTAGAACCAATCTTCAAACTTTCACCGTTACCGCTCTTTCGTCGCCGTTTGCCCACCGATAGATTTTACAATTCTGAATGACATTAAGACTATCTGACATGCATGAACAGGAAGTTGTTTCAAATATTTTTCAGCTGGACTAACAATTAGAGTATCTTCTTCTTCTTCTTCGTACGCTGTCAGACGTCAACTTGAATTTGTTCAAAGAAAGCAGCTGTCATAATGAGGCTGTCGACACTGCCATAGAGCTTGTCTAATGTTGCCACTGGTGATGGCCACATGTGCTTTCTCTGGTCCTCGTATGTCGGGCAATTTTGCAGCAGATGTTCAGCGGTAATTTTCCCTGTACCACAGGTGCATTCGTCCGTGCTTATCCTCAGTTTATTTAATAGATGGTACCTCAGTCTGTTGTGGCCTGTGCGGAGTCTGAAGACCACGACCTGCTCTTTTCTGTTCAACTGGTAGTGGGCATCATTTTTTGTGTAGCCAGTATGTTCTGTTTCCCATTTGGCCATGTATATGGCCCTAATAAACCTTTTTTGGCTCTTCGTAGGTCACACTAGAATCTGGTTAACAATTAGAGTGAAAATTATTGCGGAGTTGTTGCCGCCTTGCAGTCAGCCCCTAACATATGTGAAGATCAGATATGACTGTTCCATGAAAAGGAATCACAGTCTAAAGACACACAGAGTACAGTGAACTCAGAAAAGACATGACGTCATTGGAAGGACAGAGTAGACGTTACAAAGACTAATTTGCAGTGTGTCTGAAGTTTCAATGTTTATATCACCGTCCGCGAGACGTTGGCACAGAACCGCTCTGTCTGGCACACTACCACCATACATAGTGCTCACATCGATGAATGAAATATATTGACAACCTCAGTGAATACGCAGTGCCAAAAGCATAGAATGTACAACAGCTCACTTATTGAATCCCCCATGAATGTCCAAATTGCGGTAGGATCTGTCGTGTCAAGATGTGTTTTTACAGCCATGTGTGATCACAACACCGGTTTGATGATGTCGACATTCACGCTTGCAACTGTTATTATTGGTACCCTTAGGGAGATGACAGCAGAAAAATTGTAAGAATAAATCACCATGGATCCCAATTTTGATAGACCATCACACTGTGGCATTCTAGGATATGAGGCAACATATAGGTTAGCAAAGGAGGAAGCAGCAACGGGAACAGAAGGAGCAAACAATCATTTTCCAATAAAAGAAAATCGAATCATCAGGAAAGTCAACAAAACGAGAGACAACTATCACTGCATTGATCGAGTGGAACAAGTGCCCATGTTCCGCACGAAACCGGGACGTAACAGATTGAAGTGCCATTTTTATAGACTAATAATGTTCGCTTAGACATCTAGGCCCGTTGCGTCGGTCATCCACATCCATGACCCACAACTGTGGCGTGGTTCCAGGTCTCGTCCAAGCGGAGGATGAGGTTGATATCAGCTGGAGCCATGCTGTGCGGGGACGGCCTCTCCTGCGCCTCTAGCCGGTCGGGGGAAGACTTTTGGCGCCGAGGAATGACTTGTGTAGTATCTTGTGTGCCGGGGTTTTCTGGTCCAGTCGTACAACATGACAGAATAAAGAAACTCGGCGTCGGTCAAGTGTTTCTGAGATTGAATGGAGGCATGTTTTAGCAGAGACCTTCACGTTGCGTATGTAGTAATACTATCGGATGCCCAGGATACGCCGCTGGTTGCGCATGTGGACGGCTTCCAGTCTCGACATGACATGTTTTAGCAATGTTCAAGTTTCGGAGCCGTAAAGCTGGACTGGGACCAGGCAGGACTGGTAGGTGGGGATTTTTGTCACAATGGAGATCTTGCCATTTCTCCACACTCGTTGGAGGTCGTGCATTGCAGACACAACTAGACCGATCCGCCTGGATATTTCGGGACCGCTGCGCCCAACGGATATTATGCTACCGAGATAGATGAATTCGTTGGTGCCCTCCGAAGTGTGATCTTGAGTTTCAATACCTTGGGGTGCTGTGTCGGAAATGAAGTTCTGAACTTTGTAATATGGTGATAGGGCTGCAGTTAGCCAGGTCCTCTGTCTCCTTTCTTGTATAGCAAGAATTTCTTCGACTCATCAGTCCGATGGAATAGAGTAGGTGATCACATCCTTTTAACGTCTCTATAGTGATTTCGCCATTGCCCGTGGTCTTTCCAGAGGGCAGGCTTACAGTATCACTTCCGGTCTCAGAGGTCAGGACGGGTTGGAGTAATGGCTTGGCTTCGTTCGTTCTCAATTTCCCGCTACCAAACCTAATTTTAAAAGGACTGCTTATGTAGCAGAATGTAGTCGAGAGAACGGAATGCGTTGTGTTGTACTTTACAGCTTGACTACGATATTTGCACCTTTCGGTCCAACACATCCGACTTCAGCAAGCATTTTTTTAGTATCGGGTTTGCATTCCCTCTGCAATCCCTTCTCATTAGCCAGTCTGTCCTGCTGCAGCCTATTATCCAAGATCACCCCGTGGAGGTGTAGAAGGGTCTTGGCAGCTCTGTTTCGCTGGCCCTGACGCCAGCAAGTCAGTTATGGGTCCCCGACCACTGCAGCCCATGCGCCACTCAACATCTTGATCCAGGTTGGAGTAATGAGGAAAGTGTCGGTGATCTGGTTGGGGGAGGGGGGAGGGGAAGCAATGACCTGAATAAGTTTGTGTAGAAGCCGCAGATGACTCTTTCAATCTGCAGACGTGAGGTCGTTCTCGATCCGTCTGCAGTTTTAAAAGAAAGGATCATGTGCTGGTGCTCGGTGATGCTACTATGGATGCTTGATTCTTCTGTGAGACTCTGCGGATGCAAGGACTCTTCGTCTGAAAAAATTGACGTCGTCTTCCTCGATTTTTTGCCGACACAATTTTGCTGAGTGTGTTTAAACACCTTGCTGTTCTGTCCATTTTCGGTGCTGGTCGAGGAGGTTCTCTGTGGCTGGTGTTTGCTTGCTGTATGGTTTGGAGCACACGTTTGGCTGGCTTTTTGTGTGGT
The DNA here is from genome assembly GCA_036924085.1 of Ariolimax columbianus. Taxonomy (NCBI): domain Eukaryota; kingdom Metazoa; phylum Mollusca; class Gastropoda; order Stylommatophora; family Arionidae; genus Ariolimax; species Ariolimax columbianus. Next base: position 49,226,900 of record JAVGWX010000007.1, on the reverse strand, counting down.
AATGATGGTGCTGTTGAAGTTTTCTGAAACCCTCGTCTATGTGATTTGATGTCCTAACTTGTTCTTGCACTGTAAGCGTTCTAGCAGATGTTTTATCTAGAGTGGAAGCAGGTGGTATTTTGTGTCGATGTTGGTTCTTGTGTAACTCATCTAGATCGAAACTAAGATGTTCGCTCACCAGGCAGTCATCGCTATGTGTGGCAAAGAGTGTGACTACTCCAACATTCGTGAATATTCAACGGTTGGAGAGTATGAGTTCTAATTCGTGGCGGTTAAGGCTGACATGTGTCCAAAGTTCCTGAGGTGGCTTCTCGAGAATTAATGAACCTGATTGACCTGGTGAAACGTCCGTTTTCCAATACAAGCACACCCGTTGTAAATTCCACTGTGTTCAGCTTAGCAGACAGGAGGTGTTTCCTCAGTGGGACAGCTCCTCCGCGTACGGAAAGTGGTGGCAACCTACATGTCTAGAAACGTATAACGGCCAAATAGGCTGGCAGTTGTAAGTAGAGAGATCAAGATGCTGAGCAGCTCATGAGCAGGAAAGACTCAGAAAACCCGGCCTACAGTGTCTTCAGTTCAGTTCATCCCGTAACCCACCAGGTCGTTGGGGCACACATGAAGACACTTTCAAAATCCCACGCCATCCCTATCTGTCTGTCTCCGCCTGACGTATCTCACCGGGACGAAGGCCTGACCACTCAGTGATGTTGTCCACCCATCTCTTCCGTGGACGTCCTCGCCCATCTGTCCCGGTACGGAACCAAAGAGTATCGAGTTGGTAATTCCGTTGGACATCGCGACGTGCCCGCACCAGGCCATCTTTCGTCTTTTGATAGCTGTGAACAGATCTTCAAAAGGATCAATAGCGTCTTCAACTCTCTGACGGATTTCTACGTTCGTGACACGATCTTTATATGTAACATTTAGGAATTTTTTCTATAGCACCTCATTTCCATTGCGTGTATTCTGCCCTGGATATCTGCTGTAATGGCCCAGTGTCTAGAAGAGAGTAGAATTCGTGGTGACTTAATACAGGTTTATAAGATGATCAGAGGAATGGATAAATTAGACTATAACAAGTTTTTTTTTAAAATACAGCCACCCACAATAACAAGAGGGCATAGTTACAAGCTGACTAAAGAGAGGTCCAGATTAGATATTAGGAAATATTTTTTTAGTCAGAGAGTGGTGAATGCTTGAAATGCATTGTCAGGGGATGTAGTGGATGCAGGGACAGTTAATGCATTTAAGAATACATTGGATGAGCATAGCTTTTAGAGCAAGGTGGTGTAAATGAAACTGGTTGTATACAGACGCTGTAGGGTCTTCTAAACCAGTATAAAGACGTTAAGTTAAATTAAGGAGCTGCCAAGACTCTTATAGACCACCACGCGGTTATCCTGGATAACTGCTGCAATAGAGCAAGTTGGCTAAGGATAAGGGATCGAAGATGGAAGGTTAACCCGATACTAAAAAAATTGCCTCCTGCCAAAAACGGATGTGTCGGAGTAAAAGGTGCAAATATTGCAGTCAAGCTATGAACTAGCAACACAATGCATTGTGTTCTTCGGACTACAACATGCTACTTGCAAAGCCCTGTTCAGGGCTTGGTAGCGGGAGATTGAGAACGAACGCATAAGAAGAAGTTGTAAGTAGCGACGTTCTGCTAGGTACAAGGTACCTATATTACATATATTAATGTTCTTTTATTTTTTGTTTATATATGGGGGCATTTGCTAGTCTTCATAATGTAGCTTGTCCTTTGCAGAACGTTGCTCTCACAACAGCCGATCTGTAAAACTCTCAATCTCTGTGATGTCTTGTGTTCATCTGTTTCTCGGTCTGCCTCTGCCCCGCCTTCCAGGAACCATACCCTCCGATATTGTTCTCTCTAGACCATTATAGTGTTTGATGTGACCAAAATATTTCAGTTTTCTAGATAAGATGTTGTTTACCAACCAATGTTCGTCGATGTCAAGCTCTTTTAGTCTTTTAGTATTGCTAGTCTTACGCAGTTAATTACTTAGTTTTTAACGACCTAAATGCATTTGCATTGTCCCATGCCACTACCTCGAGTAGGCGAAACATCTAGAGTCCTTTTGTGATCCTAAGAGCTATATTGGCGGGAGTTTTTGGCTCCTGGTAGGTTCAACCAAGCCGAATATGTAACAGACGGACAATCAAGATTAACTCTTTACAGCCCAACCTAATTTGCAAGATGTTAATCTCAATGTCCAAGACAAGAACAGTAATTGTTTTGTTTCATAGTTAACAGAAATGGAAATTTTTTTTCTTCAATTTAAAGATACATAATTTAATTATGTATCACATAAAGTTTGTTTCTAATTAAATTAAGCTAAATAACAAGATTTGGTTGATGTGTGACTTCAGATAAATCTGACTGTAAGTGGTGCTACTCTAGTTGACTGCAATGGACAATTTGGACTGTAAAGGGTTAAGAGTGTACAAACACACTCCTATGTTGTTGTTTTTTTGTGGGTGGGGGTGTGATATGTTACGTGTAACAACCAGAACCTAGAAACCTATTCGACTCAGTGGTCTTACCAGAGCTATGCAATGGAAGTGCAACCTAGTCTCTGACAAAAGCCACGGAGAACCAGATGAGGACAAGACATGCCTCGCTCGAGCTTCATCTCATGGGTCTATCACTTAGGCAACAGAGCCAAATAGGCTTACACAGCAGTGACATCCGGGCATTGTCACATGTTAAGGATGCCCTTCAGCATGCCAACATCTAAACCACCATTGCGCTGGCCATGTAGTCAAAAGGAAAGACGAACGCTGGAGCACAGGAATCATTACTATGGTAACAGCGCCGAAAAAAACAAATACCTACTGGAAGACCTTCCATTAGGTGGCAAGATTATTTCGAGCTGCACAATACTTGCATTCCTAAAACAAACAAGTTAGCCTTCCACTGGACAACCCGTGCCCGAGACAGAACCGACTTGAAACTGAGCCGGGACCCGCTAAAAAAACAAAAACAAACGCAGTACTGCTCGAGCCCAGCCATCTGAGCAGAGAAATGCACCTACCAAGTATCACCAACTCGCATAAGAGTTGGGACCTGTTACAAAAATAAAAAAAGGAAGGGCAAAATAGGTCGACTACGACATCAAAATACCAGTAGTACTGGCCGGATTCTCGAAAATCCTGCACAGATGAAGTTTGGCAACTGTGTCAATAAAACTGATGTCTTTCACAGATAAGGTAGTTAAACAAGCCTTAAATCATCACTATCATGTAGCATGTCCATTGCAGAACTTTGCTCTCACAAAAGCCGATCAGTAAGACTCGATTTCTAGCCAGAACTTCCGACTCTATTGCTGTCATTTTCATGACCTCCCTGATGTCTTATGTCCATCTTCTCCTCAGTCTGCCTCTGCCCCCCTTTCCAGGCACCGTACCCTCCAGTATCGTTCTCTCCAGGTCATTATGGCGTTTCATGTGGCCAAAATATTTTAGTTTTCTGGACAAGATATTGTTTACTAACCAACAATTCTATTATGATATCTGCATTTTTTGTGTTCGCTACCCATGGTATTTTGAGCACCCTTATCTGGCATTTTAGTTCAATTAAATTTAGTTCAAAGATTCAATTCTTTTCTTAAGTGTTTGTGTGGTGGTCCACGTTTCCCATCCGTACTTTGCCACCGGGAAGATACAGATTCACAAGATTTTTATGTTCATCATTCTAGTAAGGGAGCCGCGTAGAGCAGTGGTTAGCGCGCTGGCTTCGCATCTGAGTGGTCCTGGGTTAATTCCCCAGTTGAGGCGGTAGTGTTTTTTCAGACCGTAATGGCTCCCGGGTCGACCCAGCCTTAAATGGGTACCGGTTCAGTCCAGGAAGTAAAAGCGGCGAGGGAGAGGAGATGGCTACCGCCCTCATATAGCCAAGCCTTTGAAATGTGAGATCGCTAACACCTCACACCCCTAAGGCAGTAATGCTATAAGTTACTTTACTTTACTTACATTGTAGTAGAGTTCTGCCATAAGTTTCTCATTTTATTCAACCTCTGCATTGCAACAGCCATTCTCCGTCTGACTTCCTTCAGGCAATATTCATTCTTATAATTGAACCAAGATATTCAAAACTTGTGACTTTCTCAATTTCTGGTTCTTCTAGAATAACTTTAGTTTTGGTCTTTGTCTTGTCTGTGCACATTATTTTGGTTTTACTTATATTCAGGTATAGATTTTGGTCTTAGTTGTGTTGTTTACCGACAGGATCATCAGTTCCAGTCCAGCAGCGCTCTTTGGGAGAATAACTGTGTCATATAAGCCATAAATACATCACATAAAACATATAAAATAATGACACAATACCTAAATGAAAACTAAATTTGAGGAACATATTTGAAATGCTTGGTAACCAAACAGACGAAACCATACACAGCCTCGTGCGTTAGCTTGGGGCAATCATTAGAAACACTACAAAACGTTCTTGGAAAGAGAAGTAAATACCATAAGGAATGCATCGCAGAAAGTGAATGACTCTGAAACCAAAAATAAGCACATAAGAAGGGCAAGAATAGAAAAAAGGCATAGTTGAACTAAACAAAAAGTGAAAAAGACGACAAGGTGTCATAAGAGAAAACACATAAATAAAATGACTGAGGAGAATGAAAAGGCTGTACTTCGTTTTTCTGTTCCATCATTTCTATAGAGATATTTGGTAAATTTATTTGTTTGTCTGTTCCATCACTTCTATAGAAAGAGTGTAGATTTGTTTGTTTGTCTGTTTTATCACTTCTATAGAAAGAGTGTATATTTGTTCATTTGTCTGTTCCATTAACTATATAGAAAGAGTGTAGTCTACTGTTTTGCCTAATCCATCACTTCTATAAAAAGATTGTAGGCTGTTGGTTTGTCCACTTCATCAATTCTAAATACAGAGTGTAGGAGGCAAGACCAAAGTCAGTTTCAAATGAAGCATACTGATCTAGTCCCCTGCATCACATCTTCACCGTTCTCCTGGAAACTGACTGTGTACCAGCTGACTGACAGTGAGGTAGGGATTGACGCTGTAATCCTGTACCAGCGAGCATGCTGAGAAGCCTTGCATTGCAATACAGCGAGTGGAATCAACCTTCAACAGTACACTTTGGGAAATAATAAGGGCAATTGCAAACCAGCTTCAAGAGACAGGAACTCAGCATGGTAGCACAGAAAACAACAACATTAAGACATCTTGTCATTGGCACATGTCATATGATCTATTATTACCTACGTGTTTGATTGATACAGTTGGAGATAAGTAATGAGAGTGGAGATGAATATTTCTCTTAGACTGAAGGTTAAGAATATAAATGAGACGCTAGTACGGTCAGGCAAAACATACTGACCAGAACAATCACGCCAGTGTCAGGCACAATATACTGACCAAGACCACTATCTTACTTCCATCTAGCGTTTCCTGGAAACAGGCTGTTTTCAAGGCAGTCTGGCTGACGAGATGTGGATTGACGTGATCCCCGTCATAGTGAGCGTCATACAGATGAAGCCAAGCATAGCACAACCATCTGAAGAACTGCAGTCCACCTTCATCAGCACACTCGGGATTTGAGAAAAGCTACAACAACCTGCCATTTAATGCCCTTGTCATGGTGCACAAACAAAACAAACTTAACTTATTGTGGGTATTACACAACTTACTCACTTACTTAGTCGCTCCTCTTCTACCGTGAGGTGTAGAGGTTTGCCAAAGAGAACGCCACACTGCTCTATCCGCCGTCTTTTTCCTGGCCTCTTTCCAATCCAGCCCTCTAACACTTAGGGACTGTCGTATGTTGTCTTCCCAGCGTACTTTGGGACGTCCTCGGGATCTGCGTCCTTGACTTTTGATCTCCCATGACCGCTTTGGTATCCGATCTTCTTCCATTCTACAGACATGGCCAAACCACTGTAGTTGGGACTGCTCCACTCGTGTCTGCAGGGGTTGAACTTCAAGATTGCTACGTATTGTCTGGTTACGGATCTTGTCCCTTTTCGTCACCTGAACCGCCTTTCTTAGGTACCTCATTTCTGAAGTTTGTAATTGCCTTTCTTGGGCTGTAGTCATTGCCCATGACTCACATCCATATGTCAGGACAGGCACATAGGTCGAGCAGTATACATCCATCTTTGTTTTCCTGCTTATTTCTCTTCTACTGAGGAAACCTCTGTTTATTGCATGGAACAGTCTACCTGCTGCTGCCCTTCGTGCAGTTAACTCCTCTTTGATTCCTCCCCTGCTGTCTATTACCACTCCTAGATATTTAAAGTGTATTAAACAAGAAGATGAAGAATTTATCCAGGAATGCAAAGTTGGTTCTGGGCTGTTAGTTGTCTGTGTGCCACAGATATTTTGCCGCCCATGCTAGTGCGGATCGAGTATACATAAATATGCTATTAGACCCCTGACCTAACCAGGGGGATGTTTTTTCACTGTTATACATAGTTGGCAAGGTTGGAACATTAAATAATATTGCACAATTTATGCCATATCTTGATCATGATGACCCATTCCTCAGAGTAGCTGCGGGTACCAACTTCATCTCTAGCAGACCCTGTCTTAGGCCACGGAAGTCCAGTGTGTGGGAAGCGCTCCTCCAGAGGCGTCTTGAATGTTGTTGCATACAGCAAGGAAGTCTGGCCAATGCATTGGAGGTCTTCCCCACGTGGTCTCTTTTTACCTCGAGGGGTACCAAATTGCTGTCGCCGTGTTCAATCGACCATCTTTTCGCCGCAACATGTTTTGTCTTGCCTGTATAGATTACCACATGATTCACCAAGGACAATAGTATGTCAGAATTGTGGAGATTTTGCATACGTTATATCATACTTCTAAAAATAAAACTAAATAAATCATTTGTTTTATCATGCGTTCATATGTTGTATTTCATGTATTACATAATAAAATCACCATCATTGTCATATACCTGTCACTTCAAATGTTGGGGTATAGGTCCAACCCAGCATTTGGTTTATTCTAGCCAACCTTTAGGGGGATCCTAAATCCATTTGTTGGCAGTGTAGGTTATTGTTGCTACGGATCCAGCATAATCCGGGCTCATGCCCTTCAACCCAATGCCATGTAATGGTATCTGCATGTGTTTGCTAGTTGTTTAGGAACATTGTTGAGCGTCGGCACTCAAATGGATGATGATCTATGGTTTCGTATGGGGATGCACACATCTAGCAAGTGTGATGTGGGATGTGTTCACTTCTCAGCCAGAAAATGGTGCTTTGATCCTTCCTTGTGACTTGATTGATAATGTCATTTGGATTGATAATGTCATTTGGATTGAGGCCTGCCATATGTCTGTAGACTTCCGTTCCCGTGTCTGACCCATCTGTTCAGCCAAGTTTCCTTGTTTGCCATTCTTATGAGCTGTTTGTAGAGTTGTTGCTGTTATATGGCTGTTCTAGTCTTGACCCCATCTTTGCTAGTCTGACTATCTTGCCATTGCCAGGTGTGCTTGAGTGTCTAATGATCCACTGCAGTTCCAGTAGCAATAGTTTCTCATGCACAACCCTCCATAGTGGTCTGTTATGACCCGTTGGAAGGGAAATAATGATCCTGTTACGTTCAACCAGATAATCACTCAGACGTTGAGGCGAGTCTTTTGAGGGATGATCAGCCGAACAAGTGGATGGTGGAGATGACATTTGTCATCTGCAAACATGTTCCTTAGTCCAGGTTGAGTCTCAACAACCGGACTGTCTCAAATGTTTGCTCAACTGTATAAAATAGATAACAGAGAATCGAGTCTGGTATTTATATATGCTTTGTACTAAATCATGATGAAAATACTAAAGAATTATGAAGAGAAAAGTGACAAGCAGAATAAAAAACAAGCTATGAACAGCATGGGTTTGTTGAAGGCACAGGTAAGAACAATACCATATATATATATGTATATATATATGTATATATATATATATATATATATATATATATATATATAAATATATCTATTTATATTAAAAAACCTCAATGGCTAGAGACATAGAAGTGAAAACAAATTTATACTTTGTTTCCTAGACATAGCAAACAAAATATCTTTCAAAATGAAGAATCATAGAAGAATATTGAAAACATATTAAGAGGAGAAGACATTAAATAAAGAAAGTTTGCAGCAATTAGATGTAGAAGAAAACTGGCTTATAAATAACATCACAAGGAAGAAGTTCAATTATTTCAGTCCTATGAAAGGACAGAATGGCTTAGAGAGGCAGATAGTGGAAGGAACGGTGTCTAGGAAAAGGGGAAGAGGTCATTCCAGAAGAAGTTGTTTATCAGGACATTGCTGATTGAAGGTGTCCATGTGAAAAGTGGGACAACGTGCCAGAAATTGAGATGTATTCAGGGCCGCAGTATAGGAGACTGCGTTCTGGAAAGAATATGACACATGCCATTCGTAGACTACAGAAAGGCATTCAATAAAGTGAAACGCATTAAAGAGAGAGAATGGCGTGGGCTAGTGATTAAGTGACACAACCCAAAGGTGCTGGGTTCATTCCCCAGTCACAGCACCGGCCGTTATCCTGAGGAAACAAACCCTTAGAAAATGCAGGAGGAAGTATAATGTACTTGGCTGACAGGCGCAAAATAAAAACATAGTGCAACACACACATCGCCTTTGGGTATAGAAAATAAAGCAAAAAAAAATAAAAATAAAAACCAAAAAAACCAAACAGTTAAGTGTTCTCAATGTTAGAAAACTGTTATGTTTGGCCAAGAGTGCTATAACTCTATCTGATCCTCTCCATGAAATTGGAAGTTGTTCCAGATAGTTTCAAACATTGTCTTACAATCTACATTGGCTCGTAATTTGGTACACAGAAGGAAGGAACCTGACATTTTTCTGTGTAAGGAATAGGTCTCTTCAGGCGGAGGAGTCAGGCGATGTTTCATCATTACGGGAATCAGATTTTGAATGCGGGCTGTTGTGCTCTGCTTGCCAAAGTCAAACATTCGGTCGGAGAAAGCCTCACCCAAAATTTCAACAGCGTCACAGTGAGCTTCTTCCATGACCTACAGAAAGAAGTGTTCAATATGTTTATTTATATACAACATGGATGTGGGGTGTGTGTGTTATTTGTTCGTCGTAATCGATGACGACCACTTTGTCAACATTCACTGATGGCAAGAGTTCGAAAATGGTTAAATAAGGCAATCTGAGACTTGAATTGTCTGTTACACTTAGTACAGGGAAATAGGGCATCCCCTTGCACTGGGATTGAAGTAGGGTTGATGTCTCTGAATAGCCTTTTTTATTCTTGCTACCTCAATTCTCTAAACACCCTCCGCAATAGTGCTGCGCCAGTCTGTGATTGGTGGCAATTCTTTCCCAATCATGGTTAATACCGCACTGGATCAGTGATCTCTTAAGTGTGTCCTTGTACCTTTTCTACTGCCCACCGCTTGCTATTTTGCAGATCACCATAGAGCAGCTCGTTTGGTAGAGGTTGATCCAACATACACACCGCATGGCCAGTCCATCTCAGCTGTGCTGCATATATCACGGTGTGTATATTTGTCACGTCCGATCGCACTAACACATCTGCCTTCTTCTTCTACATTCAGGTTTTCTATTCATGCTAAATCTTCAGTCCAATCACCAGGAAGAAGTCTAAAGTCCTTTCCAGGTCTGAGCGGAGGCCCCATAGCTTTTGCCTCAGTTCTGCTTCATCTGGCCAAGTCTGGCATCTTAGTTCTTTGTGGTAATACATCTGTATTTGGCCTCGTGTCCTGCCATCTAATCCTCAGTAGTCTCTGCAGGCGGTGCATGTGGAAGTGGAGTACCCAGGTCCTGTTGTAGGGTATCCAGGCCCCTTATTAAAGAGGAAAGAATAGGCCCACTGCCACTTATTTGCATGTCATACAAGATAACTAACGATGGTTGTGCTTTGTTGTTTTAAACTACTTGTGCTGAGTTGTGTTATCTCTTTTTTGGCAGTGGGTTACATTGGCTCTTTTTGCATCTTGAGGAATGCTTGAGAAGGTGGATAAAAGTTCCCCTGACTGTAATACAATGCAAGTTATCAGTCGGCTCATTATTATGGGGATTAGGGGATTATAGTATTGATCCCCACCTCTATGGTCAGACTGCTGTGGCACATCCTGTTTCCAGTAGCATTGTGTGGAAGTGAGGTGTAGTCTTTGTCAGTATGTTTCACTTGACCATGAATAATCTTCTTCGCTCTCATCCTTTTGGTTATATAAGGACATCTTTAACATCTTGATGTTGTGGACTGTACATATTGTTGTTGCTGCTATCCTAAAGAAGGCTAACCCGGTACTCAAACATGCCTGCTGAAATCGGATGTGTTGGACCGAAAGGTGCAAATATCGTAGTCAAGCTGTAAACTACGACACAACTCATTCCATTCTCTGAACTACATCCTGCTACTTGCAAAGCCCTTATCAGGGATTGGTATCGGGAGATTGTGAACGAATGAAGAAGAATATTATCCAATATCAGAGTATGGTAATGTTTTTTTGTATGTAGACGCCTCCACACAGGAAACATATGCCAAAGTACACTGTGTGCTCGTGCAGTGGTATTTTCTGCAGCCATTTGTTTCACATGATGATGTTGCTAGTCCCATGTCCAGCCGACCGTTTTAGTAGCCTACTACAATATGCATGGCTGCACTGTCACCTGAGTGTTAATGGAGCCCAAAAGGGAACCAAAGAATAGTAACACTATAAACCTGCAAAGCACTTGGTAAGAGACAATAAAGTAGGCTGGGCATGTGGCCGACTACTTCATCCTGTAGAAACTTCAAGCTACAAAAACTTCAACAGATATGAACAGGTTAACATTTAATGATGGGCATGTAGTTGTTGAGGGGACCACCATAGTGCAGTGGTTAGTGCACTGGATTCCCAGCCAATTTACCAGTGTTCAATCCCCAATTGGTGTTGGATTGCAAATCGGCTCCTGTGATCAAACCAACAAATTCTGAGAAGTAAAGGCGGCCGGTGTGATGCTGACCACATCATCCACTATGCGCCATGGGTCACAAAATAATATACGCCACATAGCGTGATGGGGATCGTTTTATGTAGTTGTTGAAGACCTATGCTTCACTAGACTGAAAAGATTTTGATTGATAGAATAACCACTGTTTAAAATAAAACACCCAGCCATTTTCCTGCCCGCCAATATTGATTAGCATTTGTAAAAAAAAAGTCTGAATTTGAGTTGAGTAAACAAAACTTCACACGAGTGTTGCCGGGGCAATAAAGGGGAGCAAAGAATAGTAACACTGTAAACCTACCTCTTTGGTTCCGTACCGGGACAGACAGGGCGAGGACGTCCAAGGAAGAGATGGGTGGACAACATCACTGAGTGGTCAGGCCTTTGTCCCGGCGAGATACGTCAGGCGGCGACAGACAGATAGGGATGACGTGGTATTTTGGGAGTGTCTTCAAGTGTGCCCCAACAACCTGGTGGGTTACGGGATGAACTGAGCTGAAACCTACCTGGCATGTCGTAAGAGCTGACTAAGGAGGGTTGGGCATGGAGCTGGCTACTTCATCCTGTACATATTTTTAGCCACAGAAACTTCAATAAATATAGACAGGTCAACATTTGATGACTTAGCATGTATTTGCAAAAGACCTAGGCTTCACAGATGTTGGAAAGTGTTTTGATTAAGCGGCCCTTAAATCCACTCGGAATTCATAGAATTTTCTGGCCAAACACCATCACCAACCGAGAACTTCCTTTCCGGAGGAATCAAGAAGACATGAACACAACCATAACAGGCAGACGCTGGAATTGGATAATAATAATAATATGTTCTGGAAGGCGCCAAAGGCCTGTTGCGTTGATTGACCACTACCATATCCAACTGTTCCTCAACAGTGTTCATGCGTAGAGTGTCGGCCTAAATTCCCTAGGCGGAGCTGTGTACTCCGCAGTCTTTGGATGAGGGCCGCGAGAAGTGTGTTAGACCAATGTTTGAGTGAAGCTTTCCACGTCTGTCCATGTCAAACTCCCTGTTTTTACGTGTCCCGCCGCAGAGGCTTCTGATAGTGTCCACCTTTTAGTCAGTGAGACCCTTTCTGTGCTGAGAATACGAGTTTGAGAAAAGTATCGTGTAACCTCCGGTGGAGGAAGGGGCGATCAAGGAGAAAGTCGGCTTCAGTCTGAGATAAAGGTCTTTGAGTAGTGATAATCTGGACTGAATTCTAGTGTGCAGCTAAGCGGAATGTTGAAATCCGTCATGGACTGGTCACCCATGGCTTGAGCCAGGCATGAAGTGCAGCATAACAAACAGAATAACCGATCAAAAGCACATCAATTCTACATGATAAAATCCTTGATACCACCTGGTGAAGGAGTTGTGAAATATAATCCAAACAGGAACCACCAAACGTAAGAAAATTTGACGCAAACACCGGAGCGAGTCGAGAGTGCAGACACTAAGGCGTGGCCATCTTACTTTTGGATAGATCCTGTCCTAATAGAAGAACCAGACACCATCACCAGAGTTGCCTTGGTGTGGACCCTAGAGAGAAGGTGAAAGTGATGCTTGCCTAAGACAACTTGGTGAAGAGCCACAGAGACTGACATGAGAATTATGAATGAAAGTTGGGGTACTATTCTAAGGTCAGCTACAGATCAGGTGAAATGGAAGTAGTTTGTTGTTGTCCTTAATAACGCCAGCAGTCATGATGGTCGCTTGACTGCTTTGTCAGTTACTGATCAAGGAACTAAGAAAAAAGAAGAAGAATTTACTCGGGGACCTATGCTACTATTATAGTGGGGAAAAAAAATAGATGAAGATGTCTGATACACAATTTGATTGCCGCATACTGAGATCGAAAGGGAGGCCAAAAGGAAAATAAAGACCATATGGCAAGAAAGGGGAACGGCATGGGCTAGTGGTTAAGTGACAGGTCACGACTGGAAGGTGCTGGGTTCGTTCCCCAATCACAGCACTGGCCGTTACCCTGGGGAAGCAAACCCTTAGAAAATGCAGGAGGAAGCAGACCCTTGCATAAAATGCATGCTGAAGTTGGATGCACTGGGCTGACAGGCGCAAAATAAAAGCACAGTGCAACGCATACCTTCTTGGGGAATAGAGAAATTAGGCGAACGAGAAAAAAAAATATCAAAAGAACATGAGCTGGAACACTGCACGGCTCGCAAATTCCAGGGTGTCAAACTAGACCGCACACTGTCCGATAAGGCACATTGTCAAGAAACTAAACGAAAAGTTGTGTGAAGAATAACGTCATCTGCAGATTTTGTGGCACAACATGAGGAGCACAGCCATTTATCCTTTGGACATCAGCACTTGTCCTGTGTTTTTCCGCAACGGAATATACGGCACCAGTATGGGAAAAGTCCACACGTGCTAAGAATGTCAATAATGCAAACAATGAAGCAGCCCAGATTGTAAATGGGGGCCTACAAATGGGGGCCTATTGAAAGAATGTACCAACCAGGTGATGCATGGAAAGCCGGAGGGACGGAACAATGATGGTGAAGGTCATTTTCCATCCTTGATGTCCATGGCCTGCTTTAACAGCTGGTGGACGGGGACGTCCTTGGCAAGGCGGACCACATGTCCAAATGGGGTCAAATGTTGAATAAACGAACAAAAGCTTGAAACTGTAGAATGTTCAAATCCCGCAAATTTCAAGTATCTTCTGGTCTGCCTGAAGGAAGGTGAGACCGATAGCTAATCCTATGAGAGACGGATGGTAAACTCAGAGGTCACGCACGTAAAAGAACCTTTCGCAGTTGAAAATTCAAAAGAGCAGGCTGTCAACCACTACTAGCGCAAGCATTCTAAAGGTAATGAAGTTCCTACCCAATAGTAGTCTGAATGAAGGCCAAAAAGTGTTGATTAGGGCAGCTATGGATACTCTACAGAATGATGAAGAATGGGATAATGCATATAAACATAGGATGATAGATTTTGGAGTGACTAGGGAAGAAGGGAGAAAGTGTGCCTTGTCTGGAAAGATCCAAAGAACACAAAATTAGCACCTGATTGAAACTCTGAGTAGATATACACTTGGTTGGCTGCTTGAACAGAGTATGGAGCACTTATGGGAATGTTCCCAGTGTGATGATGTTGGTTCCTAGAATCAAGATCAAGGCCAAAAGAAGACAGTTCCTCCATTAGGCAAAGACACAACAGGACAATCACCTGTTTGTTTGCATACTCAATTGCAAGTAAATGCAAAGACCGTTACATCCCCTACGGTAGGAGTGGAGTGACTAAGTCAGTGAATTGGCTGATGTAGTGAGTTGCATGTGAATTAAGTTATTAAAAAAATATATCCCAATGCTGGGTTTTTTTTAGGCTGAGAACTACAGGCCGTTTTGCCACGTCGTGTGCTGGCTATGTTTGTTTATTTCACCCCAAACAGAAAAACAACATATGTCATACCGGGATTCGAACCGTTGCCCTCCTTGTCGGCAGGCAGGCCTCAAAATCATAAGGCAAAGCGCTCCTCTATTAGGTTACAGTGAGAGAGATATGCACAGAGTCAATGTCACTCTTTCGTCAAAGTCTGACATGATCCAGCAGCATGACAATGTCAAGACAATTAGTGAAGAGTTCCAATGCAGTAGATGACCAGGGTATTTTCAGTGTCACACCATGCTTTCTGCAAGTCGTGCTGTCTGTCACATGGTTGGATTCACGAACCAATTATCACCATGGTAAATTGTAAATAACTATTCCCAATTCTAGCAAGCCGCAGGAAGCAAAAAATGCAAAATAAAAGACATGCTACAGATAGCCTTCTGCTACCTGATCGGCAGGCATAACCTGCCTGCTTGAATACCAGGATTCCAAAATTGGTAGACAAAGATTTTGAGAGTCAGAACGGAACATTGCAGACTAAAGGCCTACCACCACAGAATGGGTATCAGAGACATCACCACGTGCAATTATGGAACACCCAAGCAAACACCAGAACATATCCTGCAGGACTGCCCTACTTATACAGACCAAAGAGAGGCAGTCTGGCCCGGGAAGCGACTATGCTCGATAAGAGGTGGGTCTCCTTTCGTGAACCCCACCGGACTAGAAGCAAAGCATCAGCTGATTGAAGAAGTTGATCAAAGAAGAAGATAAATGATTATGATGAAGACAAACTTTGTTAATTATGTACAGAAATTCTTAAGTACATATTTTGTCATGCATTTTGTTAATGCCCGGGTTGTACAATGCCAAGAGTTCAAGCACTTTTCAACCTCAATAGATTAGTATTTGAAAGACATAGATACACACCCTGAACAAATTAGTAATACATATTTACAGCACAAACAATAAGAGAGAGCAATTAGAAGAAATCAATGAGCACTACTTAAATAAAAAAATGAGCCTGTTTTCCTATAATTATTGATTCTTCTTTATTTGTATTTGTCTTTTGCCTCTCTTGTAGCCCGAGTAAGATCAAGACGCTGAGCAGCGCATGAGCTGCAGCAGTCAGCGACCCATAGCTGACTGCTAGCGTCAGTGCCTGCAAACCACAGCTGCCAAGACCCTTCTACACCTCCACGGGGTGATCCTGGATAACAGTCTGCAACAAAAGCAGACTGGCTAAGAAGAAGGGATCGAAGATGAAAGGCAACCTGGTACTAAAAAATGCCTGCTGAAGCCAGATGTGTCAGACTGATGGGTGCAAATATCGCAGTCAAGCTGTAAACTATGACACAATGCATTCCTGTTACTTGCAAAGGGCTTAGTAGCAAGAGATTGAGAACAAAGAAAAAGAAGAACTGATTAGTGCTTACAAAGAATTTAGATTTCTGTCAAGTAAACAGAACATTCACATGTGTGGATTCTGTAGACCAAAGTGTTTGGGGTACTACAACCTTCAAAGCATGCTGTAAAGAGAGACTGAAGAGACTTGTACTTGAAGCTGAAAACTTCATGTCTAAATTGCTACAGAAACTACCATTGCATGAGCACGGAGCAAGTGCTTTGACACAGACTTCCTGTTAGGCAGGTCAGCAGTAGCCTACGCTTCAAATTGAACTGAAAGGGGACAAGAAGAACAATCCAATTTGTAATATCTAACTGACTGGGACAAACTGGGCATTTCTAATTAATTGAAAATAACTAAATGTACCCAAAATGAAAGGAATAAATACACTGCCACCTTTCAAACATGACAACTAAAGAGAGTTGAAATACGGCTGGCAACATCATCATGTAAAAAAAAAACCTTTGCCATTATAATCAGCCCCTGTTGAAGCTCAGATAGAAAGCTTCCTATAAAAGGACTAGCTGCAGTTAAAACCTATGCTTCACATTGGAGAGTGAATAGGTGTATGATAGCTAATGTTTGTAAACAGGCTTAATTTATAAGGGGTCAGCTGCTGTGGTGACATGTGCCTCACATTGGATTGAAAAGATGAATGAATGAATTGAAGGTGGACAGGGAGTGGCAGTACCGTTGGTGGGGACAAATCAAGATTCTTTTGGGAGTAGTTCTTCCACTTAAGGTGAGGAACATGTTGTTTCCTTTGGGAGTAGTTCTTCCACCTAAGGTGAGGAACATGTTTCCCTTGGGAGTAGTTCTTCCAATTAAGGTGAGGAACATGTTGTTTCCTTTGGGAGTAGTTCTTCCACCTAAGGTGAGGAACATGTTGTTTCCTTTGGGAGTAGTTCTTCCTGGGACGATGAGGCTAACGTCTGGTCAGGCAAAACACACTGATCAAACAATGTTAGCCAGGGTCAGGAGAGATGTACTGACCAAGACCCTCATCTGACCTCCTCGTTGGTCGTCTTAAAAACGGACTGTTGTCGAGGGCAACAGTCTGGCCAACAAGGTGATGTTCGATGTGATCCCCGTAGTAGTGAGTGACATGCAGATGGTCAAGCATTGCACAACCGCCTGGATGACCTCAGTCCACTTCATCAGCCCGCTCAGGATATCAAGAAAGCTACTACATTCTGCCACAAGTTCCGTCCTTTTCAGGGCGCACAAAAGGGTTACCAACGCATTGTGGGCATTATCTATCAACCAACCAGTAGTTCTTCCATCTTTGGTGAGGAACATGTAATGTCACTTATAGTATTGGAGACAGAAGGATTTTGTTTGTTTGTGTTTGCCTTATTTTCCCATTCCCCATACGCGGTGTGCGTTGCACTATGTTTCTATTGTGTGCCTGTCGGCCCAGTGCATCCAGCTTCAGCATCCATTTTATGTAAGGGTCTGCTTACTCCTGCATTTTCTAAGGGTTTGCTTCCCCAGGATAATGGCCAGTGCTGTGATGGGGAGCGAACCCAGCACATTTGGATTGTGAGCCGTGTCACTTAACCACTAGCCCACGCTGTCCCCAGAGTTGGAATGACTGTTCAAAAGAAGATAAAGATAAACATTATCCAATGTTAATTTATTCACTCCAAAATATATTGAACTCTAGACGTGTTAATTTCTGCAATGTAAGACTACAAGTAGAAAGAAACATCACAAGACAGAAAACCAGATTGACTACATATGTATTAATAAGAAGTTTAGATTATCATTAAAGTAAGTAGCATGTCCTTTGCAGAACGTCACTTCTTATAATAGTCCCCTATTTGGCTGTTATAAGTTTCTTGGCAAGTGTGCAGTACGGTAGGTTGCCATTACTTTCCGCACATGGAGGAGCAATCGCCAGAAAAGAAAACCCAATGTCTGCCAAACTGGACACGGTGGGAATCGAGCCCGGTGCATTAGGATTGTGGAATGTAAGCGAGTTTCACCCCCAGGCCTGCGGCCTCCTTTACACGAAGTAAAAGTATGTATGAGAAAAGATATGGCATCAGACCAACATCTTCTGATAAAAATGAAACTTAAAAGATATACAACAACATATAACCACATACATCAGTTCAATGTGGGTTTCCTCAGGAGATATGCAAAATGCATTTAAAAGCACAATATCAAACAGGTATCATGTGTTACAACAGCTAGAAGAAATGGAGGATACAGTAGAGCACCGGCAACAGATAAAAAATATATATGTAATGAGATTTATGAAGACATTTTGAGGAAAAAATAATGTTAATACAAAGTATAGATTGCAAACAAAACATTACAGCAAAGATTAAGGAAAACAAATGATGAAGGCAGATTTGAACAGAAACACTTCCATCAGTATGTCTCAAATAGCGGACATGCAAATAACTTTGCTGTATGGACAACCACAGAACATACATGACTCATATATGCTCCAAAAGACAGCAGAGAAGGTGGAGAACTGAACAAAAGAGTGGGGACTGAAAAAACCCACACCATAACCTCCACCACTCTTGGAGGTTCCAGGGTTCTGCAGGAGCTCAAGAGACAGTACTCTAACAATTCCTGGACACATGTGTACACAGATGGATCTGCCACAGTGAGCGAAAAAAGGGGAGGCAATGGAATCTACATCGCACTCCAATAGGGACATAGAAAATCATTCCATACCAGCAGGAGAGACCTGTACCAATTTCATAGCTGAAGCAACAGCTGTACATTTATCAACTCAGATTTTTATCGGTTAAAACATAACTGCAAGGAAAACAGTCATTCTAACAGACTCCAGGAGCGTACTTCAAGCCACAAACAAGATGGACTTTCACACAAAATAAAATATAGCATCTGGTTGCTGTCACAAAAAATATAGTTCTACAGTAGATTCTGCCCCACTTTGGGATGGTTGGAAATGAGAAGGCAGATGAGCTCGCAAAAGCTGTAAGTGGTGGCACGCAGACTCGCCATCCACAGAGCTATTAAGAAACAAAGACACTCATCAAACAATCCATTAGGACGGAATGGAGAGACCAGCACAAAGAATACAAGTGAGAAAATGGCAGCTTAGACAAACTTGGCAGAGATGGGCAGACACAAATCTTCAGACTTAGAAAGGGACACTACAGCCACTTTTACAGAATGGTTTCACAGACACCAACACATGCAATTATGGAGCCCCCAAACAAACACCATAACATTTCATGCAGGACTGCGCTACTTATACAAACCAAAGAGAGGCAGTCTGGCTTGAGGAAGCGACCATGCTTGAAAAGCTGTGTGGGAAAGACAAAGACCTCCGTGAACCTCACCGAGCTAGAAGCACAGCATCAGTTCATCGAAGTAGACGGCGACAGCACTGATATTGGATAGGACAGATAATAAGACAATCGGCTGACAGCACGACAATCTCTGTTATGGAAGATTGAGGCAAAGGAAGTAGAGGCAGATCAAAATACTCATGGGAATAAAGCTGAAGACAAACATAAAGAAAACAGGGAAGATGTGGTCAGAGCTGGTACAAATGGCAGAGAGCTGGATTGGCTTGACATGTATTTATTGAAGACCTGTACTCCACAGTGAGCTTAAAGGTTTTGATGACGATGGAACAAACCTTAGTCTCATATCCTGTGAGGAATCCAAGGGCTCGTGATCCAATTAACACCTTGTGTCTGTCACGATCAGCGGCAGCTCTGATGACCTGGATGTACTTTTCCACAAATGATGTGCCGAACTCTCTACTGGCACCAAAGTCAAGCAGGATGAGCTGCAAGAAAAAGTTTAACTAATAAATTTCCCCACAAACAATATCTTTCATCACTGACATTTGCCTGAGTGGTCCGCTGGGGTCTTTGTGTATGAAATGCACAAGAATAGCATCACTACCCCACAGAGAGCATATCATAAGAGGCTACTGTGTGACATGGCATAACACCAGCCATGGTTATGTGGTTTGTTTAGAGCAGCATAGATGGCACCTAACAGGCTGTGGGTCTACTTTGCTCTAGTGTTTGAGTCTATTAAGATGGACTTGCACTTCGGTTAACCACCCTCCATAATCGCTTGTTCCAATGCTACAGAGTATTAAGCTGCTCGAGCCTAGACCTCTAAGAAGGAAATATATCTTTTAGCTACATCCAGCTCATACCAGAGCTGGGACCTGCACAGGGGCATCTGCCCTTGTAGAAGTACAGGTCGACTAAGAACATCTATTTCCATTTTTAAAATGTAGTGGTCCCTCTCAGGCTTCCTTCATACCCACCAAGTTTATCTTGCAATCGGGTTGGAATAGATCATGTTGTCACTCTGATCCTCTCATGGAACTGACAGATCTGAAGAACATGTTCTACTCAATGTTAGAGAACAGTATGGTATGTAGTTTCCAGCTTTTCTGGCGATTGATTCCTTTAAAAACTAGCAGTGTAGCACAGTTTACACTCAATGTAATGTTGTTGTTTGGAGCATCTAGTGCTGAGTTGAGTTAACACTTGATGTTTCTTTGATAACGGGTTTTATTGGTTCTTCTTAATACCAAGGTGTACTAGAGAAGGTGAACTGAGATCCTCCTGGCAATAGTGCAATGCATGGCTTGTCAGGAAGCTCACCATTATGGGGATTACAGTGTTAATCCCCACCACACTGTCAGACTGCTGTGACACAGCCTGTTTTCAGAAGCACGAACAAAGACATGAGGTGGGGGTCTTGGTCGGCATGTTTCACCTGACCCTGACATGAGGTGGGGGTCTTGATCAGTATGTTTCACCTAATCCTGATTACTTTTCTTACCCATCTTGATCAGTATGTAACACCTGACCCTGATTACTCTTCATTTCCACCTTGATCAGTATGTTTCACCTGGCTATGATTACTCTTCACTCCCACCTTGATCAGTATGTTTCACCTGACCGTGATTACTCTTCGCTCCCACCTTGATCAGTAAGTTTCACCTGACCCTGATTACTGTTCACTCCCACATTGATCAGTATGTTTCACCTGACCATGATTACTCTTAGCTCCCACCTTGATCAATACCTAATCCTCATTACTCTTCACTCCCACCTTGATCAATACCTAATCCTGATTAGTGTTCTCATCAAACTTGAACAGTACCTAACCCTTATTAATCTTCGCTCCCATCTTGATCAGTATGTTTCACCTGACCCTGACTATTCTTCGCTCTCACCTTGATCAGCAAGTTTCACCTGAACCTGATTATTCTTCGCTTCCACCTTGATCAGTAAGTTTCACCTGAACCTGATTATTCTTTGCTCTCTTCATTGCAAGAAAGTTTCTCCTGCCAAAATGTCACATCTATTTCGCTCCTAAAAATGTCTCACTGTCTCAGACTTCTCTAGTCCCCATAATGATGATATCTTATATTGTTGTTACCACTTCCTCTCAAACTTCTTTCATCCCCATAACAATGACGTCTTATACCCATTATCACGCAGGCTTTGATCTTCTTCTTCGTTAGTTATCAATCTCTCACTACCAAGCTCTGAACAGGACTTTGCAAGAAGCAGGATGTAGTCTGGAGAATGGAATATGCTCTATCTCTAGTTTACAACTTGACTGCAATATTAGCACCTTTCGGTCCAACACATCCATCTTCGACAGCAGGCTTTGATCATCCTTATATTATGTATCTTCAAAACTTATACAACTAAATAATTATTAATTCAGAAATTTAGACGCTGATGACACAAAAATTCCCTCAAGTGCGTCAATCAAGCCTACCTTGTCTGTTTCAGAGTTGTAGAAGAAATTCGACCAGTTAGGATCTGTCTGCATAAACCTCCACACAAACAGCTCAGTCAAGCACAATTTCAGAGCAGCTGTAGATATCTATTTGGAGCATAAAAATAAAATAAAACTTACACCTGGGAATAACATGAGCAACAAAGAACGTTTACACCTGGACATCACGTGAGTAACAGAACAACGTTTACGCCTAGACATCACATAAGTAACAGAACTTTTAGACCTGGACATCACACGAGTAACAGAACAACGTTTACACATATACATTACATTAGCAACATAGAACAAAGTTTATATCTGGACATATGAGGACGGCTTAGGCTAGTGGTTAAGTGACACGGCTCACAATCCGCAGGTGCTGGGTTCGATTCCCTCCACAGCACCGGCCGTTACCCATGGGAAGCAAACCCTAAGAAAATGCAGGAGGAAGCAGACCCTTGCATAAAATGCATGCCGAAGTCAGATGCACTGAGCCAACAGGCGGAAAATAAAACCCGCAGTGCAACTCACTCCCGCTTTGGGGAATAAAGAAATAAGGTGAACGCAAAAAAAACAAACAAACAATACATGGACATCACGCGAATAACAAAAAACAACTTTTACACCTGGACATCACACGAATGACAAAGAACAAAGTTTACACCTGTACATCACACAAGTAACAAAGAACATGAACTTACACCTGTGTAGCACATGAACTTTCACCTGTGTATTACATGAACTTACACCTGTGTAGCATGCGAACTTATACCTGTGTATCACATGAACTTATATCTCCGTATAACATGAACTTACATCTGGGTATCACATGAACTTACTTCTGGGTATCACATGAACTTACATCTTAGCATCAAACAAGCGACAAAGAACATATTAATAATCTTCTTTGGACATTTTATGAGAAGAGCAGATATGAACAATATATATATATAAATATATATCAGTATTACTCAAGGATCCAATACCCTATTTTTGTGCTTGTTTCTGTTCGGGTGGGAGATGTTCCCAGGCGGATTCTTATGTAATAAAGGTCACATTTATTAAGAAAGTACAGAAAACGTGGTATGGGTTGACATCAGGACACAGACAATGATCAAAGGCAGAACTGATAAACAAAAACAGCGACAGGTTGTTCTGGGGATACATGATCAGCTATCTAAAGTTGGATCCTGGGACCCATATATGAGAAGGAATTAATATGGTGACTTGACCTCCGTGGATGTCGTAAAAGATGTTGTAAAACGGTTGTGCATGTCATCATGAAAAACAAATTACCATTAACAGTGCGAACAAAGTGCTACTTGGCAGAGGCGATCGAGAAGCTGAGCAGTGAATGAGCTGTTGAGGTCAGCAACCCAACGCCGACTGCTAGCGTCAGGTTCAGCAATCCAGATCTGCCAAGACCCTTCTTCAATTCCACGTGGTATTCCTGGATAACAGGCTGCAACAGGGCAGACTGGCTAAGGAGTTGGGATCGAGGAAAGTTAACCAGGTACCTAAAAAATGTCACGTTGATGTTTGATGTGTCGGACCAAAAGTATACATATATATGACACAACCTCATTCCGTTCTCTACTGTTAAGTCCTTTTCAAGGCTTGGCAGCGGGAGCTTGAGAATGATACACGAAGAGGAAGAAGCTACTTCGTAGAGACTTAAATCAAAAAAGTCTTCAGCAGGGTAGTCCAAAGATGCAGATGTGAATGAACTGACAGCAGTCAGCGACTGATAGCTGACTGCTTGCATCAAGGTCAGTGACATTTAACTGACCAAGACCTTTTTCCGTATCAAAGTGGCGGCCCATAAACAGACTGCACCCATGCAGCCTGGCTAAGAGATTTTGGATCGAAGATAGAAGACACACCCAGTTCCACAAATGGCGCGCTGAAATAGGATGTGCCAGGCCAAAAAGTTAAGATATCACAGCTTCGTGTAAAGACACAATATCATAACTGTCCCTTTCAAGACAAACACTGCAGAAGAAGTACGCAGCAAAATGAAGAAGTCGAAAAAGTAGAAGAAGAAGAGCTTATTGAGATGAGAAGCCTCATATTGCACTATAGCAAGGAGGACCTTATTTAGCACACATTGGGATATAAGAGATAACTATCGCCAAGGATGAACAGATCCGCAGGATTAGCATCAAACAGCGTGGGGGGGGGGGGGAGAAGGCGAAGATGCAGCAGTGAATGAGCTGCCACCAGCCACAGACTCATGACTGGCTGCTTGCATCAGGGTCAATGAACCAGATCTGATCAAAACCCAATCCCACCTCCAAGTGGCGGCCCTGGAAACAGGCTGCACTCATATAGTCTGGATAAGAGAATAGGAATCTAAGAAGGACGGCACACCCTGTCCAACAAATGCACAATGCTGAAACAGGACGTAACAGGGCAAAAAATCGCAGATAATGAGGTAGACTTCGATATGACGTAACAAAGTCCTTTTCCAGATCAACGACAGATAGAACGAACAAGAATCCTGGACGGTTGTATCTGATATGGGACGTATATAACATATAACCTTTTTAAATATGTTCTTGGGGAGGAAGACTAACGTCTGGTCAGGCAAAATATACTGATCAGACATGTTAGCGCCATGTAAAATATACTGATCAGACATGTTAGGGTCATGTAAAATATACTTATCAGACATGTTAGGGTCGTGTAAAATTTACTGATCAGACATGTTAGGGTCATGTAAAATATACTGATCAGACATGTTAGGGTCATGTAAAATATACTGATCAGACATGTTAGTCAGGGTGAGGCAAAACATATTGACCAAGACCCTCACCTCGACTTCCTAGTAGCCCTCGCTGGAAACAGGTTTTTTTAATTGCAGTATGGCTAACAAGGTGAGGGATCGACGTGAACCACATAGTAATGAGTCACACGCAGATGAAGCCAAGCATTGCACAACCGCCTGGAGGACCCCGGCCCGCCTTCATCAGCACGCTCGGGATGTGAGGAAAGCTACTGCAACCCACCACTTAACGTTCTTTTCAGGACACACTAAAGAGTAACCTACTCAGTGTGGGCATTCTTCTTCTTCTTCTTCTTCCTCTGTCAGACTGTCAACCTGTATTTTTTCGAAAAAAGCAGCGGTCATCCTGAGGCTGTCGACACTGCCATAGAGCTTGTCTAGTGTTGGCACTGGTGATGGCCACATCTGCTTTCTCTGATCCTCGTATGTCGGGCAGTTTTGCAGCAAATGTTCAGCGGTCATTTTCCCGGTGCCACACGAGCATTCGTCAGTGTCACCTATCTTCAATTTGTTGAATAGGTGGTACCTCAGTCTATTGTGGCCAATGCGAAGTCAGAAGACAAGGACCTGCTCTCTTCTGTTTACTGGTAATAGGGTGTGGGCATTCGAAAACAACATCTATGTTTTGTTCTTGTTTAACCTTTAATACATTCTGTTCACGCAGTACATATACATATAGTGGAACAATACAGAGAAGGTTAGCATGGCCCCTGCGCAAGGATGACAAGCAAATTCGTGACGAGTTCCATATTTTTGGGAATGATGAGGCTAACGTCTGGTCAGGCAAAACATACTGATCAGAGAATATTAGACAGAGCCTGGGAGAAATATACTGGCCAAGACTCTCACCTGACCTCCTCGTTGGTCATCCTGGAAACGGGCTGTTGTCGAGGACAACAGTCTGGCTAATAAGGTGAGGTTCGACGAGATCTCCGTAGTAGTGAGCGACACGCAGATGAAGCTAAGCATAGCACAGCCGCCTGGAGGACCCCGACACACCTTCATCAGCACACTCGAGATGTGAGGAAAGCTACTGCAACCCGTCTCTTAACGCCCTATTCAGGGCCCACATAAGAGTAACCTATTCATTGTGGGCATTCGAAACTATTATTTAAAAAAAAAATGTATGTGTTTGTCTCACTAGTTTCTACTGGCGGAGGCGCGCCTATTCCACCCCAGATCGTAGTCAACTGGGCGATATTAAGACGCATAAACCAGTGCTTGGATGTATGTGTGCGTCTGTATGTACCTATGCTATGTTTGTGCGCTCTCAGAAGCCAGCCCAATCAAAGTGCAATGGAAGGGTCTCACCCTGAGGGCGCGTGTGAAAGTTGTGCAAGAGTCTGACTGCAGGACAGAGTCAAATGAAACAGAGTGAGGTAAGAAGAGAGAAGAAAAGTTTCAGCATTCGAAACAACAACAACAACCTTTAATACTAAGAATGGTATGTGTGTGATATGAGAGCTAATGTAATTTGTTTAACTATGTTATTGTAACCTTTAATAATTGGAAAATTGTTCCGAGGCTGGCAACCTCACTATGTACAAATTATTGCCACCGAAACCACACTGCAAAAAAAAAAAAAAAAAAACATTTAAAAAAAACAAACGCATTCAGGATTTCCCTGAAGGCTCGGTAGAGTAATTCAAATGCAGTGTTGGACCTATGCTCTGGCATTTAGTTCAACAGATAAATGATATCGTATTTCCCCTTCAAGTCAAAACGGCTTATCAAAGCCAGATACATGACCAAATGGGAAACCGAACATACTGGTTACACCAAAAACGATGCCTATTACCAGTTGAACCGAAGAGAGCAGGTCGTTGTCTTCAGACTTCGCACTGGCCACAACAGACTGAGGTACCACCTATTCAACAAATTGAAGATAGGGTGTACCGACGAATGCCCGTGCGGTACTGGTAAAATGACCACTGAACATCTGCTGCAGAACTGCCCGACATACGAGGATCAGAGAGAGCAGATGTGGCCATTACCAGTGGAACTGCAAGACAAGCTCTATGGCAGTGGCGAGAGCCTCAGGATGACCGCCGCTTTTCTCGAAAAAATAATGGTTACTGTCTGACTGTGTACGCAGAAGAAGAAGAAGAAGAAGTATTTCCCCCCTCAGACGATAATCGCTGGCTCATTGCCACACCAGACATGGCAAGGCGACCTCAAAGTCTCGCACAAAGTCTTATCAGTGTGGCTATTTACCTGTAATTGTTAGTTAGGTCTGAGCACAGCTGGTTTCTGTTTATACTTACGAATGACTGGTATTGCCCGCTAATGGTTTAACTCTGTTTATACTTACGAATGACTGGTATTGCCCGCTAATGGTTTAACTCTGTTTATACATACGAATGACTGGTCTTGCTAGATCATGGTATCACTCTGTTTATACTTACGAATGACTGGTATTGCTCGCTAATGGTTTCACTCTGTTTATAGTTACGAATGACTGGTATTGCTCGCTAATGGTTTCACTCTGTTTATACTTACGAATGACTGGTATTGCTCGCTAATGGTTTCACTCTGTTTATACTTACGAATGACTGGTATTGCTCGCTAATGGTTTCACTCTGTTTATAGTTACGAATGACTGGTATTGCTCGCTAATGGTTTCACTCTGTTTATACTTACGAATGACTGGTATTGCTCGCTAATGGTTTCACTCTGTTTATACTTACGAATGACTGGTATTGCTCGCTAATGGTTTCACTCTGTTTATAGTTACGAATGACTGGTATTGCTCGCTAATGGTTTCACTCTGTTTATACTTACGAATGACTGGTATTGCTCGCTAATGGTTTCACTCTGTTTATACTTACGAATGACTGGTATTGCTCGCTAATGGTTTCACTCTGTTTATACTTACGAATGACTGGTCTTGCTAGATCATGGTATCACTCTGTTTATACTTACGAATGACTGGTATTGCCCGCTAATGGTTTCACTCTGTTTATACTTACGAATGACTGGTCTTGCTAGATCATGGTATCACTCTGTTTATACTTACGAATGACTGGTATTGCCCGCTAATGGTTTCACTCTGTTTATACTTACGAATGACTGGTATTGCCCGCTAATGGTTTCACTCTGTTTATACTTACGAATGACTGGTATTGCTCGCTAATGGTTTCACTCTGTTTATACTTACGAATGACTGGTATTGCTCGCTAATGGTTTCACTCTGTTTATACTTACGAATGACTGGTATTGCCCGCTAATGGTTTCACTCTGTTTATACTTACGAATGACTGGTATTGCTCGCTAATGGTTTAGCATTGTGGCGAAGGTAGTGTGACCTAGGGGTGAAACTCGATCTGTTTCACAATTTCAACGCACCTGGTACTAATTCCACCGTGTCAAATTTGGCAGGCACGACGTTTTTTTTCTTGGTGAAATCGTACGGAAAGTAATGGCAACATACAGTACGGCACACCTGTCAAGAGGGGAAACGAGACCAACGTCTGGTCAGTAAAAAATACTGATCGGACATGTTAGTCAGGGTCAGGTAAAATGTCCTGGCCAAGACCTCAATTCCCCTTTCAACGAAATCTCTCTAGAAGCGGGATGTTTTTATGGTAGTCTTGCTAGCGAGGTGGTGAGTCGGCGTGAACCTCGTAGCAGTGAGCATCACACAGATGAAGCCACGCACAGCACAGCGGCATGGAGGACTTCGGTCCTCTTTCATCAGCACGCTCGGGATGGGACAAAAGCTACTGTAACCCGCCACGTAACGCTATTTTCAGGGCGCACGAAAGAGTAATCTTATTCATTGTAGGCCTTCTTCTTCTTCTTCTTCGTACGCTACGCTATCATAAATCGACTTGAATTTGTTCAAAGAAAGCAGCGGTCATCCCGAGGCTGTCGACACTGCCATAGAACGTGTCTAGTGTTGGCACTGGTAATGGCCACATGTGCTTTCTCTGGTCCTCGTATGTCGGGCAATTTTGCAGTAGATGTTCAGGGGCAATTTTTCCAGTACCACGGTCAGTAGCACCTATCTTCAGTTTATTAAATAGATGGTACCTCAGTCTGTTGTGGCCTGTGCGGAATCTGAAAACCACCACCTGCTCTCTTCTGTCCAACTGGTAATAAACATCATTAGCTGTCTAGCCAGTATACTATGCTTCCCATTTGTTCATGTATCTGGCCATAATAAACCTTTTGGACTCTTCGCAGACATTTAACAACAGCACACCTGTCAAGCAACATATAACAGCCAAATAGGCAGTTGCAAGAGCGATTTTTGCATAAAACATGCTACTTACTTTTTAACCACTCTTGCTATATGTGTCAAAAATATCGAACTTCAGCGGGCACGTGAGTTCAAATATCGGGCAAGCATTTTTACAAAAGAAGGAAAACTTGAAAAAGAAATCGATACACGATGTCAGAAATCATGCGATGTGATTTATCTATGGTTACCAATCCTTAAGCACACGGTCATCAGATTCACAATAAACCACAGCTGATAAATAGTGCATTTATTCCATCTTTGTGCTGCCAGTATCAGAATTGGCACTTATCCAAGGCCCAAGAGTGAATAATAACGACGTGTGAGATTAAAAGTCATCCGTGTTGCCAGGAGCGGTAGAATGAAGACATCAAGAATATCATCATTATCATCATCATCTGGTTGATCAGTCCCGAGACTGGTTGTAAGGTTGTCGGAGTATGTCTCTCCATTTGACCCTACCCTCTGGTTGATCAGTCCCGAGACTGGTTGTAAGGTTGTCGGAGTATGTCTCTCCATTTGACCCTACCCTCTGGTTGATCAGTCCCGAGACTGGTTGTAAGGTTGTCGGAGTATGTCTCTCCATTTGACCCTACCCTCTGGTTGATCAGTCCCGAGACTGGTTGTAAGGTTGTCGGAGTATGTCTCTCCATTTGACCCTACCCTCTGGTTGATCAGTCCCGAGACTGGTTGTAAGGTTGTCGGAGTATGTCTCTCCATTTGACCCTACCCTCTGGTTGATCAGTCCCGAGACTGGTTGTAAGGTTGTCGGAGTATGTCTCTCCATTTGACCCTACCCTCTGGTTGATCAGTCCCGAGACTGGTTGTAAGGTTGTCGGAGTATGTCTCTCCATTTGACCCTACCCTCTGGTTGATCAGTCCCGAGACTGGTTGTAAGGTTGTCGGAGTATGTCTCTCCATTTGACCCTACCCTCTGGTTGATCAGTCCCGAGACTGGTTGTAAGGTTGTCGGAGTATGTCTCTCCATTTGACCCTACCCTCTGGTTGATCAGTCCCGAGACTGGTTGTAAGGTTGTCGGAGTATGTCTCTCCATTTGACCCTACCCTCTGGTTGATCAGTCCCGAGACTGGTTGTAAGGTTGTCGGAGTATGTCTCTCCATTTGACCCTACCCTCTGGTTGATCAGTCCCGAGACTGGTTGTAAGGTTGTCGGAGTATGTCTCTCCATTTGACCCTACCCTCTGGTTGATCAGTCCCGAGACTGGTTGTAAGGTTGTCGGAGTATGTCTCTCCATTTGACCCTACCCTCTGGTTGATCAGTCCCGAGACTGGTTGTAAGGTTGTCGGAGTATGTCTCTCCATTTGACCCTACCCTCTGGTTGATCAGTCCCGAGACTGGTTGTAAGGTTGTCGGAGTATGTCTCTCCATTTGACCCTACCCTCTGGTTGATCAGTCCCGAGACTGGTTGTAAGGTTGTCGGAGTATGTCTCTCCATTTGACCCTACCCTCTGGTTGATCAGTCCCGAGACTGGTTGTAAGGTTGTCGGAGTATGTCTCTCCATTTGACCCTACCCTCTGGTTGATCAGTCCCGAGACTGGTTGTAAGGTTGTCGGAGTATGTCTCTCCATTTGACCCTACCCTCTGGTTGATCAGTCCCGAGACTGATTGTAAGGTTGTCGGAGTATGTCTCTCCATTTGACCCTACCCTCTGGTTGATCAGTCCCGAGACTGATTGTAAGGTTGTCGGAGTATGTCTCTCCATTTGACACTATTCTCTGCAGTTCTCTTCATTTCAGCATACGTTCGTACTTTAATGTCCCTGCTTGCCTGAGATGTAAAGGTGAGTCTTGGTCACCCTGGTCCTCTCTTCCTTTAAATCTTGCCCTCTAGTATCTTCTGTAGAAGACTTCCATGTCTCATATTGTGACCCAGCCAATTCAACCGACGTTTTTGTATCACATTCAACATGTGTCTTTGTGCGCCCATATCAATGAGTACATTGTCATTGTATCTTCTTTCTATCCAACTCACTCTTTCCATTCTACGGTAGCACCACATTTCCAACGAAACCAATCTTTTTTCATCCTTCTTTGCTAGAGTCCACGTTTCAGCCACATACAGTGCAATTAGCCATTTATGAGTGGCGATTATTCTTTTCCTCAGTTCTATTCTGATATTCTTTCATGCTCTTTGTGGGGCAGTGGTGCTATTCTTACCCTTGTCATACTCAAAGACCCCGGCCGACCACTCGGGACAAGTCAGATGTGTCGGACCGAAAGATGCTAATAACTCAGTCAAGCTGTAAACTACGAAACAACGTATTTCATTCTCTGAACAACACATCCTGCTACTTAGAAAGTCCTTTTTGGACTTGGTAGCGGGAGAATGAGAACGAACGTAGAAGAAGAAGAAGAAGAAGGAGAAGAAGAAGAAGAGCAAGAAAAATAGAAAGAAGTAGAGCAAGATGAAGAAGAAGACGAAGAAGAAGTACAAGGACAAGAAGAAGATGAAGAAGAAGAAGAAGAAGAAGAAAACGAAGAAGAAGAGGAAGAATAAGAAGAAGACATGCGGTAACAGTTCTGCTACCTGACTAATTAAACAAGCAAAGAACAAAAGTCAAGTGTATAGATTGGATATTAACACTGAGAAAGCTAAGACTATGGTAACTACCAAAGCAGACTCGAAATCTATTCACCAGATAACAAAGACGGTCAAATACTGGAACAGGTCAAGAGCTTCTACTATCTTGGAAATATAATGACGGGAAATGGGATTTGCGAAATTCAAATCAGGAACAGAATATGCATGGCCGAATCTGTGTTCACCAACATGAGTCATATAATGACATCAACGCAAGTCGATCACAGATTAAAAATAAGAGTGATCAGGTGGTATGTACATTTGTTTTTACTGTATGGCGCAGAAACCTTGACAAGAAACAAACAGATGAAGAAGATAATTGATGCCTTTGAAGTGCGGAAATATATATATGAGGCGCATCTTCTGAAAAGAGAATAAATAATGAAGTCTGGGAAACATTTTGAGTGCAAAGATAATTAATGAACGAATTCAGGATCCGAAAGCAAAGATATTTCAGTCAAATAAAAAGACATAATACGAGGAAAATTCAAATGAAAACCTTAACAGTGGGATAGAAATGAGAAAAAAACCAGGCCTTTGTTGATATATAATTCTCGGGTCGATTGTCAGTGATGAAGGATCAAAATGTGAGGTGTTGGCCAGAATAGCACAGACAATAGCGGCGCTTGCATGGCTAAACAAAATTTGGCAAAATAAACGGTTAGCACTATGCACGAAAATCAGATTAATGCGTACACTGGTCCTGTCAATATTCCTCTATGCTTGTGAGACATGGACAGTTACAGCTGACCTTCAACGAAGGATACAGGCCTTGGAGATGAGATGTTTCCGAAGACTTTTAAACGTCACGTACAAAGATCGAGTTACAAATGAGGAAATACGAGATAGAATTACAACAGCAATAGGGCCTTTTGAAGACCTCTTGGCAACTTTCAAAAGAAGGAAACTCACTTGGTACGGTCACATATCGAGATCAAAGGGTCTTGCAAATACGATCCTCCACGGAAAGGTGCATAGCAGACGACGAAGAGGCCGGCCCAAAAAGAGATGGGAGAACAACATATAAGAATGGACCAGTCTCCGACCACAAGAGTCACAGGCAGCGGCTTCTGACAGAGAAAAGTGGCGTGGCATTGTGAGGATGTCTTCATGTGTGTCCCAACGACCTCACCGGTTACGGGATGACCTGACCTGAGGCCTTTGTATTGTTACTTGTTAATGTGACTGCAGACGAACAACATGATGTCATAATTGCAGTTAAAAGATGGCCGACCCACGATTGACATGCACCAGAGAGGAGCAGCTTTCTGTATGTCCGTTTGTTGAGCAGTGAAGGGGTGAAACGTCTAGGCGTGTTAAAATGAAACCGGACCAACTGCAACAAGTGAACATACGTACGATGCCCATAATGACGTCACTTGTGATGTAAACAGCACATACCAACCGTCAAGTTTGCCAAATTTCATTATCCTCCAATTCATTGTTTCCTCAGCAGACCGTTGAAAATATGGTAGGTGTGATATGGAATCCGTATAGAGTTGATCAACGAGCGGTGATTCGGTTTCTAACAGCTGAAGAATGTCGACTTGGTTCAGTTACGTCCAGTTTAATTTGAATACGTTTCGTACATAAATTCATCGGCAAATGAAGGTCCAGTACGGTGATGCATGCCTTTCACTCCAGCAAGTGTATGAGTGGATTAGGACATTCCAAAACGGCGTGAGTTCTGTGACAGAATGTTACCGACCGGGCCAGGCACATCGAATAGTGGCCAAAGAGTTGATTGCAGCAATTGACAGCCTCGTAAAGGAAAATAGCCAATTGACAGCCTCGTAAAGGAAAATAGCCAATTGACAGCCTCGTAAAGGAAAATAGCCAATTGACAGCCTCGTAAAGGAAAATAGCCAATTGACAGCCTCGTAAAGGAAAATAGCCAATTGACAGCCTCGTAAAGGAAAATAGCCAAATGACAGCCTCGTAAAGGAAAATAGCCAATTGACAGCCTCGTAAAGGAAAATAGCCAATTGACAGTGAATGAAATTGCCGCATTTCTGGACATCAGTCAAAGTTCAGCACACCACATCATCCATGATGTGCTACAGTACCAAAAAGTGTCTGCGAGGTGGGTGCCACGGCAGCTTACTCCAGAATTGAGACAATGACAATTAGCGATGGATTAAACAAATTCAATTGGGACGGCGTGGGCTAGTGGTTAAGTGACATGGCTCACATATCGAAGGTGCTGGGTTCGTTCCCCATCACAGAACCGGCCGTTAACCCGGGGAAGACTCCCTTAGAAAATGCAGCAGGAAGTAAACCCTTACATAAAATGCACTGGGATGCATTGGGCCGATAGGCGCAAAATAAAAACTGTAGTGCAACGTACGCCGTATTGTGGAATAGATATATAGGGCCAATGAAAACAAACAAACAAATAAAAAAACCACAAAAAAAAGACACAGACACACGCGCGCGCGCACGCACGCGCATACACACACAAACAAAGAAATAACGACGCATGGATGCCTTCAGGAACTTTTGCAACGCTTTGCAGATTGTTACTGGAGATAAAACCTGAGCTCACTAACATGAGCATGAAACAAAGAGAGCGAGCAAGGAATGGTGACATTCCTCATCGCAGAAAGCGAAGAAGATTCGCACGCAGAGATCTGCAGGGGAGGTTATGGCTGACTCGCTTTTGGGACGAACGACGCGTTATTTTAGAGCTCTCCAGGGGGAACGCTGTCACCAGTGCCACGCATACAGATCTCCCCAGGAATCACCTTCGATCCGCAATCAAATTCAAACAACGTGAACTTATGAGTAAATGTGTCCTTTTGCAACATGACCATGCTCGACCCCATACATCGAGCAATTCCACTTTCAGTGTCTACCACACCCGCCGTACTCGCCAGTCCTATCCCTAAGTGATTTCCACGACTGAAAGATGCATTTTGGAGGAGAGATTTTCATGTGCGATGTAGAATGTAAAGTAGGTGGTGCATGGGTAAACACGCGACCAAAAGAATTGTTTTACAAGAATGCATGTACCTTATAGGCGCTGGAGGACTCGTATCAAGCGCAGTGGTGACTACGTCGAAAAATGATAGTTATGTTGAACGTTTTCAGAAAAAAATTACCAAACAAATATATTTAAGGTTTTCATTTGAAGCCCTCCTCTTAATAATAGTTGCTCATCGCAAGCGAAAATAGCGACAGCGTCAGACCTGTGCTGCGATATGTATTCTCATTTGCCTATAGAGCCCAATCCTGGTACGTCAGACTTTGCAGCGTCCATGGCACTTATGTAAGGAGTCGGCTGTGGAGTCGTCGTATATTTTGCTCTTTCGGGCAGAATTCTTTCCTGAGTCTCCGTGATGGAGTTTCGCTCTGCGATCTGAGCACCTTCGGTGGTGCTAGCGCGCCAAGTGGAACGATACTGCGAAAGCAACTTCCAAAAGATGGCTTGGCTTTGTCCGTTCTTAATCTCCTGCTACCAAACCATGAAAAGGGCTTAAGTAGCAGCATGTAGTCCAGAGAACGGAATGCTGTGTCGTAGTTTACATCTTGACTACGATATTTGCACCTTTCGGTCCAACACATCCGACTTCAGCAAGCATTTTTTCAGTACCGGGTTAGCATTCCCTCTTCGATCCCTTCTCCTTAGCCAGTCTGCCCTGTTGCAGCCTGTTATCCAGGATCACCGCGTGGAGGTGTAGAAGGGTCTTGGCAGCTCTGGTTAGCTGGTCCTGACGCTAGCAGTCAGCTATAGGTCGATGACCACTGCATCTTATGCGCTCACTTCCAGGAGATGACATCAATGTGGAAGCTTATTAGAGACTTTTAAGAATTCTCTGTAGCCTCTATTCTATTCTAATGAGCGTATGCCTGTTTCTAGCAGGGTGTACGCATATCTGGTATGCGAACACCATGTCATCTCCATCTTATTTGGGCTATTTTGCAGAAGCTTATGGATGTTTAACATGATAGTCTTACTAAGAATTTCAGAGTTAGGCGCTTTGTCCTAACACTCGATCCTGGGCAGCCTACGCAGACAGCTCAAGTGAAAACGATTAAGATGTCTGCTATATCCTTTACATGCTTGCAGCAGAGTTGTTAACATTACAGCACAATCCAAGTTTACCTTGATGGCGACACTGATGTCCTGTCAGCTCTAAAGGTTTGTTTGCAACATCCCAAACGCAGAGTTCGCCTTTGCGATCCTACTGTTGACCTCAGAGTCGATATTTGCCTCTGTGGTGAGGCGTTTGTCTTAGGTAGGTGAAGCTATCGACTGCCTGGAGATGTTGATTCTGTACGGTAATTTTTGATTCGATGTACGGCTTTACGGGAATAGGCTGAAAAGGTATCTGCATTTTTCTAGTGTTGAACGCGAGACCAATGTGACTGCATGCAGGTGTTTAGGGCGTAGTCTTCAGCGAACAAGAGATTCAAAATCGTGGTCTCACTAGTCTAGGCGTAAGGCTTCATGTGTCTTGGATTTAACCGCCGACCTTGCATCATGTACCTGAAACACTTGCAGATACCACTATGTGGCATTGGGCCAAAGGGCAGGAGCCCACATACTGCTGAATCAATAACCAGCCAACCAACCATCTCTGGTTGAGATCCGTAGAAAATGTCCTTCAATCGCTCGCTTGGTAGCGCGCATTTGTTGAATATCGCTGTTAGAGAGACAGTTTGGATTTTAGTTCCATAGAGCTTGTACAGGAATGTTATTTCTAGTACACAGGGAAACATTAGTTACAAACCACTTGCTATATAGGAAGGTTGACGACAGTCAATGGTTAAGAAAATAAAATCTAGACTGAACGCCCGCTGAAAAGGATTCACTGGACACAGGTCGAATGAAAACGTGCAACGTTTTTTTCCGCTGAAACGCAATTTCGAAGTTTAAAACGATAATCAAGAAAAAACAAGTCTGCTATCTCTATGACGTGCAAACTGAGATTAGTCCGCGTGAGTGCTCAGTAAAAGAACGCAGAGTTCTCGCCTCAACAGACCAAAAGGAAATGTACCGATAACACATCTAACGCACTGAAGATTACCATGTGAAATGACCAGCTGTGAGTGCGGCTACTCTTAAACAAAGGATAGTGTGTGTATGTGAGCTATATTGTGGACATTATAGACTTCCTCTGTGAATGAAGTGAACAAGCTAGCGGTATCACTGAGCTTCAGCGACAGAGTTTATAACGTAAGTAGTTAAAACTATTGGATACTTTCACTGAATTTCTTACCGAGAGTCTGTCGAAAACTGTGTGCATCAATTTGGTTACTGCGTGTTATTTTCTAGTTAGCCCTTTACAGCCCGGTCTAATTGATCAGGTTCGTGTCTTAAGACATGATTCTAATTAATTAGACGGTACTGTTAAGGGTTAAGGCATTAATTAATCAATTAGGACATACTGTAAAGGGTTAGGATGCTAATTTAATCAATTAGACCAAACTGTAATGGCTAAGAAAAGAATGAAATCAATCAGGAAAGACTGTAAAGGGTTAAGACACTAATTCAAATCAATTAAGACAGACTGTCAAAGGGTTAAGACATTAATTCAATCAATTAGGACAAACTGTAATGAGTTAAGATGCTAATCTAATCAATTAGGCCAAACTGCAAAGGGCTAAGAAAAGAATGTTATCAATCAAGCAAGACTGTAAAGGGTTAAAAGACAATTCCCATAAGAAACTGTTGTCGATGATGAAGTGGTAGAGACAGTATACGGCCTATCTTTTTTAAATGAGGTAGGCGTAGCTAGTTCACTTTCTCGATTCCTTTCCTTCCTGATCAGGTGGTGTCCATTTACAGCTGGATTGATTATAACGTGTTGATAATGGGGATCGACCTCGGTCCCTTTGTCATGAGACGCAAACGCTATATAACTGCTTACTCAGAATATCCTATTCTCTAGTATCGTGCTCCAGTTGACCCAGCTGTAAATGGATACCTTTCTTAGTGTTAGGGAAGGATATGCAGCAAACAGGGGAACTGGCTATCTCGCCTTTTAAAAAGCTGAGACCTGGTACAATTTTCTTTTCGTTCGTCATATCTTGTATTATGTATACACATGTAGTTCAGTTATCTGGATACAGATTGCCGTGATGGGGAGTTCTTGAAGGCTCCCAAAATGGCTTTGTGTGGAGGTGCCCAGAAAGCTGCTGCTTAACTTAAGCCTATATCGGTCTTGTAGGATATGCTCGTCTGCAGCACGTACACATTAGTGCTATTGTCAATATGAGTCTTCTTCTTCTTTGCGTTCGGTTTCGTATGCTCGTTTTATGCCACTAGATGGGCTGCCTCCATGAAGTGATACGTCAGTCGCAGGTCCCCACAGTTTGTCTTGTATGTTTCTCTCCTCGGGCCAGGTCTTCTCACGGGAGTCTTGGTGCAGTGGACATGTTTGCAGGATGTGTTATGGAGTCTGGGGTCCTCTCTGACATGTACATTGTGCAGTCTGTGCTGCTTTCATTTTATGCATGTAGTCTGCAATGACCTGTTCTGAGGCGAAAAATTGTGGTATACTGTTTCCTATTCAGTCTATTGATTGGGTTTTGTGGGTATTTACTGTATGTTCTCTCTATCCACTGTTGTTTATATTTTTTTTAAATGTTTGCCTTGACTTCTGGCAGTGACACTGGGTGGGTGAATTGTTCTCTTTGTCTTCCCTCCCTGGCTAGCCTGTCCGCCCATTCATTCCCAGGTATGCCGCAGTGAGCTGGAATCCACTGGAGGGTGATTTTATTGTGGTCTGAGAGTTTGTTTAGCTGGCATATCAGTTCCCTTTCCATACAAATTCGTGGTTCTCTTTGTTTGGCCTGCAAAATTTCCATGCAGTCGCACAAAAACACTATTTTTTTAATCCTTTAACCCCTTTCCATCCAATAGTTTGACTGCTTCAATTATTGCCTGTTGCTCTGTTCTTAGATTTGTCGAGGGCTCCCCGGCAGCACTTGCTTTTTCTATAACGGTTCCATCCTGTAGAAATATGACGTGTCCCGCCCCTCCTTTCCTCAATGCTTCCTCTGATGATCCATCTGTGTAGACGTGCGTCCACATGGGTTGAGGATAGGTGTCTCCAATATGCTTTAGGGTTTTTTCTCTCAATGCATGGTCTGATTCTTCCACCTTTCTATCGATACCTGGTATTTTCGCTTCCACCGTGAAGTTGGGCTGTTGGTCTGTATTTTCATATACTTGTATCATTTCCCATGTCATTGGACATTTTGATATGACGTCACTGTTCCTGGCTGTAAGGGCTTTTGATAGATGATTGAAGCTTGTTCTTTTTATGCGGTTTTTTGTTAATTGATTGACTTTTCCCTACGTTAGATGTTTATTCATACGCTTGTATTTTTCAGTCAGGTTTAGTATTTTTCTTCTCTGCGCTCACCGAGGCTCTGGAGGCCTGCTACCGCTTCGAGTTCTCTAATTTGGGTGGCTCGCAGAACTCCGGTAATAATTCTGAGTCCGGTATTATGTGCCTTGTCTAGTTTCTGTAGGTTGGTCTTTGCCGCTGTTGGATAGGCACCCATGCCATATTCCAGTGTTGGCCGTACGTATCCAGTGTAGACCTGTCTGACTGTGTTTGCATCTGCGCCCCAGTTTGTCCCTGCCAGTTTTTTCATTAGCCTTAGTCTGAGTGTGGCCTTCTTTTGAGTATCCTCTATGTGTGGGCCCCATGTTAATCTTTTGTCATATCTCATTCCCAGGTATGTAGGATTGTTTTCTCTAGGAAGTAGGCCATTTTCTAAATATAGGTTGACCTGCTTTGGCTTTGTAGAGAGCGAGAAGAGTGTTGAGAGGGTCTTGTTTTTGTTTATTGTGACACCCCATGAGTCTGCCCATTTCTTTACTGCATTAATTGCTTCCTGCATTCTTGCTTTTGCGGTTCCAATGTTTTCTGCCTGGGTCCATATGGCCAGGTCATCCGCATAGAGTGCCTTGTGGATGTGTGGTCTGAACTGTTTTGGTAGATCATTAATGAAGAGGATGAACAAGGTAGGGGATAGTGATCCTCCCTGGGGAACCCCCTCATGCAGTTTGATCATTTTGCTGCTGTGTTCTTCCAGCCTGACTTTGTCAAAAGCTTTATTCAGGTCAAAGAAGGTGGCCAATAGTTTGCATTTCCTCTGAAAGGCATCTTCGATTTCCTGGGTCAGATAAGTGGTCTAGTCGTCAGTACTCCTGTATTTTCTATAGCCAGACTGGGACTCGTCCAGGATTTTATTTTTCTCAAGGAAAGTTAGAATCCTATTGTTCACTAGCATTTCCATTGTTTTTTCTCAAGGAAAGTTAGCATCCTATTGTTCACTAGCCTTTCCATTGTTTTTCTCAAGGAAAGTTAGCATCCTATTGTTCACTAGCCTTTCCAATGTCTTTCCAAGACAGCTAAGGAGGCTGATTGGAAGGTAGCTTGTTTTGTTTTCTTTTGGTTCTCCCTTCTTGAGGATTGGGATTATTTCTGCCTCCTTCCATTCTTTTGGGAACAATCCTTGAGTCCACGATTGGTTTATCAGGTCCAGGAATCGCTGTCTGTCTATTGGTCCCAAGTGTGAAATCATTTCATTTGTTATTGCGCTGGGCCCAGGTGCCTTTTTCATCTTAAGTTTTCCTATTGCACAATTCAATTCTTGGATACTGAAATGATTGTTTATTTCATCCTCATAATTTTCTTTCCTTTCCCATCTCTTTTTTAGTTCATTTTCCACCTCTCTAACTCTTACCTTGGGCATGTTGATTTTGGTGTCTTCTGCAAAACCCGCGGCAAGGAGATTGGCTGCTTGTTTTCCTGTATATGTCTCGCCACTCTCTTCAAGTTTTCCTGTATATGTCTCGCCACTCTCTTCAAGTTTTCCTGTATATGTCTCGCCACTCTCTTCAAGTACCGTTTTTGCATGTCCGACAGTGTTCTCGTCATTTAGGCTCCTCACCAGACTACAAAGTTTTGTAGTGTCTTTCTCCATATTGAGGGATGCGGTTTTGTCCTGCCAACCTTTTCTGACACACGCGAGTTTTTCCTTCTTGTATTTAGCTTGCTGTTTGTTGTGTTCTGTGATGTTAAAGTCTGATGGATCTTGCTCCATAGTGGTTCTTGCTTTGGTAGCCCTGTCATGCAGTTCTTGTAGGTTCCTGGTCCAGAAAGGTTTATAATTCTGCCTCGTGGTATTGATTTTTCCGCTGCCTCTGTGATGATGTTTGTAAGTGTTGGTGCGTTTCGTCTTACATTGATTGATGTGAAGGGTGTTTTTCATTTGTCTTCAGTTAAGTGCTTGTAGAGATTCCAGTCTGCTCTTTTAAAAATCCAGCTGGCTGTCTTCTTTCTGTTAATATGAGTCTGTAAGTGGCCACTCAATCTGTTATGTCCTGTTCTCGTGTGGAACATGCTAACCTGATCTGCTCGATCAAGCCAGTGATTGTTATCTCTCGTTTGGTCGACTTTCCTTATGGCTTAGATAAGGGTCTACTTTTCCTGGAAGCTCCCTCTTTTCCTAACTTAATTCTGACTACCTTTAGTATCGCGCATAAAGTATGACTAATATGTACAAAGACACAAAGACTCCAGTACAAATTATTTGTGTCTTCTACCAGGCCTAGTATGGCATAGGATGTTTAAAATACCTACCACGGATAACCAATAGCCTTTGGTTACTTGGCAACAGACATTAACATACCTGTTTGAATACCAGGATTCCAAGTACGGTTAGTGAAGTGGTACATGAAGAAGCATTGACTGACAGCTTCGGGGTGCAAACAGGAGTAAGACAGGGATGCCTGCTCTCACCTTTCCTGTTCTTGTTGACTATAGATTGGACAATTAAGACATCAATCGAGAGAAAAAGAAATGCTATTCAGTGGACATTATTGCCACAATTGTAAGACCTGAACTACGCAGATGATTTGGTACTTTTGTCACACATTCATGGCCACATGAAAGAGAAACTTGATAGGGTCAAAGAAGAATCAGCCAAATTGGGACTGAATATCAACATGTCGAAAACCAAGCCTCTTAAACTCAACACTATCAACAAAGGATCGATCATGCTGTAGGGATATCCGTTTAAAGAAGTGGATATCTTTACCTATTTGGACAGAACATGAAACAAGTCAGGAGGTACAGATGCAGATGTAAGGACCAGCATTGGAAAGGCGAAAGGGACATTCCTGACGCTGAACAACATTTGGAGATCCAGAGAAATTAAGATTCTCACCAAAGTTAGAATATTCAACGCCAGTGTCAAGTCGGTGTTGCCGTATGGAGCGGAGACATGGAGAACGATCAAGGCCATACAACAAAGACTCCATCCCTTCGTTAACGGATGCTTACGTAGCATAATGGGCATAAAGTGGCAGGACATTATGAGAAATGAAGACATACATATGGAAAGGAGCCAATAATATCAATTGAAACAACAAAATAAACGAAAAAAATGGGGCTGGATAGGACATACACTGTGGAAGACACGGTCCATCGTGGAATCCTCAAGGGATAAGAAAGAGAGAGAGATAGAGAGAGAGGTAGACCCAAAAATACGTGGAGATGACAATGTCAGAAGAAACTAAAATTAAATTATTACACATGGAGAGAGACAGACATAACAGTCCAGGACTGTGTATTCTGCCGGGATGTTGTCAATGGTCTATGCACAGAGAGGAGCGACGGGCTTTGATTGATTGATAAAGTATGGCAACCTTTATTATGGTTCGTAAATTCCGACTACCTCTATTATCGTGCGTACATTCTGACTACCTTTACTATTGTGAGTAAAAATATGATTACTTTTGGTATCGTGCGTAAATGCTGTCTACCTTTAGTATCGTTCGAAAATTCTGACTACCCTTAGTATCGTGCGTAAATGCTGTCTACCTTTAGTATCATCTGTAAATTCTGACTACCCTTAACATCGTCCGTAATGCTGTCTACCTTTAATATGATCCGTAAATGCTGTCTATCTTTAGTATAGTGTGTAAACGCTGTCTACCTTCAGTATCGTGCGTAAATGTTGTTTTCCTTTAGTATCATCCGTTATTGCTGTCTACCTTTAGGATCGTTCATAAATGTTGTCTACCTTTAGTATCGTGCGTAAGTTCTGACTACACTCATTCTCTGCATGCTTACTCTTTGGCTCCAAAAGGAGTATGGGACCACCTTGCAGTCAGCCTACGCTAAAACCTGCTTGAGTTCTTGCAGTGGTAGCCCCTGCAGCACATACTTTTACTTCATGAGGCTGCTAGTCCCATGAACAACCCTGTATAGGCACATAGCATTGCCGGAGTGGCTTCATTCTTGTGATAAAGAATAGAATAAAACCAGTGCTACACTGAGAGCATGTCGTAACAGGCGACTAACAGTCCGATCTAACCTCTGTGGAGTAGAAGGTTCTCCAACTCATGCATATCTCGCACATTCCGTCATTTAAAGAATGGATTCACACTGGATATATAAATGACAGACTACCACAGAGCCACCATCACCCTGGGGAAGGGGCGCAGAGATCGGTGAACTAATAAATTATACACACACATACAAAACCACAGACATGAGGGAAAGTCAATAAATAACGGATATTTTAAACAAAATGAGATACGATCTTGAAAACCATGTATTATTGAATTTACATTGCCCATTATTCATCAACATAATTTCTACTAACATTGAAACACTTATCCCATTGCTTTATCAATGTACCAAAACCAGCAGCAACGTCTTTGGTCTGCTGTCTCAAGCCTCATTTGCACTTCCCATTCAACTCTTCGTCAATCGCGAAACATCTACCGCCAAGGTGGGTTTTTTCGTGCACAAAGCAGGTATAAATCGCTCGGGGCAACATCGGGGCTGTTGGTTGAATGTTCAAGAAGTTTTTACCCTATTTGGCCAATTTTGTCCTGGGTTAATCGAGTCGTGATCTGGCATTGTCATGGCGGAGAAGTACTCCTCTAGTCAGAAGGCCTGGACGTTTTTTTCCGAATTGCCTCCCGAAGGATCAACAGAACTTCACATGAAGCATTTCCTCATGAATATTCTTTGAAGCAAGTCCATTTGTCTCCCCGTAGAAAAAAAATAATAAATAAATAAATTTGTAAAATACGCATAATAGCACGATGTTGTATTACCTGGCAAGTAATGACACCTGTAGAAACTACAAACTACATGTTTCAGCTATCCTATATTAGTTTGTAACCTACTTACTGGCTTACACTCGTGTATACACTAGTACGTGTATGTATGTATGTATGTATGTATGTATGTATGTATGTATATATATATATATATATATATATATATATATATATATATATATATATATATATATATATATATATATATATATATATGGAGATTTTATATTTTTTTTAATTGGCAAATTTCTGACGATTCCAAGGACATCTTCGCGTATCAATTTCACGGATAGAAGAACAAACTAATTCGCCCATTTCGTGAAATGGGTTAATGTGGTTGGCAAAATATAAAAAGCCAATTCTCAGAATGGGCAGAATTAAATTTAATTTAACTTAGCTTAAGGTCTTTATACTGGGTTAGAAGACTCTGCAGAGTCTGTATACAACCAGTTTCATTTACATT
The DNA here is from genome assembly GCA_036924085.1 of Ariolimax columbianus. NCBI lineage: Eukaryota > Metazoa > Mollusca > Gastropoda > Stylommatophora > Arionidae > Ariolimax > Ariolimax columbianus. The sequence continues at coordinate 49,183,198 of JAVGWX010000007.1, read as the reverse complement.
TCCTTGCTCTAAAAGCTATGCGTATCCAATGTATTCTTAAATGCATTAACTGTCCCTGCATCCACTACCTCCCCTGGCAATGCATTCCAAGCATTCACCACTCTCTGACTAAAATTTGTTTCCTAATATCTAATCTGGATATCTCTTTAGTTAATTGGTAGCTATGCCCTCTTGTTCTTGTGGGTGGTTGTATTTTGAAAAACGTGTTATAGTCTAATTTATCCGTTGGTCTGATCATCTTATACACCTGTATTAAGTTACCTGGAATTCTTCTCTTTTCTAGATACTGTAGGTGGGTTTTTCTGAGTCTTTCCTCGAAACTGTAATTCTGGAATCCCACTATCAGCTGTGTCGTTCTTTTTTGTATTCTTTCCAGCATGTTCATATCCCCTCTATGACAAGGACTCCACCTGTTCACATTACTCCAATCTAGGTCTAACTAATGCTTTATACAGTTTGACTATCACTTCCTTGCTCCTATGTTTAATATTTCTTTTCATCATATCTAACATTGCATTTGTCTTTTTCACTGCCACCTGAACTTGCTCACTCACCTTACCTGTATAATCTATTATAACCCCCAGGTCTCTTTCCTTATCTATCATTCTAAGATTGTTCTCGCCCATTCTGTAATTATGTTCCATATTGGATCTACCCATGTGGGTGACTGTACATTTATCTACATTAAACTCCATTTGCCAGCTTACAGACCATTCTTGAATTTTATCTAAATCCGACCTTAATATATCCACTTCTGCTTTAGATGAGACACTACTGTCAGTAGCAAATTAGAATTTGCCCATTTTATAAAATGGCCAATATCAATATTGGGGCGTAACACATAAATACTGTTTGTTCTAAACCTTTCTTACAAATATATGTCAACATGGACATACAATAAATCTGAAAATATAGAGAGAAATGATAGAGAATAATAGTGCATGAGATCCATGGCTGGTAAACCTAAACCTATGGCATCGCTGGCAAATTAAAGCACCATCCACAAAATCTGCGCAGTTTTGAGACAAGTGTTCTGAACCCAGATTGACTTTCAACTCTCGTCCGTTATATAGAATTACTCGGAGCCAAGACTCAGCAGCGCATGAACTGACAGCAGCCAGCGGCTCATAGTTGGCTGCTTGCATCGGAGTCAGAGAACCATAGCTGACCACGACCCTATTCCGCCTCCACGTGGCCGTCCTGGAAACAGACTCTGGATCAGGCTGGAGATTTGGCAAGAGAACGAGTTTCTTTCAGACGGGCTGTGATGAGAATGACGTTCTGCAAAGGACATGCTACATCATGATGATGGTGATTATATATATATATATATATATATAAACATTAACAAACACATATACTCTGGAGAGAACGTGTAGATGGATGTATGCTACATAAAGAAACTTCATGCTTATACAGATGGCCTAGCTACAATTGCTAACCGGAAGGGAAGCAGAGTGGGGATTATACTAAAACAACGTGGACAATGTAACCCGGTACATAGCCACAGGCAAGTTCTCAATCAAATTCCATGCCAAAATAGAAGCTAAGACAGCAGCAAAAAGGGCTTTATAACACAAAAACCAGATGCATGGGAAAATCGTGATACTAACTGATGCACAATCAGCCATTACGGCAATCATGTCCAACAATGACACTGAATTGAATGAATTTAGGGCAGAATTTAGCGAGAACATCTCAAGAGTTCTGGAAAGCAGTGATTCCACGGATACCGTCAGACTAAAATATCAAGAGAAACGAGGAGTTCGGCGGTCCAGCCAAAGATGGGGCGAAGCTGATACAGAAAGAATGTATGGTCAACTACGAAAATGCAAAAAAACCATAATAAAAAAACAATACAGTGTAAAGTGGCAAGAAGAATATCCCAAACACCACGCAGATGGCGGATACTACCAACGGTCCAGACAAGACCAAGTAATCCTACTCGGTCTCCGAACTGGCCACAACAGAATGAGACCCCACCTGTACACCTAATCCAAGATATGTACCACCAGCTTACTGGCCACAACAGAATGAGACACCACCTGTACACCTAATCCAAGATAGGTACCACCAGCCTACTGGTCACAACAGACTGAGACACCACCTGTACACCTAATCCAAGATAGGCACCACCAGCCTACTGGCCACAACAGAATGAGACACCACCTGTACACCTAATCCAAGATAGGTACAACCAGCCTACTGGCCACAACAGAATGAGATACCACCTGTACACCTAATCCAAGATAGGTACCACCAGCCTACTGGCCACAACAGAATGAGACACCACCTGTACACCTAATCCAAGATAGGTACCACCAGCCTACTGGCCACAACAGAATGAGACACCACCTGTACACCTAATCCAAGATAGGTACCACCAGCCTATGTTACTACGGCCTGGTAGACCAAACAGCCGCATAGGTACCTCAGGATACATGACATCATTTTACTCAATACATTCTGAAGAAGTCAGTGTGCAACAAGACCATAAAAATGGTAGCAAAGAAAGAGAGAGTTGTACATAAGACCACTACTCCTGCCGAAGACGGATGTGTCGGACCGAAAGTTGCAAATATCGCAGTCAAGCTGTAAACTAGCGACACAACGCATTCCGTTCTCCGGACTACATCCTGCTACTTACAAAACGCTGTTCGGGGCTTGGTAGTGGGAGATTGATAACGAACACAGAAGAAAAAGAAGACAACTACTGAGTGAGCGAAGAATAATCTGGGCCAGGTGTTCTGCTCCTTGCTCCTTCTCTGTTCGTTCTCAAACTCCCGCTACCAAGACCCGAAACGGGCTTTGCAAGTACCAGAATGTTGTCAGGAGAACGGAATGCATTGTGGTGTAGTTTACAGATTGACTGCAATATCTGAACCTTTCGGTCCGACACATCCGACTTCAGCAGAAATTTTTGGGTATCGGGTTAGCCTTTCCTCTTCAATCCATTCTTCTTAGACGGTCCGCTCTGATGCAGCCTATTATCCAGGAATGAACGGGTGAAGGTGTAGAAGGGTCTTCTGGCATCTCTGGATCGCTAGCAGTCAGATATGGGTGGTCGCTGCCCGCTGCAGCTCATGCACTGCCCAGCATGTTCGTTTCTAAATCGACATCTTTGCACTACAAGCGGATCCATAGGTGCTCAGTGTCTCTCAGCAAACGGCAAAGAGTGTAGATACTGACGGCTCCTGTAGCTCGTTGGTTGTACACACTCCTTCTCTGTTCTCTGTTGGACCCGTGTGTGATATCAAAATCCTGCAATATGTGCATTGCTGGTTCATCGACTGCAGTGAATTCATACAAAAGGAATTCCTTGTACAACTTCAAAATGTCACCTTTTACTTACTTACTTTCCGTGTCCAAGCACCACGTTATACAGTATGCATCCATTATTCAGCGACATGGATTACCTTGTCATTTGCCTGCAGCATGCCGCATCTATTCCATGTTTTCTGGAGATTGGGGCAGGTCATCAGGTGGTCTGAGTCCTGTACCTCGCCACTGTCACGTGTGTCATTATCTGTGTATCCCCATCGTTTCATTCTTTCATATTCCTCTTGCACCGTGATACACCAGTTCGGAGTCTGTTCAGCGACTTCCATGTTGTGAATGGTAGATGATGTCAGGGAACAGGTTCTTCTCAAAGTTTCACGTGTGGAGCCTGCATTAATTAATGCCATCTCACGATACGGCAACTTTCAGGGTTTGTCTGAACGGACTGTGTTGATTTTAGGAAGCTATGTCTGGATTTAAGTCTTTTGCTCTGTCCATACATTGGGTGTCTTGGGTCGTGCTCCTGTTTTTTTCTCGTTCGATTTCTGCTGCGAAGCTTCACCGAATCTCGGGTAGTGCTATGCCAATTATGGGGTATATTTTATCTATGGGGGTAGGTTTTAGGCCCCCTGATTCTATCCGACCCGCCTCATTTATTGCAGTATCAACTAGTTTCGCATGGACAGAGTTTTTCCAGACTGGCGCAACGTATTCAGCTACGGAAAAACAAGACAAATGTCACCTTAATCCATTGCTGATGTCCCCACTGCAAGTGCTCCTGAGACCATGATGTCAGCTCTTTCCTTCCCGCAAAGCCCAGCATTGTCAGAACAGAAGATCAGTATTAACAACGGGAACATACGCCAATAACTTCATTGGCGAAGCAGAGGCACTGAAGGCCGCAGCTGAGCTTGTAATCCAAGATAACGATATCCACCGAGAAAACATAGTATTCCTGACTGAAGCAGCGTCAGTATTAGCAGCGCTAAAACAACAACAATCATGTTCACTTAGGCGTCTGGGGCCCATTGCGTCGGATGAACACCACCATGTCCAGTTGTAACTGCGTGCTGCCAGGCCTCCTGTAAGGCATATGGGGAAGCAGCTACCTATTGAAGTCACGTGTTTCGGGGACGACCTCTCCGGCGCTTCCAGCCAGCAGGGTGGAGGCCGTTTGCACTGTTGACTGTCTAACACAAACATGAATATCTCGAACAATGTATGTTCTCCCTGACACAGCTATCAGCAGATCACCCAAGGTTGGTCATACAGTGGATCCTATCCCACTGCATTATTGAAGGCAATGAAGGTGCAGACAAACTAGCAAAGAGTGGAGGAGCATCCCCACAAACAGACTTGAGCATTACATATAATGAGACCAAGACCATAGTTAAAGCCAACTTCAGGAAAAAATGGGCTGATGAACTTCCGAAAAGAAGACAGCTACTTTAACTTAACTAGAGAAGAGCAAGTCAGTATCTTCAGGCTGAGAACTGGGTATAACAGACTCAAGGGTCATCTTTACAACAAAATGAGGATTGGGACAGATGCCAAATGTCCATATGGGGAGCATACCATGACGGTGGAACGTATCCTACAAAACTGCATGCTCACGAAGGAAAAGAGAGAACAATACTGGCCTCGGGAGACAGATATGAGACAAACACTGTATGGAGATAAAACAGCCTTACAAACAACGGTGTCCTTTATAAGAGAAACCGGGACCTTGACCTGAGGATGAACGATGAAGAAGAAGAAGAACGCAAGATCCACACACGTTCCCAGACGTTAGAGTCCTCTGTATCCATTATCCACTCATGCCACAGTCAGCCCTGCTGTACCTTCCGAAGCATGGATTGAGAGACAGAGACGATAACGGTCCTCATTTAAGAGGTTCACGTGAAGCATACTGATCAACATCTCTACATCACGTCCTCTTTCTTTCTCCTGGAAAAAGTCTGTGCTACAGCAGTCTGATCAACTAGATAGGGGTCGAAATTGCAATCCCCAAGATGGTAAGCTTACTGAGAGGCTTCGCATTACACAACATCCACGAAGAAGCCACTGTAATCCGCTTAAAAAGTAACGCTCCGTCAAGGGTTAACTAAGCTCAGCACGACCAACTTCGGATAACAGCCAAAACTGAATCCAAATGTACCGATTTGGTTTCAACACATTTCCGGGTCTTATTTTATAAATATATCTTTAGCACCGGCTATCTATTTTCGAGAAAACTAAGATGGCCGCGCCCTCGACTCGCTCCGGTGTTTGTGTCGTTTTCTGATGTTTGGAGGTTTCTGTTCGGATTATAATTGACAACTCCATCAAGCGGCATCAAGGACTTTATTCTGTGGAATTGATGTGCTTTAAATCGGTTATACTGTTTTTTATGCTGCATTTCGTGCCTGGCTTAAACCGTGGGAAACCAGTACATGATGGAGTTCAACGTTCCGCTTAAAAGTATCCGGAATTCAGTCCAGGTTATCACTACTCAAGGACCTTTCTGCTAGGACTGAAGCCACCTTTCTCCTGCCCGCCACTCATACCACCGCAGGTTAAACGATACTTCTCCCAACCTCGTATTCTCAGCACAGCAGGGGTTACGCTGACCAAAAGATGGACGCAATCTAGAAGCCTCGGCGGCGGGACACGGAAAGCCTGACACAAACATTGGACTAACACACACTTCGCGGCCCTAACTCCAAAGCAGCGGAGTACTTTGCTCCCCCTGAGGAGTACGTAGGGGTTTCGGTCGACACTATACGCATGAACAAAGCCTCAGCAGTTGGACATGATCGTGGTCGACCGACACAACGGGCCTTTGACGCCTATTGAAAAATTTTCTTTATTATCTATTGTTAGCACCGGACTTCGGGGTAGTGATGTAACAGAATAGTCCACTTTTTAGCTGTGGGGGTGTCAAACATCACGCCTATAACGGGATTGACAATAAACCTAGATTTAATCACCAAACAGTAAATGACTCAGTCAACTTCCGTGACCCTACCACAATTGCACACACTCAATGAATCGAACGTTCTTGGAAAACGGAAAAAGAGTGAAACACGCGCAAAAATGGCATTTGCTTGATTCGTACATGCGCGAGATCATGTGGCATCGACTCATCAAAATAAATGGTTTAGACGTTTCCGCCGCTTTCGCTCAAATTCTGGCCAGCTCAATAATTAAAATGGTGGTTTTTGGTCGTCCAATTATTTCAATCTGCATGTCAAGAAATTTCCTTCTGCTCCTTTATAGGACCGCACATTCTTCCAGAAGATTGGTCGCAAACTGAATATAACCATCTTTTTCTACATATCTATCTTTATCTAAGTTTTTGATTATTTATATTAAAATAAAATTATTTCGACTTGTCCTCCCCTTAACCCGTAATGGAATGTTCGCTGCAGTCATCAACTGTTAAATACATATGATGGGAACCCAGGGATCTCTGTGACTCGGGTACACATCATTTCCGTTATACAGGAAACTCAACATCATTCGCATTGGCTACGTCAATCCATATTTTGAACAATTGCCTCTCTTGCACGCAAATAGTCCAAGTCGTTCATTCAGAGTTGCGCTTTTGAAGTTTTATCCTGTGCAACACGGAACACTTGGGCGGGCCTCTTGCCCTGTACCACAGAGAACAGCTGGCTACGTGTCTCAGAGCAGGGACTAATTACGCGTAAAATGGCGCGTTTTCGCCGAGTAACGCACGTTGGCATTAAGGTCAGTCAAGCCGATTTATCAAAGCAGTGTTATTTCTGTGGACTTAGTGTCCCCCTCAATAAAGTGGGTGGAGGCTCGCCGGCCAATTCTAATGCAATCACGATTCTGGCGGAAGAGTCTAGTTTTTGTGCAACACTGGGGGGCGGTCAAGAGGCGTTCTTAGTGGTCACAATTTCCGGTCGGGGTATATGCGCATTAATTCCCCCCAAACAGAGTTCACCGGGTTCTCATCGTACGTCACGGGATATTCCATTTCAGGTTAAGGGGAGGACTGGTCGATATAATTTTATCTTAAATAAATAAGCAAAGACTTAGATACACATACGTGTAGAAAAGATGGTTGGATTCAATTTTGTGAAGGGATATAGTTTGGTTAGGGTTATGGTTAGATTGCATGGCTATTACTACATTGTCTGACATCATGCCATGCCTACAAACTGGATGCTACTCTCCTTATCACGGGCCAACGTTGACAGATTCAAGACATTCATTGCTAAGACGGCAGGAATAAGCAGGATGTAGAAGTTAGGATACTCAATCATGACGGAGAGAGATTATGGAAAATATAAAAATAGATTGGCAAGACGCGAATTGACCTGGCAAAGATGGAGGTACTTGTCGGTTTATTCATCTTCTTCTTCTTCGTTCGTTCGTTCTCAATCTCCCACTACCAAACCCTGAAAGGGCTTAAGAAGCAGAATGTAGTCCAGAGAACGGAATGCGTTGTGTCATAGTTTTACAGCTTGGCTGCGATATTTGCACCTTTCGGTCCAACACATCCGACTTCAGCAAGCATTTTTTGAGTACCGGGTTAGCATTCCCTCTTCGATCTCTTCTCCTTAGCCAATCTGCCCTGCTGCAGCCTGTTATCCAGGATCACCGCGTGGGGGTGTAGAAGGGTCTTGGCAGCTATGGTTCGCTGGCCCTGATGCTAGCAGTCAGCTATGGGTCGCTGACCACTGCAGCTTATGCGCTGCTCAGCATCTTGATCCCGGTTTATTGACCTGATTTAAATGTATCCCTAATAGTACCCCTGCCGCACCGCAGTACATTTTGTTATTTAACCCGATTTTGACATCCGGTTATCTTTCCTATCATTTGCAAAAAATTGTTGAGCAGTGACGCAAAAACTGTTGTGAAATTATGTAATATATGGTATGTTAAATATTTGAATTGGTAATTTATGTTTTAAAACATTCCTTCGATGGGTTTTAGTTGTGTTTCAATGTTGTATATCTTGCAATATGATTTATAATGATCTATTTCTGTTTTTTTAACCGAGGTGCGACAGCGGTACTGTAAGGGATACATTTTAATTCAGGTGAATAAACCAACAAATAGCAGATGGATTATTACATGAAGACTTTAGGTGTATTTGTGTATTTCTCGCCTTTGGTTGCGCAGGTGGAAGTCCTCAAAACTCTACCGGTCCCGCTGCAGTAGTGTCCAGGTCTCGAAACAGCACAGCTAGACTTTCATGTCGCTACAGCTGAGAAGTAATGCACTCGCCTCTAAAGAAACGAACGAGCGCGGAGTGGTGGATGTTCGATTCCCGCAAGTTTCAAGTGTCCCCTGGTCTCAAGGGAGGTGAGATCGGTGCATGGTTCTATGAGAGATGGACTATAAACTCGGAGGTCTCGTGTACAGGCCGTGGACGTAAAACAACACTTGGCAGTTTAAGATAGAAAATAGCGGTCTGTTAGTCGCTCTACGGCCACACATATTCTAAAGACATTTTCAATAGCAGCCTGCACGATTGCAAGTACTCAAATAAAGAGCGTATACACGCCCAGTGTAGAAGAGGATCGAGTGAGAGAGAGTGAGAGAGAGCGTGAGAGAGTGTGAGAGAGAGTGAGTGTGAGAGAGAGTGAGAGAGAGAGCGTGAGAGAGTGTGAGAGAGAGTGAGTGTGAGAGAGTGTGAGAGAGAGTGAGAGAGAGTGAGAGAGAGCGTGAGAGAGTGTGAGAGAGAGTGAGTGTGAGAGAGAGTGAGAGAGAGAGAGTGAGAGAGAGCGTGAGAGAGTGTGAGAGAGAGTGAGTGTGAGAGAGAGAGTGAGAGAGAGAGTGAGAGAGAGTGAGAGAGAGCGTGAGAGAGTGAGAGAGTGAGTGTGAGAGAGAGTGTGAGAGAGAGTGAGTGTGAGAGAGAATGAGAGAGAGTGTGAGAGAGTGAGCGTGAGAGAGTGTGAGAGAGAGCGTGAGAGAGTGAGTGTGAGAGAGAGTGTGAGAGAGAGAGAGTGTGAGAGAGAGTGAGTGTGAGTGAGTGAGTGTGAGAGAGAGTGAGTGTGAGAGAGAGTGAGTGTGAGAGAGTGAGTGTGAGAGAGAGTGAGTGTGAGAGAGTGAGTGTGAGAGAGAGTGAGTGTGAGAGAGAATGAGTGTGAGAGAGAATGAGTGTGAGAGAGAGTGTGTGTGAGAGACAATGAGTGTGAGAGAGAATGAGTGTGAGAGAGAGTGAGTGTGAGAGAGAGTGAGTGTGAGAGAGAGTGAGTGTGAGTGAGTGAGTGAGTGAGTGTGAGAGAGAGTGAGTGTGAGAGAGAGTGAGTGTGAGAGAGTGTGAGAGAGTGAGAGAGAGAGCGTGAGAGAGTGAGTGTGAGAGAGAGTGTGAGAGAGAGTGAGTGTGAGAGAGAGTGAGTGTGAGAGAGAGTGAGTGTGAGAGAGAGTGAGTGTGAGAGAGAGTGAGTGTGAGAGAGAGTGTGAGTGTGAGAGAGAGTGAGTGTGAGAGAGAATGAGTGTGAGAGAGACAGTGAGTGTGAGAGAGAGTGAGTGTGAGAGAGAATGAGTGTGAGAGAGAGTGAGTGTGAGAGAGAATGAGTGTAAGAGAGAATGAGTGTGAGAGAGAGTGAGTGTGAGAGAGAGTGAGTGTGAGAGAGTGAGTGTGAGAGAGTGAGTGTGAGAGAGTGAGTGTGTGAGAGAGTGAGTGTGAGAGAGTGAGTGTGAGAGAGAGTGAGTGTGAGAGAGAGTGAGTGTGAGAGAGAGTGTGAGAGAGAGTGAGTGTGAGAGAGAGTGAGTGTGAGAGAGAGTGAGTGTGAGTGAGTGAGTATGAGTGAGTGTGAGAGAGAGTGAGTGTGAGAGAGAGTGAGTGTGAGAGAGAGAGTGAGTGTGAGAGAGAGTGAGTGTGAGAGAGAGTGAGTGTGAGAGAGAGTGAGTGTGAGAGAAAGTGTGAGTGTGAGAAAGAGTGAGTGTGAGAGAGAATGAGTGTGAGAGAGAATGAGTGTGAGAAAGAATGAGTGTAAGAGAGAATGAGTGTGAGAGAGAGTGAGTGTGAGAGAGAATGAGTGTGAGAGAGAGTGAGTGTGAGAGAGAATGAGTGTGAGAAAGAGTGAGTGTGAGAGAGAGTGAGTGTGAGAGAGAGTGAGTGTGAGAGAGTGAGTGTGAGAGAGTGAGTGTGAGAGAGAGTGAGTGTGAGAGAGTGAGTGTGAGAGAGAGTGAGTGTGAGAGAGAGTGAGTGTGAGAGAGAGTGAGTGTGAGAGAGAGTGAGTGTGAGAGAGAGTGAGTGTGAGAGAGAGTGAGTGTGAGAGAGAGTGAGTGTGAGAGAGAGTGAGTGTGAGAGAGAGTGAGTGTGAGAGAGAGTGAGTGTGAGAGAGAGTGAGTGTGAGAGAGAGTGAGTGTGAGAGAGTGAGTGTGAGAGAGAGAGTGTGAGAGAGTGAGTGTGAGAGAGAGTGAGTGTGAGAGAGAGTGAGTGTGAGAGAGTGAGTGTGAGAGAGAGTGAGTGTGAGAGAGAGTGTGTGTGAGAGAGAGTGTGTGTGAGAGAGTGAGTGTGAGAGAGAGTGAGTGTGAGAGAGTGAGTGTGAGAGAGTGAGTGTGAGAGAGAGTGAGTGTGAGTGAGAGTGCGTGTGAGAGAGAATGAGTGTGAGAGAGAGTGTGTGTGAGAGAGAATGAGTGTGAGAAAGAGTGAGTGTGAGAGAGAGTGAGTGTGAGAGAGAGTGCGTGTGAGAGAGAATGAGTGTGAGAGAGAGTGTGTGTGAGAGAGAATGAGTGTGAGAAAGAGTGAGTGTGAGAGAGAGTGAGTGTGAGAGAAAATGAGTGTGAGAGAGAGTGAGTATGAGAGAGTGAGTGTGAGAGAGTGAGTGTGAGAGAGAGTGAGTGTGAGAGAGAGTGAGTGTGAGAGAGAATGAGTGTGAGAGAGAATGAGTGTGAGAGAGAGTGTGTGTGAGAGAGAGTGAGTGTGAGAGAGTGAGTGTGAGAGAGAGTGAGTGAGAGAGAGAGTGTGTGTGAGAGAGTGAGTGTGAGAGAGAGTGAGTGTGAGAGAGAGTGAGTGTGAGAGAGTGTGAGAGAGAGTGAGTGTGAGAGAGAGTGAGTGTGAGAGAGAGAGTGTGTGTGAGAGAGATTGAGTGTGAGAGAGTGAGTGTGAGAGAGAGTGTGTGAGAGAGTGAGTGTGAGAGAGTGAGTGTGAGAGAGAGTGAGTGTGAGAGAGAGTGAGTGAGAGAGAGTGAGTGTGAGAGAGAGTGTGTGTGAGAGAGAGTGACTGAGTGTGAGAGAGAGTGAGTGTGAGAGAGAGTGACTGTGAGAGAGAGTGAGTGTGAGAGAGAGTGAGTGTGAGAGAGAGTGAGTGTGAGAGAGAGTGAGTGCGAAAGAGAATGAGTGTGAGAGAGAGTGTGTGTGAGAGAGAGTGAGTGAGTGTGAGTGAAAGTGAGTGTGAGAGAGTGAGTGTGAGAGAGTGAGTGTGAGAGAGTGAGTGTGAGAGAGTGAGTGTGAGAGAGTGAGTGTGAGAGAGTGAGTGTGAGAGTGTGAGAGAGTGAGTGTGAGAGAGTGAGTGTGAGAGAGAGTGAATGTGAGAGAGAGTGAGTGTGGGAGAGAGAGTGTGAGAGAGAATTAGTGTGAGAGAGAGTGTGTGTGAGAGAGAGTGACTGAGTGTGAGAGAGAGTGAGTGTGAGAGAGTGAGTGTGAGAGAGTGTGAGTGTGAGAGAGTGAGTGTGAGAGAGTGAGTGTGAGAGAGAGAGTGAGTGTGAGAGAAAGTGAGTGTGAGAGAGTGAGTGTGAGAGAGTGAGTGTGAGAGAGTGAGTGTGAGAGAGTGAGTGTGAGAGAGAGTGAGTGTGAGAGAGAGTGAGTGTGAGAGAGTGAGTGTGAGAGAGAGTGAGTGTGAGAGAGAGTGAGTGTGAGAGAGAGTGAGTGTGAGAGAAAGTGAGTGTGAGAGAGAGTGAGTGTGAGAGAGTGAGTGTAAGAGAGAGTGAGTGTAAGAGAGAGTGAGTGTAAGAGAGAGTGAGTGTGAGAGAGTGAGTGTGAGAGAGAGTGAGTGTGAGAGAGAGTGAGTGTGAGAGAGAGTGAGTGTGAGAGAGAGTGAGTGTGAGAGAGAGTGAGTGTGAGAGAGAGTGAGTGTGAGAGAAAGTGAGTGTGAGAGAGAGTGAGTGTGAGAGAGAGTGAGTGTAAGAGAGAGTGAGTGTAAGAGAGAGTGAGTGTAAGAGAGAGTGAGTGTGAGAGAGTGAGTGTGAGAGAGTGAGTGTGAGAGAGAGTGAGTGTGAGAGAGTGAGTGTGAGAGGGAGTGAGTGTGAGAGAGAGTGAGTGTGAGAGAGAGTGAGTGTGAGAGAGTGAGTGTGAGAGAGTGAGTGTGAGAGAGTGAGTGTGAGAGAGTGAGTGTGAGAGAGTGAGTGTGAGAGAGAGTGAGTGTGAGTGAGAGTGAGTGTGAGAGAGTGAGTGTGAGAGAGAGTGAGTGTGAGAGAGAGTGAGTGTGAGAGAGAGTGAGTGTGAGAGAAGTGAGTGTGAGAGAGAGTGAGTGTGAGAGAGTGAGTGTAAGAGAGAGTGAGTGTAAGAGAGAGTGAGTGTAAGAGAGAGTGAGTGTGAGAGAGTGAGTGTGAGAGAGAGTGAGTGTGAGAGAGAGTGAGTGTGAGAGAGAGAGTGAGTGTGAAAGAGAGTGAGTGTGAGAGAGAGTGAGTGTGAGAGAAAGTGAGTGTGAGAGAGAGTGAGTGTGAGAGAGTGAGTGTAAGAGAGAGTGAGTGTAAGAGAGAGTGAGTGTAAGAGAGAGTGAGTGTGAGAGAGTGAGTGTGAGAGAGTGAGTGTGAGAGAGAGTGAG